>VYZM01012806.1:64332-118022 GCA_013398915.1 Dromas ardeola
ACCCCCCTCCCAACCACCCCTCAAAGAACACTAACTATTTCAGGTCTTGTTCCTTAACAATTATTTATTACATGCTTTTGTTATAATTTTTATAGGTGCGCTAAAGAGAATCATACAACAACAGCTTCTTAGTTATACATACACTGTTATTACTGATGCATTTAACAGTCCATGGAAAATTCCTGAAAATGTGAAATGACTTCTCGAATTCAGGAAGGTTTCATGACAAAGTTACATGAAACAAGGCAGCAGGGATTCCTCTCTAACACACCAAATGAGAAATTTATTCAGATTCGTATTTTCCTTTTGCGCATTTTTTCACAATATGCATCTTTGACAGCCTCTGCTGACATAGTGAAATGGAAGGGGAAATAATCAACCTAACTCTGTCACAGACTGCCACGGATAAAAATGACACAAAGACAGACACAAGATCCCTAATACTTATGAAAATTTAACATAATCTTACTTATGAAATTTGGTTTTCCTAATGTCTAAGCTGAATCTTCCCCCTTGTAGTCAAAGCTTATTCTTTTTGTATCCATTATGAACATGTAACACAGATTTTCTCCTTTCTTGTGCAACAACGTTTTACGTAATTGAAAATGGCTATCATATCTTTCCCTTCTCTCTCCCCTTCTGTTGCTCTATTTGACAGGGTAATTATGACTAACCCATTCGGTATTTTTCTCATAGGTCACATTTTCTAATACTCTGATTATTCTAGCTGCAATAAATCAGAGTGCGTTTGCTTAAGGAACTAGGGAATTCTGGAGGTGCTCACTGCTCATCTTGGGACTATAAAACCCCACTTCTCTTATTTTTAACTAAGGTACATAAAAAGAAGAAGAACTGCAGCCAACTGTAACTCAATGAAAACTTGTTTGGTTGCATGGGGTGAAATTGGTCTTTCAGAGATCTCCAGCATTATCTGACTTGAACAGTAAATGAAGAGTAAGAACTAATGAATCTAAATATGAATTAACCTTAACCACCCTAAATTCAACCAGTAAACGGAGATGATCAGCAGTACTTTTTATCCCATGGCAACGTATTTATAAAAAAAAAGGGGGGGGAGGGGGAAGCCTTTCCTACTAGAGCAGAACAGAATATGAAGAATTTTTTTCATTAAAAGAAAAAAAAGATCTTTGATAAATACTTGTTCAAAAAAGATTAATGAGATTCATTTGGTTTGTCATTGGTGCTGCCTACCTGTAATTCTAAGTTTCTGTGAAAACTGCTCAAGCACTTGAATAATTTCAGTAAAACCCTTTCACAGTTAGTTAAGTATTTGAACTAGATCTGGTTTCAAATCTCCTGAAAAGGTTTGATTTTGGCGATGAGAACAAACTTCTCTGATAAACTCACGCAGCTTTGGGCTTTGCAGGATGTAGGTGATGCGATGGCCAAGGTATCTCAATAGAGGAAGGGTTTGTAAGGCACACAAATTCCAACTTGTACGCATGTGCATAATCGCATGAACTTCACTGAGGCCTTTCATTCTAAATTACTGGTCCCCAAAAGCTGTGGGGAGAATTGGGCCCTGGTCAGTATGTTCTCTTCTCTCCACAAACCAGAGCTGTGGGACACCAAGGATTGAAGTTCCTTCCATGAATAAACTAAGCACTTCAAAGTCTAAGTCTCCAACATGAATAGTAGTTTGTTCATTTATATTAATCTGCAACTCACAAAGTGTAAGGCAGCAGAACACAATGGTCTGTCCTGTGAACTGGGTGAACCTGTATTTTAAATTAAACAGTCTACAGTATGAAGCAGAGCTTACACTTATCTGAAATGGCAAAAGGCATACAGAGCCAGCTCTTCATCAGTGCTCATCTTTATACAGAGATAATACACTACATGCTTTAATGACACTTGCTGCTAAAAGAAAGGAAAACTTGAAAGGAAACAAGCCGAGTAACAGCAAACATGGATTTATCAAGAATAAATCATGGCAAAAAATCAAACTTACTTCTTTGATGGGATAATGCCCTTTGTGGACAGAGACGCAGAAGTTTTTGTACGCTTTCACATGATCTTCTCATAAGTAAGCTAGAGAAATAGGTTCTAGATGAACCTATGATCGTGTTTGTACATAATTGGATAAAAAAATATACTCCAAAAGAGTTACCAAAATTTGTCTGTTAAAATGACAGGATTTATCAAGTAGAATTCAACAGGCATCTGCACTAAGCCCACTATTTTAATAAACACTTAATGGAATAGGTGGGCTTACTAAATCTGTAGATGATACCGAATTCTTGAGAGAGACTGTGATTATAAAGCCAGAGTTAAAATGTAACGTATCTTGACAACCTGACTGAACGGAAGATACCACAGCAGAACAAATGCTTCAATCTATCTAGATCCCTCTGCAAGGCATCTTGTCCCTCAAGAGAGTCTACAGCACGCCCTAGTTTGGTATCATCAGTAAACTTGGTTAATGGTGCACTCAACTCCTGCATCCACGTTGTTGATAAATATATTGAACAGAACTGGCCCTAGAATTGAGCCCTGAGGAACACCACTGGTGACCAGTTGCCAGCCAGATGTAGCCCCATTCACTACAACCCTCTGAGTCCTGCCTTTCACCCAGTTCTTCACCCAGCACACTGTGAAACTGCTCATCCCACAGCTGGACAACTTGTCCAGCAGAATGCTATGAGGGAGAGTATCAAAATCCTTACTAAACTCCAAAAAACCTACACCCACTGCCTTCCCTTCATCTGCTAGGCAGGTGACCTTATGATAGAACAGGACTTTCCCTTTGTGAACCCATGTTGACTGGGCCTGATGACTGCATTATTCTTTAAATGCCTTTTAACAGTATGCAGTATAATGTTCTCCATAATTTTTCCAGGAACTGAGGTTGGACTAACAGGTCTGTAGTTCCCTGGGTCCTCCTTCACACCCTTTTTGTAGACAGGAATAATACTGGCTGGCTTCCAGTCAGCAGGGACCTCCCCAGACTCCCAAGACGTTTGGTAGGTGATCGAGAGGGGTCCTGTCGTAACACCTCCTAGCTCCTTCAGACCTCTGGGATGAATCCCATCAGAGCCCACGGACTTGTGAACACTCAGTTGATAGAGCTGGTCCCTTACAATTTAAGTGTTCACAAATGGGAAGTCACCGTTCTCACACTCGTGGTCATCTGACTCAGCAGACCACATAGCCCAGGGTTTATCAGTACTATTAAACACTTAATATGCTTTTAAAGTAAGCTTGCTTTGACCCTTCATACTTCATGACAAGCACAGGAGGTGTAGGCTCATAAAAAGGTGACAGACAATTGTCCCCTCACTGGGAAAGGTGAATCCCGCCAGGCCCCAGCAGGCCTGGTGCTGCACAGATCATCACACCATCAACGCTGTCAATCAGGGAAATACACTGAGAAAACTCAAAACACCACGGGTGCTCCAGGAATCGTATTGCAACAAAATGGTGATTTCGTGTCTATTAACCATTTCGGGTTTGTTGGTTTTGGTTGGTTTTGTGGTTTGGGGTTTTTTTGGTTGTTTTCTAGAAAAAGCAATCATGGTTCAGTTTTTGAAAGACAAGGCTAAACATTCCTTTTTCATAAGAAAGCCCCAGGTGACAGAATTGCCTTTAATCTTTGAAGCCTTTAGCAAGGTCACCTGGCCCAGAACACAATCGAAACTACTAGTCATGAGGATGGCAGTATTTTCACTAAAATGCCAACTGCTTAAAACTGCATTCCCAGCCAGTACTATTGCTGTTGTGGACATATCCCACCCTGGTTTGTCCAGCACTTCCCTCATCTTGTACGGGAAGGCATGGCAGAGCGGTGAATTTAACTCTGGAGATGAGACTGAGGTGGACGAAAGTCATGGTGCCATTTGTTCTATTTTTGTCTAGCTCAAATGACTTCCCTGATGTGTAGGCACTACACAGACTGAGGTAGACTTCAGGGCATGTGACTGTGGGTCTCTGGGCTTTCAACTTTGTATTTAAATATCCCTCTTCTAATCTACATCCATATGCCAAGGTAGCTTTTAGCATGTATGTCCCCACTTCCAACAAGACTTTCTGAATCGGATTACTGTATTATACAATTTCTATACATAGTCTAGTACCTTTACGTTTTGTAATTGATTATTTATTTTAGCTGAGATAAAAATCAGAATTCATGCACTAGTTAACCTTTTCCAAAAAGACTGGTACCCTGTGGGAACTCCAGCTTTCATGGTGCACAAAAGACCATTCCTGTACTACCTTAGTATCAGGCATGAGAAGTAAATCTGCATAGAGACAACATGAGACAAACTGTAAGGTAACAGGAGAGAAAATGGAAAAGGAATGAAAGAAAAGAGGGGAAGTAAAAGACATGAAGAGGATACAAACAGTACTATGTGAGGCGGGACAATGCATAGCTACGCCTGTGATGCAGCACCACAAGTCTTCAAAGAATGTTATCGTATGTCTTCACGGTAAGCTATTCATGCTGGTTGCTGAACAGTCCCCAACATTAATTTCAATTCTTCTTTTACTTTCTCTTTGTGGAGGATGGCATTTTTTTGTTGGTGAATTTAACACTGTAACGAATTTCAGGGTATTTCAAAGGCTAATCAGATGGGCACACAGGATCATTTCTCATGCACTATTTCATGCAGGACCATGTCTAGGAAAAATGGAAGGCTTCTATTTCCAGAAAGAATTCTGTCCAACTTAATGAATAATTGGCTTTCTTATGTTTTCTATAATAATTTTATGCAGGCTACTTCATGGAGACGAGGATAACAGAGCACTTGGAGTAACAAACTTAATTTCATGTTCATGTTACTGCCCTAATTTCCTAATAACTGAAGTACTTGATATAGTGAACAGCAAGAGGGCCTCAAAAGCTAATAGCTAAGTTACGTTGAAGGAATGGTGCTCTAAAACTGCAATTTCAACACGCTCTGTGTGCTAGATGATGCGCAGTACTCCCTTGCTGCAATACACTTCAGTATCAACACACACTGACTTTGCTGGTACTGAATATAACAAAGGGTCTCTTTTCTCTCTTTTTAAGAACAGGCTGTAAGTCCCAGAGGTTCTCAGGTAATTAGGCAGTATCTGGTTTGTCAGCCTCTACAGAATCTTTTCAGGTAAGAAGTACTTAAAAATACCTTCTTCCATTTATCAAGCTCAGTAGTTCAGTGGAGGATTTTTTTTTAAATTCTCCAAAGAATTTTCTTTCAAGGCTTCTGTTTTTTTCTGAGTCAGTTTCCCTGTTAATACTATGCCTTCTTACTTGGTATGCCCACCTGCCTTCACCAACTCTGCATTCCACTTCCAAAAAAATAACCCGGTGTGATTCAAGTTCACAAGCAATGTTTTTTTTTTAAAACAAAACAAACCAAAACAAAACAAAACAAAAAAACCCACACCAACCAAAAAACCAGGAAGGTATCATTAACAGCAAAACCTGAACTCAAATACACCTATGGAATACTACGGAATTATAAAAATATAAACCAAAAGGCCTATTCAGGGATAAACAAATAAATTCCTCCCTAAGCTTTTTCACAGTCATGCTGATGCATCAGCAAGGACATGCATGACAACAGGACCAGATCTTACACTGTCACACCGATGTCAAAGCACAGAATGACACAGACGACAGCATTGCTACTCCATTCTTGTGCCAGCAAAACTAAGATCAAAATCTAGCACACAGATACTTACTATTACATTTCTGAAATCCAATTACGTATTGAATACATATGTAATGTACCTCACTGCTTTTCTGCACCATGCTAAAAAGAGTCCATCCTACCATTTAAATGATTCCACAGCGCAAACAATGGCAACCGAGAAACTTCAACTAGGCTATGGACTGTACAGATGATTATGATCAGTAAAAGGGATCTGTGGCCAGATTTACACTGAGCAATGAAGATCTCTGAGCCTGAACTGGCACTACCACCGACAGGGCTGATTTCAGAATCAGAACCATAGCCTGAGCTATTAACAGTGTTCAGAGACTGCAGTCTCCACTTCCAGGCTTGCATTCCTCATACTCCAGTGAACCATGTGTCAGGATGCATATTTTAATAGAGTATCTGTGATTTGTAACACTTTTGCTCTGCCTCTCGGTTCTAGTTCTGGAAAATCAGTCCTTCCCTTTTAACAGAATAATATTAATTCAATTTCTCTGGGAATGTAATTTATATTAGACAGTAAGCGCCAAATGGCAAGGAAGGACTACACATCACACTTCCTTGCTGTAAGAAAAACCCCCTCAGCAAAGATTTTAATGTTCCAGAAAAAATACTGCCTTGTGCTTAAGTTCCCAATGAGCCACTAAACTAGAGCTACCAAATCACTCTGGAAAATTCTGTTTTCCTCAAAGAGAGGGATAATTTCATGAACAATTAAAAACATAAACATATGTGACACTGCTGCAATATAATTTAATCCCTAAACTGGGAAGAACTGAAATTTATAGTAGTATGTAAGTCAGAACTGTTTATGTCATCCATTTCTGTACAAAGCATTTTGGCTTTTCTGCCTGAACCGGAAACCCCAGCACTAACAGACTTTGATGGTAAGCGATGCAACAATTTGCTGCTGAGAACTTCTTAATTCACAGCCTTGCATAATGCCGAAGGCTGTATAGCTTGGGCAGAAGAAAATGCAGATTTGCCAGGATGGATAACTGCATGTTTATATTGTAATGGATACAGTATGCAGCTAATACTTTTACCACTGGTCCGTGTACTAGTGTTTCTGAAATCATTCATTATTTTTGCCTATATATACCCATAAAGCCTTTTTTCTTTCTTTCTTTCTTTTTTTAAAAACCAACACCACACATCATCTTTTCCATTAGCTGAGACTTTACAAACTGGAAACCTAAGGCAGACTTAAGAAAATTACATTTTTAACTGGAGAAAGAATAAAAAAAAGAGTCATGTGCTGAATGTAAACAAGCAGGCATAAACACAGCAAACAATGGTAAAAGTATTACAGTCTAGTAGTTGCATGCAATGTAGCAAGCAGCTGGCTTCTATAAGTAAGATTTAGCACACACTATTGCTTTGTTTGCCTCATCAATTCTCCATTACTATCTTAACACTAATATATAAAAGAAAATAAACAGTCAGTAAAGTCAGATTTGGCTTTACAGGGCTGTGGATAACACTCTGCTTTCAACAGGAGGTTGGACCAGATGACTTCCCGAGGTCCCTTCCTTCTGTGATCCTCTGTGTGTGTTTCTCTTCTCTCTTTCCCCTCACTGACAAGTGTGTGAGACAAGTAAAATGTGTGACAGTGAAAAGTAAGGTTCATTTCAAGAGATACTGCAGTGTTTTTGGTTTAGAACGAAGGCTCAGTGAACCATAATATTTTGGACAAAAAGAGTAATAATGAATAGCATTAAAAGAATTTCAAATAATGAAAAAAAGTAGTAAGTTTTAACATACAGTAACTACGGGCTTGAACATGGTACTATCCAAGTGGTGAGCTACTGACTCTCCTTTTAAGTACTTACTTTCATTTAGTCATATCTAGAGTCACCTGGATGGCACGTGTGAGCTGCTGCTTTGGCTGGGAAAGAAAATTTTCACTGTCAGACGTGTACGCAAGATGTAGCCTGACAACATCAAGTCCTTTCTCATGTATTTATACATGCAATTTGATGAAGTCTACTCCTCCAACATATACATAAAACAATATAAAAACACTACATATTCTTTCTCGGAAGGGGGCATCTCGTTTTGACACTCCTATACTACAGGATGATTTCTCAGTATAGAAGTAATATAGTACACGGACGTAAAAGGCCAATTTTGGAATTGCATATATGGGGATGAAGGGGGCACTTATTTTCCTGCCCACTATTAATTTTGTATGTAAAAAGAACCCAGAATCTAAAATCAGAAATCTCCCTGTGAAAACTGAGCGAATGGCTGGAGTATGGGAGCAGGGGCAGCAGTCAGAAGGATGTACAATGAACCAAAAAGTTAAAACTTGTTAGTCTGAAAGTGCAGGAACGTAGAAGCACAAAAGCCAAGCAGTCTACAGTTCCTCAACTACTCCGCTGACTCTAATTCAATGGT
This sequence comes from Dromas ardeola, assembly GCA_013398915.1. Taxonomy (NCBI): domain Eukaryota; kingdom Metazoa; phylum Chordata; class Aves; order Charadriiformes; family Dromadidae; genus Dromas; species Dromas ardeola. The sequence goes on from VYZM01012806.1 coordinate 72,396, forward strand.
TTAAGCCTGGGGGACCTGAAGATGTGGGAGGAGAAGGGCTGTCCCTCCTTGGGTGAAATAATAATGTATCTGTGCTTTGGCTTCCACTTCCATGTCTGAGATTAAAAGGGTAAGGAGATGCTTTTTCCTCTTCTGTCTACCTCCCTCTACCTGAAATTACCATCTTTTTTTTAAATCAATAAATCAATCTGTTTTTCTATTAACAAAGTTCTGAATTTTTTTGTGGAAACACCTCAGCCCTTAAAGAACAAATACTTTTTATGGCAAGTGTGGCAACTCCAAACTCTAAAGGTACTTCTTAGGGTAACAACCTGCCTACACGTTCAAGAAAGCAGGATGCAACTTTCAAGGAAAATGAGAGGGTGGATTTTATTTACGGATACACTGCTGAGCAGTTTTTTGCTCTATAAAGCCACAAAACCAGCAACACTATTACACACAGAACCGGAAGGGTCATCTGATTTGTGGAAGATATTAAAGGTCTTAAACTAATGAAATTGGCAGAAGATCAGACCTTTGAGAGCTTGTTATATGGTACATAAACATGAAATACAAGCAAAATCATATGTGTAGTTGTTTGCCAGAAAGCAGAAACCAACTTTGTTTTTATTTGGGAACACAAACTGACCTGGTACTAAATGGAGATTAGCATTTTAAAAAATGTCAGCATTTTAAACTGAAACGTATGCAGACTGTCCCCCAAAACTGTTGCAGTACAGAGCATTTTCATAAGACATGTGCAAGGTACAGTCAGAATAATAACGACTGAGTTTATGATGCTAATACAGATGTAAATATAAACAAGTAAATATTTGTACAATATGAGATGACTTCCCAGGTATACTGTGGGGTAAAGAACGTAGACATTTTTGGAAAATACTTATGTAGATGAATTAAGATAGGAAACAACCTATGTGTTATCTGTGCTTTGAGTTAAGTTTTCCCCATAATGATACCTCAATTTTGATGATCCTGACTCAAGATGTTAAAAAGCCAAGTAATACGGCAAGGACAAGTATCCGCCAGAAGCTTTTACTTGCAAGCATGCATATTTGATCATGGCACTAAACAGTTTTAACTTACCTCTTACTTGGTTTCTGCAGCACAAACCACAAACATAACATCCCCTAGTAATACCATTTATGTGACTCTGATAAAAACCTGAAAAAGGAACAGGTGTACAACTATCCTTACCAGATTACAGGCACTCCTTCTAGCCTCTTTTTTGAAGGACATCAGATATATCCTTTTTCAGTCACACTGCATCTAGATGTATCTATCTTTGGATGACAGGACTGATAGAGTAAGCAATGAAAGCATCGTTTGAGGAAGGTAGGGCATGGAAACATCTGCTTGCTAACAACCAGTATATAGACCATATTTTTTCCTAAAGAATAAGGAAAGAAAATCTTCTCCTGGTTAAAAAGAAGATGACAACATAACAAGTACTAACTATGTTTATGCCAGAAGCCTAGTGCGTAAGTGAGCACAAATGAAAACACCAAAGTTCCTGCTTTCTGCCAGGGAAGCTGACAAGGAGCTGAGGGAAGGAAAGGTCAGCTCTGACCTACTTTGGTCAGAAATGGCAAGAAAGTGATGAGAGGTGCAGGTCCAACCTGCTTGCTAACTGCCGCTGCAGCTCTTCCTCATGTGCAATCAGTGTAGGACAGAAAAATGAAGAAAAAGGTATTTAACAAATTTCCCAATATATATATTTGTAATGAGTTAGCCTCACTCATAAATTTCAGACCAACAACAATGAAGTTTACCAACAATGAACTGTTGTTTGTCTCTCCTCCCCATGAGGTCTCAGGGCTCTCTTGGGAAAACAATCAATTGTAAGACTGCAGTAAATGTCTTTTTTTCTCAAACACTTCCCTGCTTTGTTTTCTCTAGCTTTTAAATAGAGGTTCAATTCATGTGTGCTATTGCCAGCATCTGACAGGATCTAACTCATTCCTACTACAGAAGTAAAAACAGGCAGAAAACCCTGCATGTGCAGGATAATTCTGCCATTAATAAAAGCAAAGGTAGAATTTAAATTAGACACTTATTAACTGGCTGAAAGAGAAACAGGATGATAGGAAGGTTTTCACCACTTGCTATCTTCCTTTCCGAGAAGTCCATGTTCTGAAAATTCCTGTAACTCTGCTGGATACAAGAGATCGAAGTCTGCCGTGATGTCTCTTACTGAGAGAAATCAAGTGATTGAAGAGTTCACAAGCTCTGTTATGGATGAACCCAGAATTTGCAACCAGCAAAAGGAGAAAAAGGGGACCCATCCCAAGGGTATTCTGAGGTAACCAGAACATTTTTAAAAGCGTGATGCTGCAGACGCAGCATGTGTGGCTAAACTGAGTTTGATTTTGCAAAGGAAATTAAATCCCACAGTAAAAGACTATTAGCTAAAGAAACAGGAAGACAAGGAATGGAATGGGGATGTAGCGAGGATCTAGCTGAAATAAAAGCATCTAGGTATGACAGAAAACCAAAACGAATGCTTTGCCTCAGTTTTTTGGGGGGACTAGGGGTGGCGATTACGTACAGAGAATGTACAGAGAATGGTGCAGAGAATGGCTGTTCAACAGTAATAAAGGCATGATCTGCAAAAGAAACACTCAAAAAGCCTAACACCACAAACTCTGAGGGAACCTATAGTCTCAATGCTAGAATTCTGAATCAAACAGCACATGGAATACACATTCAGCAGAAAGGATTTTTAAGTGCATCAAAATGATGTATTGTATCAGGTAAGAACTACAATCTCAATATACATTTTCCACCTCTCATAGAATTAGGGAACACAGATTCCTCATTCACTGCTTCCATAAACATAAGAGCAGTAAAAGCATTTTGAATAGAGTTTACGAACATTTTGCCCTCCTCTTTCTCTCTCTGGAAAACTCATAGCAGTTCACTTGTGTATCTTCCAAGAAAAACAAGGAATTCCACGAAACTTTGACTTGGTGAATTCTGTTCCACTCTTTTTGGTGTATTTCTGTTAGGATGACTTTATTACTGCTTCAGCTATTGGTAGTTATTATTCATTTGAAGTAATTACCACTTTCCACTGCGTTTAATATCCTAATGGCATATTATTAGCTGTACCTTCAATCCAGTTGTCTCATATTCTCCAACGAACTACACTTTCATACAGAAGCTCCTTTTTTTTAAAAAAGAAGTTCTAGCATCAGTCTTAACATTATGCAACATTTAATATGTTGTCTCAAAAAGTGTCAATCTGTTTCCTTTGACTTTTCCATGTATTTCACATGACGGAATTCTTGTCTTTAATTTTACTATCTAATCTACCCTATTTCCGTAACAGCAATATTCTGCTTACTGGGCACTATCCAGATAATGCCCAAATGTTCCTGTGCAAAATCAAGCTCCCAAAGCCTCTGCAATTTAACAAAGATCGGATGCTTCAAGAGTCAAAAAAGGACTGAGGAATGTGGATGCTAATAAGCACACGCAGCTATACACGCTGGATCGAATCTCTGACGATTCCAAATAAACAGCTTAAAAAAAGTATCTTAAGGGAAGCATCTTGCAGTTCCAGAGGCAATTCCATTACAGCTCATTCATGCAGCACACCTTCCACTATTTAGTTGCTCTCAAGTGTTATTCGGATTATCCCTGCAGGACTGGAATCAATGTTTTATGTATCTATGGTTAAGCTCGGACGTTGAAAAGCATATCTGATAATCTGCATTAACAACAGTATTTGGCAGCATTTTACAGTTAGGAACTCTATTTTTCAAAACATTCTCTCTGTGTAATTACATGCTTGAAATGCTTCCCGAGGAACTCATCTGGAGAGTTTCTGCTTTTACTTTGATGTTGAAAAATTGCCCCCTGTGAATTAGTATCCTTGTTCATTTACACTTCTCAATTATATTTTGATCAACAATTTCTTTCCCTGCTTCAGTCTTGCAATCCCCTGTAATCAGCAATGCACTGTTCTTTGGCATGCTATCAGTAAGCCCCTATAAATTGGCCACAGAACACTTTTATTTCTTCATCTTCGCCACTGTGGTAACAGCGTATGTCCCAATAACCATCAGATCTACTGAAGATTCTTACAGGCAGACTGAAATGAAACTGGCATTGTCTGGAATGTATCTAATTAGGAATGCAAATACATCCTTACTCGAAAAATTAATGCCAGGGTTTCCTCAGCACTCTCTCTGTGCTGGCAGTCAGTATCTCTAAGGGATGGTGGAAGAGCTGACTATCATTTCACCAAACCTCAAAAAAACCCTCTCATGACAGTATCTGAATAATGGTATTCATTAAGTAGAAAGCTGCACATGTCCTTTTTAATGATTTTTTTCTTTTTGTATCTCCTGAGCTTTTGTCAGGACTCTGCAATTGCTGGGATGTTGAATACATTCAAATACGGTTGAATACATTTCGAGCCAAGTTGATTTCTAAGGCAAACACATCCATTGTTTAGGATAATGGGAGGTTCAGTACAGGTGGAGGCAAGCTCTTACCCCCTTGGTCGTAACTTCCTCAATTCAGAGAAGGAGGGTAGCTCTTTGCTACCCACAGCTTCAGGTACAGGAAATCGGGTTATTTCTGATACTTTGTTTTTTCTTGCCTTGTCGAATTGTATGTGCAAAGCAGAAGTGGAAGATGGCACCAATAGAAATCTTTGTAATAAAACTGTCCATTTAGATGTGCAATGATGTACAGTTTTACAGATGCACCATGCACTAGTACATGTACACTGTGCACTTACTATGCGTTATGCGTATGTACAGTCTCTTCAGATGCAAGTATTTTCCCCTCATGCTTCAGAAAGAAGTACACAGGATATAACATCCTTTTCTTTTCTGAGTGACTGTCCACATACACACATGCACCGCAGAGGACTGTGAGAATATGCACTCGAGAGTTTCCTGCAGAGCAGTGTCCCCATCTTCATAGAGACTGACCGAAGCTTTGTCACACTCCTCAGTGCGTTTCCCAAAAATGAAAAACTCCATAAAGGAATAGCCAGTCATGATCATCTGGAGTTCAAGCCCAGGACAACTGGGCGTATAGAAGACTCAGATCTCACTAAGGAACAGATAGAAACAACTCTGTAATCTTAAAAAAACAAGAGTCCCTGAGTCACTAAGGAAGGCGGGATGAGCAATGCAGGTATTAAACGAAGCTTAACTGATCCAGAAAAAAAATGAGACAACCTAACCAAAACTCTTAGCCTATGTTCACTGAAACCGGAACTCATCAGAAGACCCAACAGAGGATCAGCCTCAGTCTGGTTTGTTTTGCCAGATAAATCCAGCTCACATAAACACCTCCTGCTGTGGGCAAAATGTATGTTTTGGAATCTCTCCTCAGTATATAAACAAAGTCATAATTGATAACTGCAATACGGATAAGACATTTTAAGGATTCAGGACATTTGAATTCCTACTGGAACTTTTTAACTTATGCACTGCAATATGTTATGATTCACTAATATTCTCCATATTAGAATCATAGAATGGCTTGGGTTGGAAGGAACATTTAAAGTTCTAGTTCCAACCCCTCTGCCATGGGCAGGGACATCTTCAACTAGATCACATTGCTCAGAGCCCCATCCAACCTGACCTTGAAGAGATCCCTTGCAGGGATCGGGCATCTACTACCTCTCTGGGCAACCTGTGCCAGTGTTTCACCATCCTCATTGCAAAAAACTTCTTCCTTGTACCTAGGCTGAATCTACCCTCTTTTTGTTTAAAACCATTACCCCTTATCCTATTGCTCCACTCCTTGATAAAAACTCCCTCCCCATCTTTCCTGTAGGCCCCCTTTAGTTACTGAAAGGCTGCTATTACGGTATCCCCGGAGCCTTCTCTTCTCCAGGCTGAACAACAGGACAGGCTTCTCTCAGCCTGTCCTCATAGCAGAGGTGCTCCAGCCCTCTTGTCATCCTCATGGCCCTCCTCTGGACCCGCTCCAACAGGTCCATGTCCTTGTTATGTTGGGGGAGCCAGAGCTGGACGCAGGACTCCAGGCAGGGTCTCACCACAGCAGAGCAGAGAGGCAGAATCGCCTCCCTCGACCTGCTGGTCACACTAGCTTGTAAAATGTTTTTATAGTTAAAGGAGAAGAGGAATCCGTTTCTTACTTTCTTCTCAACTGAAAAGATAATGCAGATTGATGGACATACAGATATTGCAGCTCAGTTGTCACATCATTTGAAATGGGATTTGTTGACTGAAGATATTTGGTGGAAATTCTGCATCTGACAAAATTCTGTTGCAAATTTTAAAAATAAGCTGTTCTGAAGCATTTTCTTGAACTTCAGGAAGAACGCTAGGATAAGTGCATTGATTGTGTAAGATTGACAGAAATCAGGCTGTTAAATCTTCTGGTGTGAAGCTGACAAAACTTCAACACGATATTATCAGGATCACTGACTATTCTCTCCATTCCTACATTCCACTAAACAAGGTTAAGGTTGAAGAGCTACATGAAGATTTGGGGTTGTAGACGCAAGTTCATAGCGAATGAAGATCTTTATCAATCAAACATAAGTAAGTATTTTTTAAGAACCAAACACATTTTTATGCAACATTCTGATCCGGCACTCAAGGGAATTCTAGCCTTCTTGAGTTATAATCATGTGTGTTTCTCTGTAACCCAGATTTCCCAGATCAGTTCAATCTGGATATGAGCTCAGGGGCATTGTTCACATATACAGTTCTCAATTCTCCTGAAAATGCCCTGATGTACTGAACTATCACAGAAATCAATATTAAACGAACAAATAAAAAACTTACCCGAATCATCATGACTGAGCATCTGATGTTGTGAATTGTATCATACACCTTCTTAGAAATGTCCACAAACTGGTTATCATCAAACAGATGCACTGTGTTCTTGCTTAAGCTCTCCAATGCAATATTTACTTGACTAATAAACTCTGGAATCACTATTTAAAAAAGAAAGCACAAACAAAATTCAGTGAGCACAAAAAGGATAAAATGTAATTTTTCTTTCTGGCAAATTGCCTCACATTGATTAAACCTTTATTTTAAAAAAGCATTATAGCAATAACATGATTAGTTTTACCTGGGAACACATTTGTAATTTTTATCACAGTGATAAAAATGCACTTGGTGGGCATGTAAGTTGTGGATGGTTATACAGAACAACAAAGAAGAAAGTTTCAAAAGGGCGATCAGGGAAGCAGATGCCAGTGATTCCAATAGTAATTTTATCCAAAGAATCAGGATGAATAACCTGGCTCAAAGTTGGAACTACTATTAAACAGGCTCCTACTATTTCAGAGTCTGCTTTCAGTCTGAACAGAGGCAAAACTACGAAAAGATTGATGCTTATTCTCCAAATTAAAAAGTCCCACAATTGTAACCTGGACTTACCAAGATTGAATCAAACAAATTGTAAATTTGTAAATATCAGTTCGATATTAACCTGTGCTGTACCCAGAACGTCCTGGGAATTTTCTTCTGGTGCTCCATGGCCTTATTTTGCCTGGTGACCTGGTCCCACTATATGTCCCTTGATCCTTCACATCAATTTGAGGCAAAGGAAACCCAACACACAGAATAGAGAGTGAAGAGAGAACGCAGCCGGAAAATCCATCATGCACAGAAGGACCTCAAACAAGCACAGATCAAACTCATTTGCAACAACTTATTTCCTATCACTTGGAGACTGAAGACACAGAAGAAATGGAAGTAAGTGGATAGAACTTCTGTAATATTCAAGACGAATAACATATACCTTGTGGAACAGAAGCTTTTTTCAGGCAATGTGATGGTTTCAAATACAAGTCCAATAAGCTTTCCATCCCTTCCTCCACAATTAAGCACTGTGTAATTCATAAATTCATACCATATGAAGGCAACACTACTAATACCTGAAGTATGAATGATTTCGAGCAAATTTTGACGTTTATAAGACATTTTTATGTAGAAAAAGCTTCAGCTGAAGTCAACAGAGCTTCTGAATTAGAAAATCTGGCATTAGCAAAGATGCCACAAAAATGCTTTAACCCGTAACTTTGCTTGGGGAAACCCACATAACCCTTGGAGACATTTCAATTCATTCTTAAATTACAGTAACTTCACTGCCTTTGAGCTCAGCCGTTTCTCTCTAGAGTGCAGAACTGTTACTTCATATGTCAGTTCTCAGAAATAGCAAACTTCAGTTACTTCAGTGCTAGTGGGAAGGTAAATTTTCCTCTGTAAAATAGGTCTCCACAAGTGAGACAAGTAGATGCCATTTAATTTTAAAAAAGGGATATTTAAAATCCTTTCTTCCTTCTTCAGATTATCACTTGAATTACCTTGCCTTCTGAAAAGGTCAGTGGGAAGAACAGATTTCTTAAATGGTATGGAAAAAAAGACAACGTACATTTTTCATTAGCAACCAAATGGCATAATTAGGGAGAGCGAGTGCCTATCTATTTAGTCCTTACTGAAACTGTTGTTTTTTTTTAAAGAAACACAAATATACAATTTCAGAACGTGAGATCTTTTTTTTCCTGTTAAACAAAGACCTTGGCCCCTAGACTATCAAAATAATTGCAAGCGTGACAATTGGCAAGTTTGAAGTAAACAGTCACCTCATACGTTGACATAAAATTAAACGTTCAGCTCTTCACATCCATTGTAAAAATGCTGCAAAAGAGAATATAGGAAGTTTCCAGGAATTTAAGATTTTCATTGAACAGCCAAAACCGCGAGGTGTTTTCCAGAGCCTCCTGCACCCTCACTGCACTCAGTTCCCTGTACTTCATACACTTTCACTTGCATTATTGTAAAGCACAGACTCCTGCTTACCAGCAGCGTGTTCAGTGGCTGCTAACTGCCTGTGGGTCTCTTTTTCTACAGGACAGGATATTTCTTCTCAGTTACCTAGTCAGGCTCCATCCTGCACTCCATCCTTATTCCATATGCTTATTAGTGGCCTTTTTACAGCCCCATCTGAGGCCAGACTCATTCTCACAGTGCGTTTCTTTGTCGGAATGAACACATCACTCATGAAAAAGGATTTTACGCAAATATGTACTCTATAACTCATATGCTATTGGTGGAGTCAGTGCTAAACCACAGGCTGCAGTTGATTACAGCAATATGATCTCAGTGGCTTCCCTCTGGTAACATTTTTAAGATGGTTGCTTTTCATCAGTATCATTTTTACACACAGACAATTAAAACACAAGACTAAACTGTAATTCTAAAATATGTAAATAACAACCTGCTAACGAAGAATAAAAATACACTTGAGCTACTAAAAGGTTATCAAATAGTTTGTATTATTTGGTCATTTAGCCTGTATCTGATTAGGTAATTCCCTCAAATCCAAGAATCCTTTCTTGACTGCATGCAATTTATTTAATTTTTGAGTTCCTAACCAAATGATTACTTAAAAGGAGGGTTTGGTGGATATACGAGTTCTTATCCATGGAAATACTTTACTTCATACACCCTCAAATAGTTCAGGCATTGCTCTGAAACAGTGCATTAAGTGGACTAGAATTACATTAATAACGTGCATCTTCTCTGTACTCTGCTTTATTCCTCTGGGCAGCCTAAATACGGAGAGGTGGATGCAGGTAAAAATAGGCTGGACAAGATTGATTCTTTCAGTCTTTCAAAAGCTAAGAAAAATTAAACAAGTTGTAAGTAAAATGAAAACTGTTGTACAATTGAGAAATGAGATGTTTGTTATTTTAATATTAAAATATTTCTGAAAAAAAACTTAGATTTTTTAATTTTATTTTTTTTCTTCCCCCCTCCCCCCTCTCCCCCCAAAAAAAGGATGAGTAAATTTCAACATGAACATCTGTAATCCTGCCTTTCCTGAGGGGGAAGGTGTGGAAAGGAGGAGGATGTTTTGGAAAATACCAATACTGCTCCAAATTGTAATTTGAAAAGTCCAAACGAACCTACAGATTTCACGCCATCAAAACACATTCTGCGCTCTTCTTGAAACTAAGCTTATTTATTTTAAAATGCATCACGTCGTCCCCAACTCCTCTCTTGTTTTAAATAAACATTACTATTTGTCTTTCCTTGTAGGCCACGTCTTCTTAGACCTCAAATATTTTTTCGCTGATTTTGTCATCTTCAACCAAAACCAACTAACGAATCCTGTTTGGAGTTTAATAGCTGTCACGGCCCAGCTCTTAATTCGGAGGCTACCACATTTAGATGTCACAATCACATTAGGTAATAAAGAAAAGGAATCTTCACTAACCACTTTATTCCAAGTAGGAACTCTGTGCCTGTTATTTTTTAATACCAAAATCATCAAGAGAACAGGTTTTCCACTTTCCAGAAGGCCATTGAGAACAGGTGAAACATGAGCTATCCTACCTGTACCTTTTAATGAAGTTAAGTGATTAACATCACTTCATCAGCAATCAAGATAGCTTGATATTGAAAAAGCAAGTCTCCACAGCTAAAATGGCCACACGTACGCAACACTCACCTAAAGAATGCCTTAACAAAATGAATATAACAGACATGGACAGACATGACCTCCTAGAACTGATCAAAAAATAATCACTTTTTTTTTTTCATTTTTTTTTAATTCAAAATTTTTATGATTTTCAATTGGTAAAAAAAAAAAAAAACAAGAAAACCTCTATTTCATTTATTTGACAAAGGGGGAAAAAGTCCCCAAGAAGCATCTTCATAAAAAATGAAACACAGATTACTTATTTTTCATCATTCTCATACTCCAAAAATAAGACTATTTGTTAGGCTGCCATCTCTGCAGGACAATCCCCAGTTCCCATCCCTTGTGCTCATGTGGGAATACAAGCAGGGTATGGTTCTCCCTCTCAGTTCCTCTCAACTTAGAATGGCACAGTTTCTCAAAGGGTGTCAAGGGAGAGCAGTCGTGGTGCATTACTGGACGCACATATACACAATTTATCTCAAGAAAAAGAATTTGTGGTAAATAACCAAACTTTCACCTTCAATTTTTATCTGTACGTACAGACACCGAGAGCAACTTACTGTATGGTGTAAATAGACTGGAAAAATGTTCAAAGAGCTCCCACTAGAATGAAGACTGAAAAACTACTCTTTCAAAGGCAGGTCTGAAAGAGAAATGGAAATCCTGTGCGCAGGTGAATGAATGAAGCTCGCAGTGGCAGACCTACACATCCCAGCTACAGGTAGACTCTGCAACCTGCCTCAGCTATTGCTTGAACTTAAGTTCAATGCACTTTCAACAAAGGAGAAAACTCTCCTTGCCAGCTCTCCTTATCATTTGTCAGACATCCAGAGATATCTTCTTTGTTCAAATAAAAAAGCCACAGGACTGTTTGGTAGGAGATATGAAAACATGAGCAGCCTTCCTAAAAAGTTTGTCTTGTCAATATACAAAAATACAGACTACTCAGAGTGAATAGAAAGTTTCAACTACTGAAGCACCCAGAATAAAAATCACATGAACGTTAGTACCTAAACTGAACCTCAAATACCAAAGTGAGTAAAGACTGCAGGAACACTTAAGGAGAATGGCATATGGATTTGCACCCACACCAAACTGAGTGGTGCTGTTGACATGCCTGAGGGACGGGATACCATCCAGAGGGACCTGGACAAGCTCAAGAAGTGGGCCCATGTGAACCCCGTGAGATTCAACAAGGCCAAGGCAGGGGGTTGGGGAAATCCCCAGTACCACTGGGGAGCACAGGCTGGGGGATGAAGGGATTGAGAGCAGCCCTGCTGAGAAAGGCTTGCGGGTACTGGTGGATGAAAAGCTGGACATGAGCCGTCAGTGTGTGCTCGCAGCCCAGAAAGCCAACCGCATCCTGGGCTACATCAAAAAGCAGGTCGAGGGAGATGATTCTGCCCCTCTGCTCTGCTCTGGTGAGACCCCACCCGGAGTCCTGCGTCCAGCCCTGGGGCCCCAACATAACAAGGACATGGACCTGTTGGAGCAGGTCCAGAGGAGGGCCACAAAAATGTTCAGAAGGCTGGAGCACCTCTGCTATGAGGACAAGCTGAGAGAGTTACCTCATTTTGAGTAAGTATTCACATTATGTCTATGAAAAGTGACTGACATTTAAAGGAGAAAAATTAATTCTGTTGACATTTTTGGTGGGCTTTAAATCTTCTGACCAGTATTGCTTTCTGTACTACTGCACAATTAGATCTGCACTGCTGTGTAACACATATATTTTAGTCCAACACAGGTAACACAAAAATGACATGACCCATACGAATACTAGATGACATTCAGAACACTGCACTCACTGCACTCGCACACTGCATACATACAAAACAAATCAGAACCCAAAGAATCACAGAATCAATTATCGTAGAGCCAATCACCTAGCATCCTCCTGACATTTAATCGTGTTCTTGGCTCATCAACTCCTTTCACAGTATAGGTATTTTTATCATTATGAGGAAAACTCAAGGCATTTTGAACAATGGAAGACAGACAGAACTTCAAAAAACTGTTATATCTCTTTATAAAACACCCTAAAAAACTGAACTCAGTTTTTCACTATTCTATCTTACAAAGCACCTACTGAACTTTGAGAACCTGATCTAAAATCTACCCATACCTTAGGGGGCTCTTGCTTTGACCTCAGTAGGTCTGGGATGACACTGCGATGGATACTGGCCTCTAATTAGACCCCATACATTGCAGTATGTTAACTCGCACTATGTTGTCCATCAAATCTGAAATTCCCCTCCTTTTCTAAGAGTAAAAGTTTAACATTTCTATTTCAGAGAAATATACCATTGATCCTTTTAGCTTCTGTAGGTAAAAATTACCAGGAGCTGCTGAATAGGAAGAAGAAATCTATCCTTGTAACAGGTAGCTAATAGACAATAATTTTTTAAGGCTCTCCTGACTTGTCTATTTAAAGGAAGAAGCTTATACAATCCTTATAAAGAAAAGAGTTGCCATGTACACTTAAAACCTGACAGCAGGTAAACGCTACAGGTAAGCAGCAAGGGTAGAGGCAGACCTTCCATCCCTCAGGTTAACCTTCCAGAAAAGCAACAACGGTAAAGCAAAAAATACCCAGGACAACAGTGAAAGAAAAATAGAAACAAAAGTAAAATAAAAAGGAAGAAGAAAAAAAGTAATAAAGCAGCAAAGTAACAGTTACCCTTCCACCAGATAAAAATATACCATTTTTTCTTGTCATGTGAGTTAATTCACTATTTCTTCTCTGCATGCCTTTTCATTTTCCTCTATGCTTTTCAGCATAGCTTGAGTTTAATTTTTATTGCGTTCATCTAATTTTGTTTAGCACCGAGAAAGCCACATAGTAAAAGGAATAAATGCTTCAACTCCACCCTCCTGACGATGCTTTTCAATACTATACCCTGGAATTGCACACTATGTTAGGGTGAACTAATCTAGAATTTCTTCATGGGAATGGAAGATTTGCATTAAGGATGTCCTTCATCTTTCAGCACGAAGTTCAGATGAGTCCTCCTGTGGCAGCATAAGCAGAGAGTTGTAGCAAGTGGTGTGTATCTCAAGTATTTTATTATCCCCCATAATCTGACCACCTAGCATGAAAGTCAGCATGATAGTATAGACAGTTTGCTTTCAGAGAATTTAAATAGTTTTCCAGTTGCAAGAATTCAGCTAAAGTGAAGCATAAGCAAAGTATGGTTGAAAAGATTAAAAACACAGCTACCACTTAAATGTAGAGTCATACTAAAGTAAACAGGGAATCTACTTAATAACTTCACGGTCTTTATTCAGTACTTCTTTATTTCATTTCACTTTGGGAACCCAAAGAATAGTTTGCACTTCTTGAGATTTAAAAATAAGCATTTGCAAATTTCTTAAGAGTTGTATCTAAGAATTTCAGGTAGGAAGAACATTGTATATTCCGGTAACACAATTTTACTGAGAAGTATTATGTCTATTCTTAATGCCATCTCAATCCAAAATGATACACCAAGAACTAATAAATAAATCAAATTAAAAACATCTAAGCAAAAGCAACTGAACTGTCCAAGCCATACCATCTGAAATACGAGGGCTTCTGGCAGAAGCTTGAGTTACACCACCCAAGGCATGCTATTTAGAATGGAATAAACTGTTTAATGACTGATGGAGACATCTTCATTAGATGTGTTCAAAAATACATTTAAATAATAATGGAATTAATGCAAAGAACGATTATTCTGCATTCACTGCAAAAGGTTGAACTGGATAATATAAACAGTTTTTTGAAACTCCAATCACTTATGACTCTATTATTAATCCATGTAATACAATGCTAATATGAAGATCAAGCTGTTTCTAAATTTGACTTCACTGTGGTACGGACGCTTAGCTTTAGGCCTGTATTTCTGTGATACAATGTTAAATTGGCGACATTTAATTACAACACTGCATCAGATGACTGGCCGAGACATATATATACATACAAATGTGTATGTGCAAGGAGTAGAAGAGCTTTGTGACTGTGTGCATTTGGTATACCCCTTCTACTTCTTCAAATATTACCATTCCTATTTACTCACCTGTTTTTGGTAACAAGCTTATACGTAGAAAAAGGGGTTAACATTTTTGGAAATTTTAACACGTGAAACACTTAGCCCATGTTCCTCTGCCAATCTCAATCCTAGGCCTATATATGAGAGAAAAGATCTCTGAATCCCCCATTGTGCCCCCCCACCCCCACCCCGCCTTGACTATTTAGAGCATAAAGGACCATAAATTATCTTTGTGGGATTTAGTACTTCATGCTCAAGTTTTTGCACACTAGAAGCGTAATACAACATGAAGTAGCCAAGGCAGAGGCCTGCTGCACGTAAAGTTGCGTACTCAAAGCAAGATATAATTAGCATTTGCTTCTCTTTAACCCAGACCTATGCATACCAGAATAGTGAAACCAGAAACCCTGTAGAAGCACTTTGCAACACTGTATGCACTTGCAAGGTTGTAAGAGCACTGGCATAACCAACAAGCACGCAGTAACACGGCTAAGCATGTATATAAAAACATTTATCTTCAGAAAATTCTGTATTTATATCTAAATGTATAAATACATATTTATACGTTTACATACATATTTCTATGTAAGCTATGATGAATATATGACAGCAGTTTTGTGGTATTACATCTTTATAGCTAATAAGGGTAACATTTTTAAGAGTTAACTGTCCTGAGTATGAGACACGATTGATAATGAATGAGACCTAATTAGCAGTGTGTATTATTAATTAATGGCAATCCAGTAAATTGCTGCTTTTACATTTGAAAAGGCCCTAATTTGTTCCTCTTTTAAACACACCCATGACAGGGATTTAACTTCCTACTTGGAAAACATATAGTTAAAGCCAATTTAGATATATATAAGCCACTGTTACTTTGCAAGACAGCAGACTGGAAATGTAGGGGTACGGGTAGGGGTAACTGCTTGTGACTTTGGAACCTGTGAGCCTCTGGACCTTCCCCGACTCAAATCCCTGCACAGCCTGGCAAATACACCTAACGCTGCACCTGGGAATTACAGCACTGCCTGCAATTAAACGTCACAGTTCAAGACATTAGTGGTGACTTAAAGGGATATTTTCCCCCCCTACTGCACAAATGTCTAGAACAAACACAGAGAGGTAGGTTTTGTTTTGAGGAGGCAGATGGATTTCCCTGTACGAGGTATCAGAGGCAGGTCACAGCATCTGAAAGAGCAGAAAGATACTCTCAGATCATATAATCTACCTTTTTTAAAAGCTCTCTACCTACTGCATTTTGCTGCCATGCTCAAGGACAGACTGAGCATGAGATATCTGATGAGAAAGACATTTCCCCCTAGGTCATACTGGCAAAGAATTTCAGAAATTGGGTTTTTTTGCATTTCTTAGCAGACAGTGTGGACCATGTGGGCCTGTCTTATCTCATCAGTTCCCTGCTGTTGCAGGGCCTCTACGTACTGCAGAAACATCCACTCCTCCTGAATTCAGTTCACAGTACAGAACTGCATGACCTTCTCTAGTCTAAGTGAAGTCACTGGGCTTAGAGGCATCTGCACTAAACAGAATGTCTTGTGATACACACATGCAAAGACTAGTAAAGACCTTAAGTCTGTATCTAAAAAAAAAAAAAAAAAAAAAAAAAAAAAAGGCATGATTAATTTTTTTAAGTGAATCTCACAGAGCACACAGAGTCTTAGTTTACCTGCAGTCCAATTGCGGACTACCATCAAACCTCCACAAGTATGGCCTCACTTCAAAACCAGGGATCAGACAGCAGCATGATGACAAATTTCAATGAACTGACGCAGCTGAAGACTTCAGTTTTTGCCGGTGAGGTGGTTCAGTACCCTAATCCGACTTGCTTCCAGGCCAGGTAGCTGACATGCTAGTACTGGTACAAGGAAGGCAGTAGGAAAAGGCAGACAGGGCAGGTGGACACCACTGCCGTCAATAAAAGCTGCATTTAGAGCTGTTTAAAATGACTGTGAATTGCGGCCTCCATTTCTATGACTAGAATTTGTTACCGCAGGTTTCTAACGAGGCTTTTCTTCACTGGCTTTCTTATATCCAGGGCGAAAGCTCCAAGGCGAAAGCTCTGCCACCAAGAGCAGAGAATCAACTAACACATCAGGCAATTTCTAAAGGCTGCTGAACAAATACTCCCAGGTTGGGATTGTTCAAATGTACCGCACAGGACACAGCAAATGCCGTACAAACCATTAAGAGGAAACGGATGTCTTCCTATGGGGGAGTCCCTTCATTGCATGTAAGACAGACTATCGAACAGAGAACAGCTTTTCAGTAATTTCGGTGGGGAAGAGAAATCCTGACAGTTGAATTAAAAAAACCAAAGCCAAAACTTTAAAAAAAAAAATCTCTGCAAAACTTGCTTGTTTCTAGTGAATAAGCATTATGCTATATACTGCTTGAGCTAGAGAATGGTGTTAATTAGCGAAAAACCTAAACCAGTCAGACTTCTACAAGTGTTAATTTTATGTTTAGTACGGTAGTTCCTATAAAATTTGAAGAAATAAGAATATGCTTACCAAAGTATATAAAGGAATATTTTGGGGTAAGACTATTTTAGTCTTGAAAAAGACTGAGCTTCGAAAAGGTCATTTAGGAGATATTCAAAGTTATTTAAGAGCATTCAAAAAGAATCACCTCTTTGGAACTAAAATAGAAATCTTATTAAGGCTGATCTGGAGAGAAGTACTGAAAAGATGACAGAATCCACTTCATGCAATAAATTCACCATTGTATTAGTCTACCTATTTGGGAAACAGACACTCCGGAACATGGAATATGTTCTTACTCAGTGTGCAATACCACCCCCAGTTTCGCTAAGGTTTTATGCATTAACATGGCCATGACTAAAGTGTGGGTTTGCTCACACTCACGGATGCTGAGACTACCTGCAGACTGACAGGCTGCTCATTCCACGTGTTTACTGCTACATCTCAGAAATTACTGGTTAGCATTACCCTGGCCTATGTCCTGAGCTTGTAACCCTTAGTTACAAGCCCCAAAACATTTAGGCTTCATCCAATACAAAAGGAATTCCACAAAGAGCCCGTTGCTGGGTAAGGGGACTTGTTTGCAGACATACCTATTGTGACATACCAGGCACATCCCACATAAGCCTTGTGTCTGTAAACACAGTGATTTTTTTAAAAAGAAAAATATATTGCAAAATTGTTTTTTCACCTTTTGTCTAATAAATTACGATTTTTGAGTCTTAGAAGACTGACTTAATTTATTTTCTTTAGTATGACTGTAACACTTCCTCTACCATTTTACACTCCATCTCTGTAACTTTCTATTCAACAGCACAAACGCTTTATGTACACACATACGCACTCTCATATCTAGTGAAGACAAGAGAAAAAAAAAGAAAAAGCTTTGAAAAACATTACAATCTCCTTGTCTTATCACTTGAAACTGGAAAAAAGAAAAATGAAACCTGTTCCAATCAGTGGGAAGAGAATTAGCAATCCACAGGAATGGAGGATAATCTGGATGGATGTTAAGAACTGTAACTAACCTGTTTCTAGCACTTGATTCTGTTATCAAACAGTACCAGTGTGATAGCAGGCTACTCGCACTGATTTTTCGCTAATTTTATGTCAGGATAGACAAAGCACTCTGATTTTTAATAACTAGTATCTGATTTCATTTCCAATTAAAAACTGTTATAGTGGGTGGGATGTGGCAAGTTAACTGTTTGCATTTGGAGGATAAGGAAGATGGTTAATTTAATTTAAGCATGTAGAAGTACTGAGGAAAGCTAGCTAGAACAATAAAATCAATGAACAAACACTAAGTATCTGTCACTAAATATCTCTAAGTATCTCTGAGCTCTGCTTAGTGAAAAGTCACAGGAAACCAACTGTATTTTTAAGAACAAAATTATGTTCTCATCCTATAACCTTCCCCAAAACACAGCTTATGCTGCATGAACATACTGACTGCAAATGCAATAAAACAAAGATGTATTTTATTAAAATTAATTTATAATTGTTTTTTACGAACACAGTTTTGAAAAACACAGAGAGGATAAGCAGGGAAAACCAATTAAAGTGGGTCTTCAGGTAATGCAAATCTCAACGATTATGTCTATGAGACAGTGTTACATTCATGGAATGAATGGATACATGGCGATTCATTCAGGGAAACGGACTTTGTAAAAGAAAATTGCTGTGAGGTTATTTCTGAACCTCAGATATATGGATTACACTTTTGTGTTTATACAGACAAGTAGTGTTCAGTTGTAGATATGAGCTGTTCACCTATGAAGTCCTTCTGTGTGGTCTTATAAAAACTGTACAGATCACTTTGTGCTAAAAGACTCTGCCTTTTCCCTAAGCTCCAGTGCAAATAACTAACTGCAACTACTACTCTTGAAAATCAGATCCCTGACATTGTCTCTGAAAATGAAGTGAAAATGTACAAGGAACCAAGAGAAGCACATACCGGCATTTTCACATTGTCTGCTTGCCCCGCTCCCAAAGGGGAGGTGGGGGGACAACAGGCGCTCAGGAAGCCTCACTGAAGACACACTGGACAGATCTAACACCCCAATGTCCGAATGCCTCGGCCTGCGACAAGTGGGTGTCTCTAATCCGCTGCAGTGCTCTGAAAATGCTAATATAAGGGCAATGGCTGATATACGAAACCAGACAGTCAAAAAAAGGCAGAGGGCAAGGGCCAAAGGCTTGCCATGGATTAAAAGCTGAAAGTGATAGGAAAGAGATTTAAAGTGAAAGGCCTCTCCCCTGAGCAGTGAGGAGTTAGGCATATCGTGCTTCAACCTATCATCAGGGGTCAAGGCTGTAATTCATAGACACTTTCACATTCCTTGAAGAGTTATCTAGGCATGATAAGTAGCTGGTAGCCTTAATTTCCATTAATGCCTGCAGCACAGGCCAACAGACAAAAATACACCCCTCTGCTAACAGATGCAGAAGAGTCATGGAGTTTAAAATTAATACTGTAGCTAACACAGACGTTTTTAAACAGAAGCAGCTAGCAAAGGGACAAAGCTAGACTCCTTGCTGTCATATTGAGTAATGAAATGTCTTCCAGACTGTAACAGTCTCCAGACATACTTAAGGAACTTGGGAAAAACCAGGCAGCACATTTCAGGATAGGTTTTACTCTAGTTAAGTTTAAGTTTAGGTAACACACAGTAACAAATATGGTTGCCTCTCAAATGGGAAAATGGGCAAGGGAACAGACCCTTACATTGGACTCAACAACAAGAACAGTGTTGGGCTAGCTCTTTTCTATATGCCCTTACTTTCAACGCTCTCCCAAGGTCTCCAGAAACACTCTAAATTGCTATAGCTGCATAAAGACAGAGCAGAAACCAGAATGGGATTTAGCATTTGTTACCGTACATAAACGTAATAACCACTAACAGTACATCTTCTGAAACAGTTACCTTCAGTCCTACCTTTTATGTAAAACAGGTAATAGAGCTGAGCTTAAAAATGGTCGAAAAAGGCTCTTAATGACTGCAAGAAACACGACGACTTGAACAGGACCAAGCTCTTGCAAAGCACAGGAGCTTCTACTCTAAGATGGTGTGGGACTTTTCGTTTTGTACCGAGCAGTGCTTATTGCATGGGGGTCCTAGTAACAAAAATGAGTCACCATCTTCACAATGTGTCACTGACACCATGACAAAATTGTTTCTACATTTTGGCATAGATCTGTAGACACAGTATAAAAGTTCACCAAAAGAAACACCAAGTGAATGCTTGAATCTAAGTATATTTGTTTTGCTATACGGGAGTGGTTTTAAAATGGTATTTTTAAGGATTTCTTGAATCAGAGTTTCAATTATAAAATGATCTAAAAAATTTAAAAATCATTCAACTAAATAAGGTCTTTCCCTTTACAACATTTTCTTCCCCTTTACAAAAGTAATGTTTCCACTACATAGACTTTCTGAGGGACAAAGAATGATCCAATTCAATGACAAATTGAGAAATCAAATTTCATAGAATCACAGAATGGTCAGAGTTGGAAAAGACCTTAAAGATCATCCAGTTCCAACCGCCCTGCCCTGGGCAGGGACACCTCCCACTAGACCAGGTTGCTCAAAGTCCCATCCAGCCTGGCCTTGAACACCTCCAGGGGTGGGGCAGACACAGCTTCTCTGGGCAACCTGAGCCAGTGTCTCACCACCCCCACAGTAAAGAACTTCTTCCCAATATCTAATCTAAACCTCCTCTCTTTCAGTTTAAAACTGTTACCCCTCGTCCTATCACTCCACTCCCTGACAAAAAGTCCCTCCCCATCTCTCCTGTAGGCCCCCTTTAGGTACTGGAAGGCTGCTCTAAGGTCTCCCCGAAGCCTTCTGTTCTCCAGGCTGAACAACCCCAACTCTCTCAGCCTGTCTTCATAGCAGAGGTGCTCCAGCCCTCTGATCATCCTCATGGCCCTCATCTGGACTTGCTCCAACAGGTCCATGTCCTTCCTGTGCTGAGGGCCCCAGAGCGGGACACAGGACTCCAGGTGGGGTCTCACCAGAGCAGAGCAGAGGGGCAGAATCACCTCCCTTAGCCTGCTGGCCATGCTTCTTTTGATGTAGCCCAGGATGTGGTTGGCTTTCTGGGCTGCAAGCGCACATTATAAGCTCACACTGAACTTCTCATCCACCAACACCTCAAGTCCTTCTCCTCAGGGCTGCTCTAAATCCACTCTCCACCCAGCCTGTATTTGTACTTGGGATCGCCCTGACCCAGGTGCAGGACCTTGCACTTGGCCTGGTTGAACCTCATGAGGTTTGCATGGGCCCACCTCTCAAGCCTGTCCAGGTCCCTTTGTATGGCATCCCTTCCCTCCATCATGCCGATAATGCCACACAGCTCGGTGTCATCTGCAAACTTTCTGAGTCACTGACAACGATGTTAAACAGTGCCGGTCACAGTACCGACCCCTGAGGAACTCCACTTGTCACCACTCAGACATCAAGTTGTTGACCGCAACTCTTTGAGTGCGGCCATCTAGCCACTTCCTTATCCACCGAGTGGGGCATTCGTCAAATCCATGTTTCTCCAATTTAGAGACAAAGATGTCATGTGGGACAGTGCCAAATGCTTTGCACAAGTCCAAGTAGATGATGTCAGTTGCTCAGTTTCTCCAAATAATTTTTTGAACTGAAAAATGTTTAAATTCTATTCCAAACAAACAAGCAATATTGATACAATGTTATCCCATTGTCTCCATCCTATTGGGATGTAACTATAGACACTTTTCAGATACAATTTTTATAGCAGGGCAAGGGACACCTCAATTTAGAAAAAAGTCATCAAACACAGAAATAAGAATACATTAAATAGGAAGAAATTATCTAATCCTGCCTCACTACTCCAAGAGGGACCCTCTCTGTGTAAAATGAGTAAGATGTTACTTCAGTTTGTAACAAACGTAGACAGGCATACATGTTTTCAGTAAAACACTAGAACTAAATATACAGTACTTTGACTAGTGGTTCACACCATTACCTGTCACATCTTATTTCAGTTTGACTTACAATGTCAAACAGACAATGCAAACCCTCAGTACTATATGCCTTCTACAGAGAAAAAGGCAGAAAATCCATTTATTTTAAGGAGAACAAGTCTAGGCCACAAATGTGCAAAGGAACCCTTTCTACCCTAACATATGCTCCATTTGTATGATCCTTCTTAGTATTTCTCATTATCTACTCACTTTTCTTTGCAGTTTTTACAACAGCTTGGAATTTTTTTGTTCTTATTTTACACCTAAAGTACAAAAACGAAACATGCTTTGGGTTATCCGTTGCATGCCACACTACACTTCATGCAATTCATAAAAGACGAAATACAGAAATGTAAAAGCAAGACCTTTTACCAAAAAAAAAAAAAGAAGCTATTTTTTATTTCTATTTTTATTTTTGACAATTCATTTTGACACATAGCACAGAACGTCTCTTTTGCAATGGCAAAACCAGTAAAATGTCACGGTTTCATAAATACTGTTTCAGAGTACAGACAGCGTGAGACCAAACATGGCAAGAATTTGTCTGCACAGAAGCATTTATCAGTGGGTGCATACTGCCTTCGGTACCAAACCCAACGGGCTCTTGAGCCAAATATATACCTGTAAGAGAAGACCAAACTACATCCAACACTCTCAGTTACTGAAAAAAGGGCCCGACCAGGTAGAACATGCAAGCAGTAACGACAGTCTCTCTGCCCATCTCTTGCTAGAAGGATTAAATTTAGAATGGCACGTGGGCAGGTGCGTGAGAACAGGAATGAGAACACGGCAGACACCTCTGCTCAACACTGCTGGAAACTGGGAAACAAGACTGCTACATTTGTAGCCTTTGGCAGTAAAAATACATCCCTATAAACCCAGCTGCATCTTTGACATATGAATGATTTATTTCCCAACTGCAGCTTAGATTATTTCATACCTGTAAGGTAAACCTACAGAATCAAAACAAATCTGAATGCTATCATTGTCACAGTCAGCCACAAGGCATAGCTGGTTAAACTGGTATTAAATGAAGCAACCATCCTACAGGGACAGAAAGAATTGGTTTCCAAGTGGTGAGAAAGGGTTTCCCATGAAAACACGGGAATGCTCACAAGCAAAGGTGGACTGAACCTGCAGGTATAGAGAAAGAATTGCAGCAGCAACATTCTTCACATTTCTCCCTCTATTTACCACCTGAAATAGAGAAAACAAATGGTGCACCAGAAATGAAAACTAATGGCTGTGACTACAGTGTTCTGAAAGAAGAGCCTTCAAAGAAGTCACAAGAGATGCTGTCTCCTCTCTGCATCTTGCCTGCTTGCAGACAACCTGCAGGGTATGAAAGGACTATACCTAAGTTTTTGGGTAGAACATGCTCCAGCAGTAC
The DNA here is from genome assembly GCA_013398915.1 of Dromas ardeola. Classification (NCBI taxonomy): domain Eukaryota; kingdom Metazoa; phylum Chordata; class Aves; order Charadriiformes; family Dromadidae; genus Dromas; species Dromas ardeola. The sequence continues at coordinate 95,745 of VYZM01012806.1, forward strand.
TTGAGTACACTCAGCTGAGGATGTGGGGTCCAACAGTATTGAGTTGTATCTTGAGAAATGGCTTTTTCTCTGTATCATCAAAAAGCACTGTATGCTGCACATGCAAACACTGTTCATACAGCTGAGGAACTCTGGTGTCATTAAAAGCTCCAAATTACATACAAAGATCAACTTGCAAAGCTGGTATTTTGTTTTTAAGGAAGTTTCCAGATCTGAAACATCTTGAGGAAAAAGTTCCATTCAGACACCTCCAGAGATCTGTGCAAACATTACAGATCTGCTTCTTGCGATGCACTCACTCCTGTTGCACTAATATTGACCTAGAATTCAATTATTCAGGTGCTGCTCCTAAGTTGAAGGCAAAAGAACATTATTCCATAATATTTTAAGCATGACGCTGAAAGGTTAGATACAATTCAGTTCTCTTGCCTGATTACACGGTTATCTTAATACAAGTCTCACCCAAAATAGAACACTCATTAGAAAACACCCAAGAAGATAAAAACACTCCACCCGAAACTTTGAGGCCAAGAATTACAGAGCTATAGGGAGAACTTCAGCAATGTTTAAATTCCAAGTGACATAAAACTTCAAAGTCCTACCTCAACAAAACTTATGACACAAACAAAACAAGAATAAAGCTTCCATGAGACTGAAGATTTAGTGAAGTCTCAGGAAAATGGAATACCTAAATCTGAGTTAACTCCAGTCATCATATAAGGTAGAGAAGTAGAAAAAACAAACCCTGAGCTCAGCAGTTACTAACATACAAACTTCTGTATTATCCCCAGTGAGTCCTTCTGCCTTCCCCCGTAAGACTGACGTTGACGTGGTTATTACATGCTTGGTACCGGAAGGTTTTCATGTACTACGGTGATATTCTGTCAGGAGGTACCAGTGTAGTTTCAGAAACTCAGAACATGCAACTAGGCCAAATTTTCCCAATGTTATATCCATACTGACAATAAGTTGGTCTTCAAAACATTAGCAGTAGACAACAATCAAAACATTTCCTTTTTAAATGCAGCCATTTACTTTGGTAGATTACTAGAAATATTGTCTTTTTAGAAATCTGGTTCCCAGTCGGTGCAGCATCGACTTACAAAACCTGAAATTGAATTAGCCAGAAGGGCCAGTCCTGCACAAGATTCCCAACTTTCTTTGGCCCAGAGGCAAAAAAAAAATTGCACACCCCAGTGGGAAACATCAGAAATGAACACTGGTTTTCTTAGGCAGAATCGAATACTTTGATTTTGACATAGCATGTTAGCAAACAACAAAAACATAAAAGACAAAACTGCCTTTGGCAAAACATATTTGGGAAAAGGGTTACTACTACTTTTTAGTACTATGTCTACTACAATAGTAACTTGAAATGAAATAATTTAATCAAGAAGAATTGTATTTCATGGAAGATTGCTAACATTTAAAAAGCAAACACAAGAAAAATACAGCTTGATACACAAAATCCTCAAGTTCTTAATTACAGCTAAATATCAATAAACACTTTGACCCAACCTGTAAGAGGGTCCCCAGTTTGGACAGCTTTGGGATTCTCCTATTACATTGCTGAATACTCTAAAAGTATACACCATTCTCAAACTTACAGACACTTAGAACCCTACCTTTTGATAGGTAAGGTATTCTCTTAAGATCAACTATAAGAACATGAGTAAACCTTACCCAAAGTGTTTTATCTCGTTGGTCCTATTTGTAGTGGAAAATAATTTTCAGATTAAAGAGCAAAACAACTGCCATTAGAAGATCTTTACTGCAAATCAAACTGTTTGTACATACCAGCACACTAAGCACACACACACCTACTGTGGCCAGTAGGTCAAGGGAGGTCATTCTCCCCCTCTGCTCTGCCCTGGTGAGGCCACAACTGGAATACTGTGTCCAGTTCTGAGCTCCCCAGTTCAAGAGGGACAGGGAACTACTGGAGAGGGTCCAGCGTAGGGCAACTAAGATGATTAAGGGATTGGAGCATCTCCCTTATGAGGAAAGGCTGAAAGAGCTGGGACTCTTTAGCCTGGAGAAGAGAAGGCTGAGGGGAGACCTCATTAATGTTTACAAGTTTCTAAAGGGTGGGTTGAAGGAGGATGGAGCCAGACTCTTTTCAGTGGCTCCCAGTGACAGGACGAGGGGCAATGGGCACAAGTTAGAACATAGGAAGTTCCGTTCAAATACACGGAAAAACTTCTTTACGGTGAGGGTGACAGAGCACTGGGACAGGCTGCCCAGGGAGGGTGTGGAGGCCCCTTCTCTGGAGACTTTGAAGCCCCGTCTGGATGCAGTCCTGAGTGATGTGCTCTAGGCAATCCTGCTTTAGCAGGGGAGTTGGACTAGGTGATCTCTAGAGGTCCCTTCCAACTCTGAAGATTCCGTGATTCCATGATTTACCACATCACCAAGCGTCTAGCTATGTCGCAAATACAACTGCAAACCCAAATTCGCAATCCAATCTCCAGCCCCCCAGATCTCTGTGGTTTTATTAGAGCTGAGCTTTTAAAGACTTCCTGTCAGAAGTGATGAAACATGAGCTCACCAAGCTGACAAAGGTGGCCGAGGAAGAAGACTCTGTAACAAAGGAATGCAGAGCAGAACTGGCTAGAATTCTGGGTGTAATGGAAGATGGAAACTATCATATCCATCTGTTGCTGCAAGCAGCAGAACAGCCCTCTGGCCACCTGGCTTCCCTGATGGTGAAGCCGTAACAGAAGAGAAGTTTTCAATCTTGCGACACAACCATTTTGCCCAAACTTATCTAAATAAAATAATAGCAATTAGAGCTAAAAGAAAACACAGAACACCTTTATCTTGTAGAGAATAATGCTACTGTGCTTGAGCACCTTCTTTCACAAAAAAAGCGGTTAGGTTTGGATGAGGAAATTAAGGAACCCACTTCTACCTGCTCCTGCTTGCTATGTGTTTGAGAAGGCTCAGGTTCCCCAAATCTGCCTTAAACCACTCGGCGATATGAAATGAATAAAACCAGTCAAGAGGGAGCAGTTTCAGCCCACTGAAACAAGTGTCAGGAGGCAAAAAGTTAATCTCCTCTGAGCAGATGGCTGCAAAAGCGTAATAAGCATCAAAGCATGCATCAAAGGAGGGGCACCTCCAGGAACTCTGCGATACAGACAGTGCTCCAGGGAAAAATAAACCAACCCTACCCAAGAACTCAGTATGTTTGCCATCTTCTCAAAGCAGTACGAGTTGTGCCAGACTGTGAGCAATCGGGCTTTGACCAGAACCTCTCCAGGCAACCTTTCAAAAGTGGTCACGTACCTTTGGATAGAACCTGTATCTCTTTTTATGTTATCAAAATTAATTTAACTGTATATACCAAAAGGAGCACAAATATTTTAGAATATTTTTTGTACACCTAATTAAAACCTAAAACCAAATGGGAAAGTGTTTCTGAAAATTGTTTCAAGGGGAATTTGAAGATAACTGGAAGCCCAAAAGATCAAGCATAGACACAAGAGAGCGAGCAAATGATCAGATATACAATGGCCCCCAGATCAGACAGCACTGACATGAAAAATTAAACTATTCACACAACCTTACAAAATTGCTCGTATCTTTCTTACTTTTATACTGAAGGATGAACAGACAGAGAACACAATGCTCTCCCGTACCAGTTCTCTATTGAAAAGAGCAGGATGAGCTACCATACAAAATAAAGGAAAAAGAGGTAGAATATATTCAACTAATTCCAGTCATACTATTCAACTTGCTCCTTCCCTTGATTCTTCACTCAGAGGTAAAAAAGCATTCAAAGCCGCAAACTGAATGGGCTGTCTGCAATCAGTATAATGATAGTAATTGCATCCTGCAGTACATACGTTGCCCTGTAATAGGAACCTTGCCTTAACCAACCAGCTACCAACACCATTAGAAAGAACATTTTTCAGTATTTACCTGAAACTTGTTATCATCAATACATCATCTTTCTTTAATGTTTGGCATACTATCATTGAATACAATTTATTTTACCATGAAAACTTCCCCAGTGATTAGTGACTAGTTAAATTAGCAACACTTACAGACATTAGTGCTAATGCTAGTTTATCAGCAGGAAGAAGTTCTTTAGGTAAAGAAAGTTCTGTACAAGAATCTAGAGAAACAGTGAGAATGATTAATTATAATGGGTACTGACGGTTCTGCACATACAGCCAGGGCGAACTCCAACTGCAACAGACTGCTCACAGACAAGAAAGTGCTTGTCAATTAGATTTCCTGCTACTTTCAATTCTATGTAGAGAGTATGGAAAGGCTAAAAAAGTTCCATAAGATCTTTTTGTTCTTTACTTGTGGTTTAGGGTTTACAAAGGCTGACTACAATACTACTTCCTCCTAATGTGCAATGCAGAAAAGAGTAACTTTTCTCCAAAACTCTGAATAGCGAGCTTTAATAAAGACTCAAGAATGTCAGTTATCAACTCTAAGTACATCAACTCACGAACAATGGTTAGAAATGGAACAAAACTATATGAATAAAACTAACATTGCTTCTAACACTATTAAGATAAGCTCTCTGAAGGTGTTCTTAGGTACAGGTAATTATTTGCCTTATTTGTCTCACAGAATAATATCTAAGCAAGACAAGCGAAGGAATGGAGTAAATACAAGGTGACTATGTTGTTATTTAGAATAAATTTGAAGCACTGCTGAAAATCTTCCTATTAGGGCAGGGGAGAAATCAACATAGTTTTAAAAGAGCACACTACAGAGCAACCATTTTGAAAAAACGGAGTACCAATAGGCTTTAAATGTTTATCTGCCTACCTGGAAATGTATCAGATTAAAATCATGTGGACTGATTGCATCCATTCGCAATGTTGCTATGCTTCACCTCCATTTAATATGTGATTTGCACTCTGGAAAAATTCACAGAATCAGAATGAGGTATCTGCAACCCTTTTACACTAAAAATCCTTCTTAAATACTAACACTACATCTTTTTAACAGCAAGCAAGCCGCTAAGGAAGAGAAGGAACTCTTCTCTGTGAATTTGAGATCACTACTGCAGAGTATGAATGCACATATTAAAACATTTAATTACCCACAAAAGATGACTCATATGAATGCAGCTGGTGTCTCACATGAGGAAAAAAAAATCATAAACACATTGTTTGAAAAGAACTTCCATGGATCACTTGGATCAGTCTCCTCCTTAAAAATAAGACCAACCCTACACCAGGTCAATCATAGTTTTGTCTAGCTAAGACTTGAAAACCTCCAAGGACGGAAATTTCATTGCATCTCTGTTCTAGTGTTGTACTACACTTCTAATAAATCCCCATCCCTGCCGTGTCCTACCTGAACGCCTCGTGCGGCAACTTGAGGCTACGTCTCTTTGTTGTGCTCTCTGTCTCTACCAAGAGGAGTCTGGCACCGTTGCCTCTGTAACCATCTCTCAAGAAGCTGCAGGCTTCTATTCGATTGCCCCCTGGCCTCCACCTCCGCAGGTTAAACAAACCCGCACCCTCTCCCTCTCCTCGCAGGTCACCTGCTCTAGACGCCTGGCCATCCTGAGAGCTCTCTGTTATCCAGAAATCTTTTCCCCAGAATTTCTGAATTTAGCAAGGCCTATTTTGGAAAGTGTAAGCGAGTACCTTCTTGTTTCCAAAAGACACATTCTCAGATTTTTCCCACCTTCTTTCTGGCATTCTTGTTATAACCAATACATCATCTTTCTTTAATGTTTGGCATACTACCATTGAATACTATTTATTTTACCATTAATACTTCCTCAGAGATCTGCTCCACAGCGCTTCCTGAAATCTATCCTCCCATTCCTAAAAAACAAACATATCCAAAAAAAAAAGGGCTCCAGGAAATCTAAGAATAAAAACAGATCTATTACGTGTAGCCATCTTCTAGAATACATCGCTAAACATTTCTGACTTCAAACCTAGTAATAAGTTTCAAGACATTATTGTAAGCCTCCCTCAACACCAAGAATAAAGTTACTGGGAAAACACTAATAGCCTGCTACAAGAAATGCTAACTTGCAGTTTCGGTTCAGCAAATAAGTTACGAAGCTGCTTCAGATTATAAAAAAAAAAAACCAAACACAAAAACAAACAAACAAAAAAACAACAACAACAAAAGCAACCAAAAAAACCCCCAAACAAAACCACAAATACAGCAACAACTGAGCTGGTGAAACATCTATGGCTTCTCCCAAACGTTTTTGTTGATTAGGAGGGGCATCAAACTGTTTACTGCCTAACCCAGCTGTCAAGCTCTGAGTGTTCCACGAGAGAAGCATGCCTGCTGCTTTATATTGCTTTGGAAGGGTGAAGGTTTCTGTAAGGAATTTTTTGTACAATGCCCAAAGCACACACCTTCTAATCTGTTGACTGACGCTGTCTACCTTTTAGTTTTTAATTCCTGACAACAATCATAAAGAAGCATGAGTGACGGAGAGTTGTATATGCCTGCATGAAACTCCCTGGCGAAGGCTCTAAAATCGACAGATGCATGATTTACACTTTGTTTGCAATTTACAGAATTATTACAAAACTACTCCAGCTGCAGTTGTTTAATAGCACTAGGTAAAGTGAGGAGATTAACTGGTGTTCTCATCAGCTACAGTCAAAATAAAGCCCAGAGCAGACAAAACTGCCTCCAGAGATAATCTTGTACAGTGCTGGCAGTGACGGGATTCAGGTAGAAAACAGAATCTGGGGTCCCCAGAAAGTGCGTAGAAGCCCTATTTACAGAAATATTTCTTCAGTGTATAATGCATTCAATGCCATTTCTCCAAATACTGACATAAATGGCAGTGCTGAGACTCACTGAGACTGAGGTGAACAAAATGATGATAAGGATATCATTTATGATTTCAGCAAGATTCAATTTTATTATGTTAACAGATTTATAATCCATACATAAATACACAAATGCATACACAAATCCTCCTGAATTATGCATAGGCTCCCCCCATCAAGATCTGTTGCATCATTTCCAAATCTGGCAGTTCATTGTCACTGAGGGAACCAGGAAGGTTTGGAACCAGGGCGCGTTTGGCAGAAAGGAACCTTGGTGAGACAGTATGAAAATCTTAAGCAGAGCAAACTTCAGAAGGGTTAGCCATACACAGTAGGACATATTACTGGGGGGAGGGAGGGAGACAGACCGTATAATTTTATGATTATGATATAGCATGTTATGACAACTACGAATTTTATTATAAAACATTAAAAAGAGTATTCCATGCAAAAATGAAAACCATGGAAGATGCTTTTTGTAAATTCAGGTTAGAAAACAACAAATGATGGCTATGAAGAACTGAGTGTGACCTAAAACTGAACAAGAAGTTAGCACAATTTTTCAGGCCTAAGGAAATTCTTAATGAGACTGGATTCACGCTGAAGACTTAAACCAAAAGGTTCTCATAGACTATGGAATACAGAATTAACTCTTAAGAACTAATGATGTGTGAAATAAAAGTTACTTTGTCTATAGTTCTGTTTAGGAGGCACATCATGCTCCCACAGGTAAATGTTACAAAACTAAACAGTTAGAAGAGCGGAAAATCCCAAAGAATTCAAAACATTTTGGTCTGTAGGAAAAAATCAGTAGGCATGTCTGACCAACTGGCTCGAGGAAGCACCAGAAAAAAAACAAAGCTACCAGGTTAAGAACTAAAAGGATCCTGTTACAAAGAATTTATGAAATTACAAAAATATTTATAAAATAAAAATAAGACTGCTGTAAGGCTGATGTCATCTCCAATGCACTACCTGTTAAACTGGTGTCTGAGACATAAAAAGTTAATCATGGACAAATGCAACAGGCACAGCATGCTTATCGTAATTCCCAAAAGAATGCAAAGTACCAACAGTATCAAGGTTTATACGTGCAAGACCATGAGAAAAACATTATGACAACAGTAATGGAAAACATTGCCACAGAAGCTCTGGAAAATACATTCAAAATAACCACCCGAAAGGTTACAGTGCTGGAAGCTAAAGGCAGACTACAGAATTGCAAATGAAAGGTCTTTAACATTACAGGGGTTAAGGCACGTAAGACCCTGTGCAAGAAAATCACAGCTGAAATGAAGGTAATGGTTTTGATATGGGCACACAGATAAAAACTGTCCAAATTAGAGAGTCTGCCTCAGTTAAAAAAACCCAGTACAAAAAGCAGTAGCAGTTCCCTGATCTTGTTACCAGTTTAAGGAAGGGCTGTCATTATGAATGGACTCTACTGAATGGGACCAGGCCATTGATTGTTAAGATCTAAAAGAGCAAATATATTAAAAGGGACAGATAAAGGTTATATGCACATTGGAAAGTCATGGGTCATTGCTTAAAGTAGCCTCAAGTGAAGAGAAGCAGTGAAGATTTATCACAAAGTGTCACATATGAACACAGAAGGGCAATTCTACTGAAAGAAAAAAAAAAAAAAAAGAAGAAACAAACCCAAAACAAACCCACCCAACAAAAATTGTCTCTGGGAACGTACATAGATACATATTTATTATACCAACTGGGAAAAAAAACACTTACCGTACACTATTATACCATCATCCTCACTTCCCCTACAGGAATAAAAACTGATTTTACTAAGGGCTTGTGGAAATAGAAGAAACAAAGCCAACAGTGGTGTTCCTACTTTAAGGAAGGCTTACACAAGTGTCCTCTGCTCCAGAATCAGACTGCAAGTAAACCTGGCTTTACCAGAGTACATGGCAAATTCATTATCATGGGAGCAAGATTTAGCATTCACAAGAAATCCCCCCTTTTCCAGTTTATTCCGTAAATGCCACTTAAACCGAGAGACTCTTCCCTCGTCTCCCTCCTCTCTCCCCATGTAACTAGTTGGAGCAAGACCATGTATGTCAAATCGGTGCTGGTAACAGAGATGTATTTACTATCTTAATTCAGGAAAATGATGTAACAACCAAAAAAAAATCAAAACTAAATTGAAAACTGTAAAAATAAAGTTATTAGCTTATTCATAAACAAAAATTATTTTATATTAATGCTCTGTTTTATATGCTATTCTTACTAACTTTTACCTTGAGAAGAAGGAAAGTTTTTGGAGACTGTGTGTTTAAGGACTAGTCCCCTGGATAGCGAGTCTGCACCGGGTATTCCAAAGCTTTTACTGGACAAAGCTTGTGGGAGCAGTGCACTGAAGAGGAGTTTCTTCTCAGTACCTCGGATGATCACTAAGTGCAACAGCATTTTAAAGCAAACAAATGTGTAGTTAAAGGCATCTTAACTCCCACACAGTTTTCATAATCAACATGGCCATTACTGTTACTAAGAGTGAAGAACAGCTATTTTGGACCCACAGGAAATGAAAAAAAGATCGGCAAAAAGAAATGGCATTATGTTCCGGGTCATTTTTTCATTATCTGGAACACAAGAAAATTCTGGTGACATTTCTTCCTATTTTTCAGAACAGTTATCAGAACACCTGAAGCAAATCTCACAGTTTTTAAAGCCAACATTTTTAACGTAGTTTCACAGAAGGATTAGAACGGAGCCTGACAGAAAAAAAAGCTACCTGCAGACTTAACTGAAGGGAGGTTACTGACTCTGTAATGGCATGACATCACAAGAATGAAGGGTTATTGCTTAAGTTATAGTCTGACAATCATCATGCAACTATAAACAAAAAATATTTTAGGCTAAGTCATGCAAACACCCTCAGCATTTTTCTCAGTTAATGCTTTTTTCCTTCTTGGCTCTTACAATAATTCTCTGTTGAATAGTTTCTTACAAGCTGCTCCTTGAATTGGTTGTACACCAATTTCACAAGTTCACCAATTCCATAACCTTGCCTACTCAAACCTCATTCCAGTTTTTCTATCAAATGTTTTGGGGATTTTTTTTTATTTTATTTTTTTTTTACATTTTATAGTGAAAAGACTCAGTCCTCTTTAGCAGTCTCTGGGCTTCACAAGCAAGTGTAAAAACCTCTAAATACTAAAGAGACTCAAACAGCAAATATTATCTTTAAATCTCATTCTGAGGGTGATGAATGAGCAGTGGAAATTATTTTTTCATTAAAAATACTTGCCTTTTGAAATTAATGAAAACTTTTGATTATGCATGCACCACAAATGAGTGAGATTCATCACCTCATTTTAGCTAACCCCAAATAAATCTGGTCACATTGATATCTTTCATACTACAAGAAGAGGTAAGGACTTTCAACAGCTGATTGATGCTACCTCATCTGAAGATGTACCTCAGGAAAAGTCAATGACGTCTCTGGAGGCGCTTCTCTCTCCCCATTTTGGCTTAGATGGAATGCCAAATTTGAGAGGATAAAATAAGTTACCAAACGTCACAGTGGGCAGGAGGAAACAGACCGCAAAGCCTTCTTACGTTTCCTCGTTGGCGGGTGTCTTTTGGGTGAGAGAGAGTGTAACAGTCTCGAACCGGAGGAAACAGACAATCCCTACTGCAAAAGACTCAAGACAGTGGACAAAGGAAACTGTCAGTCATTTTGCATAAGCTGTTGTGACAAGCCTGAAAACTGTATTTGAAAAAGACAAGTGAAGCATCTAGGAAAATACAAAGTCATTAACTTGTGCACGTAACCATGTGAGACATCAAGGTAAATGGAAAAGGTAAATAAAAAGCAGAAGGTGGAAGGAAGCTTGTATCAGGTAACACTAATATCCTTTATTGCTAAGATAAATTACCTTTTCCCAGAGAAAAGCAACGCAGTAGATTTAGTCCATCCTGCAGAATCATCTAATAAAGTATCATACAAGAAAGCTCTGTTTGAGGTGGAGTAGATCAGTATTAGCATGGAGGCTATACAACTGATCACACTGAAAGGGCTGTAAAGTGAGAGGAGACTCTGGAAGGCGGCCAAAATAACAATCTTGGGACCAAGAAATAAACAAATAAATAAATTCATTAGTGACACTGGCAAACAGTATGATGTTAAAACATGCTGCCGGTACAGAAGACAGCTGGGTCAGGAAGAACAGAATGACTTTTAGGACAAAATCAGAGGAAAGGACTTCAAAAAAAGGTAAACAAACTTGTGAAGGTTTTAAAGAAAACCACCGAACACAAACCCAATCTCTCCAGAACAGGTCTAAAAGTTCAATATTGTTCAACATATCCATCAACAACCTGGATGAGGGAACACTGCACCCTCAGCAAGTTTGCTGATGACACAAAACCCAGAGAAGTGGCTGACACACCAGAAGGCTGTGCCACCATTCAGCAAGACCTGGACAGGCTGGAGAGTTGGGTGGAGAGGAACCTAATGAAGTTCAACACGGGCAAGCGTAGGATCCTGCAACTAGGGAGGAATAACCCCATGCACCAGTACAGGTTGGGGGCTGACCTGCTGGAGAGCAGCTCTGTGGAAAGAGACCTGGGAGTCCTGGTGGACAACAAGTTGACCATGAGCCAGTAATGTGCCCTGGTGGCCAAAAAGGGCAATGGTATCCTGGGGGCATTAAAAAGTGCGGCCAGCAGGTCAAGGGAGGATCTGCATTTCAATCTAACCAACACTGCCAGACATCAGGAATGTCTAATCAACAGTGACAGACATTAGGGAAGACAGAGAGGTACCAGTACTAACGCTTTCACAGTATTAACCATACTAGAATACAGCCTGAACCTCTACCCCCTTTGTACTTGTAATACCAAGATAGGAAATGCTGATTTAAACAATTCCCTGCACGGAGTATACAGACCACAGCACAAAACACATTTTCTCCAGTGGTCCATAAAGGTTTCACACAGACCCTGGGGCAGGCGCTTCCAGGGCACAATTCTTAATGCTGACTTCCGATCATCTAGAGTAGGGAGCTGGCTGGAATGCTTTGCAGCTCTTTCCTACCCACATACCTACATTCCCTTCCCACTGAAACCTGAGAACAAAAGGGGACAGAGTATGTCCCAATCTCATTGTGATGCAGAACAAGGACACAGTCAGCCCGCTCACTCAGACCAGGAGCTAGGAAGCATTCCTGCACTCCCCAATTAGTTGCAGCCTCATGAACTTACACAGCATCACACAGGAACTCTGTACAGAGAGTGGCAGTCTCCAAATGAACTATTCTCGCTATCAGATCATATATTCTCTTCCTGCAGTCTTCTGCTCACTTTCCAAATTGATCCTACAGACACCAGCCTCTAATACGTGACCCTGGCATATGCCTAAAGCAGGTTCAACCAGTGACCTGAATTAAGCATCTGTTTTGTAACATAACTGTGTATGATGCCGTAATCACAATGTCACAATGCACACACACACAGAGTGCAACTCAAGGCTGCAAAGACAACTTTAGTTCTGGTATTACCTAAACTCTAAGAGCTCAACTCCACAACGTAAATGGTGCTCTTACAGGGCCGTATTAGTTTGCTTGAGGTTTTCTTCTTGCGGGGGGAAAGGGAAAGGACAACATGGAGGAATGGTGTAACACAAGCCTGAGAAAGCAGACACTCCATTGTACAGCGCTGTAGAGACCCATTCGGCTGTCAACAACTTGTATCTGAACAGGACTACACGACTTGAGCTAAGACATTAAGGACCAGTTTTTAACGCTCATTAAAGGGCAGTATTACAATATTGTTGTTAAATAGCCCGCCTTACCATCTCAAATATGTCTGTCTTCCAGCCAGAGACAAATTCAGCGATCTTATGGTCTTTTCTTGAATACACTGTAATGCAGAGAATTTATCCTGTTTTTTCCTTATAAGTTACCTCAACATATGTGCTACAATTTAACCTCAGTCATTGTTTTAACAAACAGTAAATGTATCTGTTCCTCTTTATGTATAATTTCTTTATCCTGTTACCTCCAATTTGCATCCTTTGCACTTCTGGCTCCCCTTCTCTCTTTCATTTGTGTTTTTCTTTCTCTGCAATTTCCATGTACGCTATTATTCTATAATTCTATTTTCACTAACTCTATACTCTGCCTGCAATAATTTCTTTTCAGTAACGCATTACCTTTTCACTGGGCATAAAGGATGCACTTCACTGGCCCAGGTTACTCATGCAGGCTAACTCAGGAGCTAATGGCAGCATAAATACACAATTCTTTCCTAGTGAAGTGCCAAGTTGCAATCCGCTGGCTCCTGAAAGCCCTACCAGTGATGGAGTATCTTGGGTTACACCCGAGGCCTGCAGCCTACCTGCATTTCCCCTGTAAGCTGAAATAGCTAAACAAACAAAACAAAACCATCAAGCAACCAAAAAACCTTGCATGAATAACACGAAGATAGTGGATTCTTATGTCTGAAGTACTGCAAAGACATTTGAGCAGATGACACCATGCTTGATGTCCCTTGACACAGGCAAACATTGCAACCAAAACCACTTTTATGTCTTCCTGTCTTTTATAGATACACAGAGTTAGGTACATTATATATTACTGTCAAAGCAAGGCAACAGAACAGAAATCAGTGTCAGCTCCTAATGTGTTTAAAGACTACCAGTTTCAAGAAAAAAGGGCTCAGCTTTCACATAGGAATCAAAACTATGCTTTTCTATAATTGCTGCTTCCCTTGGTATTTGTCATAGTACTTTCAGAAGTTATGAAAAAAAGATGTCATGTTGAAAAGTTCTCAGATTTTCTCATCAAAACGTCAGAAAAGAAGATAAAACCAGGCAAGCCTATTTCAAACTCTTTTCACTATTCTGTACCTTTTGCCACTTCACTGTGATGTCAGTTCACAACTCTTGTTTCACATGAAGACAGTTCTGTCCTGGACCTATTTGAACTGATTAAGAAAGAGCTCAAACAAAATTCCTGTCTTTTCTTGCAGTAAAATAAAGTAAATGTCAGTCAAATAGAAGATACTAGAAATTTGTTTAGATTGACAGTGCTAGGATTTAGACTTCTGAGTTCATGAGGCTAAATCCTATATTCCAGAGATGCACAGACCTGCCAGAAAACTTCTTAAAGGCAATTTTTTAAATGGTACAACTATTAGACTTGCAACCACTGAAAACATGAAGTGCTGGGAGCTCCACAGATAATTTTCTTTATTAAGTACACACTATGAAAGGTGAGATATTCATTTGTATCTTACAACAACTGTTGTAAACAATAGAAACCATTTATAAAATCGTGCAGTTACACCCCTGCTGCCAGTACAGGTATACTCCAAGATAGGATACCCTCTTTTTGAATATAATGAAAAAGGAAACGGACATTGCTAACCGTTTTAAGGAAGTTCCAAATTAGCTTAGCAAAACTGAAGATATTTGGGGATAGATAACCACTGTTCAACAGTCTTTAAAAGGGGCAATCGTGAACCTGTTTCTCTTTCTCAGACTTTACCTTTCATCTGCTTAGAATAGTAAAACAAAGTGGAAAACTGCTGCCTCATCAGTTACAAGTTTCCAAACATTGTTACTTGCATTTATTTGAGAATTCTGGTAGAAGTCTTACATAACTTAAAAAAAACCTTACATAAATGATGTAATTCAAATAAAATTTTGAAAATTACTTTTGAACTGCATGGTATCATCATAATTGGATAGCATGCTGAAAGGAGATTAGAGACCATATAGTGAATTCTTAGTGCATAATTAGTGTATTAGAGAATCACAGGATTCACTTTAGATGTGGCACATACAGGAAAGTTTACACCACTAAAGAAACTGAGAAGGTAGCTTAGAAATCAGACTTACCATTCTTGGTCAAATATTGAACATTGGTCATCACTCCTTCAGTGTAAGCCCCTGGTTCATAATTGTCCATCTCACCCGACACAATATGAGCTACTCTTGAAGCACGCCCTCGGATTGCACCTGCTGCACGATCTAAATTGTCCGCATTTTGCTCTCTCAGTGCAATGATACACTTGTTTACATCCTCAAGAATATGGCTTTCTGCAAATAAAACAACATTTCTTTTAAGACGGCATCTCTTACACAATCAGACACATTGACATGGACTTGACTGCATTTTTTCCTTCCCTGTTAAAATGCACTGGCCAACACAGGCTTGGATAAAAACCTTACAATATGAAATTTACACTGAATTTTCCTTGAAATCCTTAAAACAATTTATTGATTCCTAGATTTTAAAGGTACAGTAATACTCTCCTATAAGCAACAGCAACAATAAAATCCTGAGTCAGAAAGTGCTAGAAAAATATGAAAACCACAAAACCTTACATACTCAATGAATATTTGCAGAATGAAGAAAAAATCAAAGTGATTAAAGCTGTTACTTAATTGTTGAAACCTTCTTAAGCCACTGTGACAAAAGGTTCTGTAATGAGATTAATCTCTGTCGATAAACAATTGCCCCAACAACTGAACTAACTTCTTTTACATCAATGTGTTAGGATGCTAATGCTAAATCAAATTCTTAAGTGAACAGCAAGAGCAGTATTTTTGCCTGGTACTAAAATTACGCTATTACTTATTAAATTATTGCAATATGCATCATTACTACAAAATGGATACTGATCACAAATTTTCCATACAATTTACATGTCTTCTTATTTATCGTAACGTATTTACTGTATTACTATGTATATTATTGGTTTATATACTATTAGTGACATTCAAATAAGTATGTGCAAATATGTATCTATATACACATACATACATAATCATTTATCAATATATTAACAGGATTACACAGCACTGGCTTTCCTGCTACAGCTACGTTATTTCACTGTGCCTTCTTTCCCCCTTCAGCTACCTCTGTCATCTCCTAATGATAGGATTTTCCTTTTCTATTATCACGCTTTCATTCCAAAAATATTCTTTTCCTTATTAGAATTTTCCTCCTTAGAATTCCCCATCACCTCACAAATTCAAAGCCACATTGAGGAAATGAAGAAAATCTTGTTTTCGTCACCTTTTCCACAGTATGGCAACTGGTTTATTGTCAACTCTATTTAAATGATTCACCACAGCATACCCAAAGCCTATCCATTTTCACTTTACTAATTAAAACATATGCACGTTATAGTAACCTTCTGCCTGTCCAAATATACATATATTCAAAATTTTACATTTCTGTCACAAAACAGAACACAAAGTTTGGGAACAGGCAGGCAGATGCTGTTAATCTATGTGAAACACATAATGACACAGAACCTCAGAAAGTCAAAAAGTCTCTTAGACACCAGTTCTTGGATCAGAGATTAAATGGGTTTAAGATGACCCTCCTAGTAAAAAGCTTTAAGAAAAAAATAAACATGCACAAAATCATCCCATTACTAAAGGGCTGAAAGAGGCAATAAAAAAGGACTATTCTTCCAGGGCACTATTAAAAAAACCAAACAACACAACAGTATATATCACAGTAATTGCTATCTTCTGACTACAGACAACATTTAACATTCACAGGGCTTCTTCAGTATTTGATAAAGTTAAGACAAAGACAGACCTAGGAGCTGAAGAAGCGTATGTTGGATGGTTATCCAAAGAAGTAGCCAGTGCTGACTCTGCTGAGGTTGGGAGTTGAAATAAGCTGAGTCTCTTCCCTGCAGATCAGACACATTTATACCTGGCAGTCACCTCCAATGCAGGTAGAACTGCAAAGTTTCCTCTTCGAGAGACTTTTATTTTTCTTTTTTTTTTTAAATGGTGGTAGTTGCCATATGCAGAGACAAATTGAGCTGCTTGACACACTTCCACACTAAAAGGCGCCAAACACTCAACAGGTTAAGAGACACTTAACTTATCTCGAACCTTTCTTTGCTATTTCACTCAGCTCTGTGATGTAATGACCTCACTGAAGGAAGTCTGATGTTTATTTATGTAAAACAGCCAGAGAAAAACCCCACATTATTGTAACACAAATACAACATAAGCATGGCATATTAGCATTTCCAATTCACCCATGCATAATGTGAACAGTTAAAAAAGAAAAAAGATTTCGCTAGAGGAAAGCACAAGGAGAAAACGGTTGCTTGAAGACTGATGGAAGCAACTGTTGAGTTGACACAGGCAGAAATGAAAATGTAGGCAAATACGGCAAGGTGCCAAGCAAAGAATTACACAATTCTTCTTCTAAAATAAGTTATTACACTTGTGTCTTTCTGAACTTTCATTTTCTCAACATTTTTCAAATGGCAATAGTAAAGCTGTCTTTGCGTTTAACAAACTGTTTTTCTGATACTCAAATACATCATAATGGAAAAAAGAATACCAGCAGGAAGGACAAAGGAGAAAATACTGGTACTAAAGTAATTAAGACTGGTAACAGAGCTGAGTAAGAATTCAGGATCAAGCTAGAAGATAGTATCAGTAATATATGCTAGTATTCCCATCTATACCCCCAATACTGAAGGGCCTACTCCATTTTTTCAGGCAAATTAGTAAGAGTTATAAAATATAACTTACAGTATAAAGGGTAATACCATAAAATATAATGAAAAGGAGAATATGTTTATGGGTCTAAAGCTTAAACACTTCTTAAAAGTTTCCATATCGGTTTTGCTACTGAATTTCCTTTCCTATGCAGACCTAAAATCTGCTTTGTCTCTCAGAGAATGTAATACAAGAACATTAGAAATGCACAATGTGAAGTGCATTCCTACTTCTTCAGAAGTACCATTGTGAAACTTCTCTTGCACTAAGCCACAAAATAATGCAGAGCTTACACGTTTCTCGTTAACTCACGTGAATGCCATTCAGTATGTCGGTATTAAATTATATTTTATGTTACACAATAAATTGGGCAATCATGGTTATTTGGACAGACAAAACCCACGGGAAGGTAATCCTGAATTACTGTGTCTGGCATGAGCACCTTGGGGATCTACCTATGCAAAAATTATGAATTCTGGTTCAGTTTATGAAACAGTACATCAAGGAATGCCTCTATGAACATGGAATGTCCATATCCTTTCAGGTACAGGTCACCAATCTCCAAGGTCAGCAGACAAAGAAAAGTTTAATTGTGGTGACCTTGTTAGCACTGTTTGTTCAGTCTGTGTGTGATCTGTAACTACGCCCATGGACTACCATCCACACAGAAGTAGCCGGGCAATGAGAAGACTGGCAACTACTTCAGTTCCACCCATGTCAAACACAACACTGAAACTGCGAAAGAAAGGGGCAAATGACAAGATGCACAAAGAGGTTCCAGGGACTACCCTGCACTATCCAGGTTAGTACCACCTCTTTATTTTTTTTAGGCATCTCTCCCTGTGTGCTTTCCACAGTGCGAGGCTTCCAAACAAGCCAGTACGTGAACGTGCACAAGGCTGAAAAAGGTTGAAGCACTAAAGGAAAGAAAAGAGGGTTGACATGCACAGAATGCAGGAGAAAGGACTAACAAAACCCCACTTCTGATGCCACAGTTACGTCTAAAATGAAGTAATACCACCATTAGAGATAAATTACAAAAGCGGATAGTGCAACCTCCATGTTAAGGATCTTTGTGTGAAGAATACACTGCCTTTTAACTGTTCTGCAAAGACAACGACTAAAGGGCTTAGTTCTGTGTAACAGAAATATAGGGCTCTTCTGGTATGTACCAACTGAAATTTCCATAATGAAAAAATAGAGTTAACTGGTTATCTGTGTGATATGAATCTCAAGTAAATTTAAAATAAAAAAAATTAAAAATTGCATGTGGCCTAATGGAGATACTATCTGAATGGAAAATATAATGGAAAGCTCCCAGTTTTCAAACCCTTCTAAGAGATGTCAAAACCAACACTTTTATGGAGAAAGATAAAGCAAACTTGAGGCCAGATGCTCCATGGAAATACTATTAGACCTGTATGTTGTGGTCCGAGATTCCAATTAGCTGCTTTGTTCCAAATTGGCAAGAATACTTTTAAGTCAGTTTAGAATCTAATTATCAAAGACCATAATAATCAGGGAATGCAAATTAGAATGCGATACATCCTTCCAGATACTGCGTTTCAAAGATGACAAAGATGGATGCAGATTTGGACTGTGTAATGTCCATCCACCTTGTACTAGAACAGATGTGCGACATCTTTTCTTGCCACATCCATGCACTGGCACATGTAAGGGGTCACTTGAGAAGTTGACAAATGCCATACACATGTCAAAAACTCACAAGCTCTTGTCAGCATGATAGAATGCACAGACAATACGTGCACTCAGTGAGCATAAGTGACCTTGTCCCCACACACTGGTACTACACAGCAGTAGCCTTTCTAAACATCCATAGCCAACATGCAGTTTCTCACAACGTTCTGAAGCTCTTCCCAGATGAGGTACTTCACAATCGACACAACATTGCTTAATTAAATTTTCCAAAGGCACAAACAAGCTTCTACATTTGCCTTAGCACACCTAATGGAAAAGGAAAGCAACCAGCACTGATCACAGGCCAGCTCAGATTGTTTTAACCTGCATCCTTCTCACAGATGCTTCCTCCTCTTACACAAACCGCACTAGATCAATTTATGATTTTCATCCAAGTATTCTTTCCAAAGCAGAAAAGGAAGATTAGGATGATGTACCATCTCTTTGTCATGAGTAGGAGTGTCTAGTATAGGAGTTAATCTAACAGTGGATTGATAGATGTTTAAAGAAATTGTCAGACTGCCACGGTCACCACAGCAATTATAACGAGTGGTGCACTGTACCTTCTGATTTTCCTTTGGGATCTTGGTGTTAGTCGTACTGGCCAAAAAACATATCTCAGCTGAGCTAACCACTGGCTAACAAAGCTGTCTTTGACAAAGCCATGACTCAGACTGTCTCTGGGACAAAAACAATTGCTCTTCCTTTGCATGTCACCTGAAGAAAAAGACAGGTGATGCCCTTCCACTCCACTTGGCCCTAATAAGGCCTCAGCTGAAGCACGTTTTTATTAAAGTTTCTCCACTCAGTTCAAGAAAATTGTGGACCAAATGGAGACCAAATTAGAGAAAAAAGAAAAAGAATTATTAGAAATTTAAGAAATACAGTATATGAAGAAGCATTAGAAAACTCAGTTTGTTTGGTCTCCTGAACACAAGATGGAAAATAAAACATACTTTCCTGCAAGCCCTAAACCATCAGATTAGATGTGGAAATGTATGCAGTGACAGTTTAGCCTGACCAAAATGATATCTATCTTTTACCATCTGTTGGCATGATAAAACAGGAAGAAAAGAAACTTTGTACAAAATGTAAAGTTCCTTTCTGACCAATCCTACTCCCTGGGCTTGGTACCTTATCGCGCTATTCAGAAAAGGATTCCAAGTTTTCCAATAATGGCACTGCCTAGTATGGCAAAAGACATGCTCCCGCAGACTCATAATGCTTTGGTGAACCCCAAAAAGGCAGCTGAAAGCAAGTAATTATTAATGATATCCATAATTAGATTTAGCTATTTCTGGTGCCAAATTTTAGAGAATAAGACACTAAGTCAAAGGTGCAAGTCCCAGCATACAATTCCCTGTAATCACTTCTCCTGTATTCAGACAAAATAAGAAGTTGCCTTTAATTCCCACCTTTTTCCTGCATACCGAAGTTCAGAGAATACTCAAGGCTAAACCTCGAGCATGAGCAATCTTATGAAACAGATTTTCTTGGCACTTGAGGCTCTTTTAATATAATACCTACATTCTACAAGCAAGACAGTGTCTTAGTCACTATTCTAAAAGGAAATCACTGGCAATTACTTAATGTTCAAAGCCCCTGGCAACTTCAATAGAAGAGTTTTTAAATGAATGAAGAAATGGAGAAGAAGAATTACTCAGAACAAGGAAAATAAATACCCTTTCTTCTCTGATCGTATTAGCTAAATATATTTTATCTGACAAAACTAAGAAACTAGAACATAATTTCTAATACTGTTTGTGGCTAATCTAGCTAACAACACTGTCATTCTGTATCAGACCAAAAGTGGTATGGTGAGGCAGGGGTGACAATGGTCTCATAATTTCTCAAACGCAGGCATGGTGCGTCCAAAAAGCTCAGTTTTAGACATATACAGCTATAATTTAAAATGCACATAAATGTCTATTGTTATGTCCACCTTAAAAAAGACAAGAAGTAGGATCCAGAAAGCTATGGGCTAAGGCTTCACCTCAGTTCCTGGAAAAGTTATGAAACAAGATCTGATGGAAGGCATTTCAAGGCACGTAAAGGACAGGAAGATGCTTAGGAACACATCAAGGACGGCCAAACTGATGGCGTTCAGTGATGAAAGACTGGCTCTGTGGATGAGCGGAGTGCACTGGTTACTGCTTACTGCAGGAACATTTTTGACAGAGTCTCCCACAGCCTCCTTACTGAAAAAATAACACCTTGGGCAATGACAGAGAACACAACCTCAGCAAGTCTTGGGGTGACACTGACTTAGACTGGCTGGCTGGCTGGTACTCTAGAGGACAGGGCTGCCGTTCAGAGCAATCCTGATGAGCTGGACAAATGTGCCAACAGGCAAATGGTCAGACGCTGAAGCAAAGGAAACTTAGGATTTGATGTAAGGAAATGAAAGAAAAAAAAAGTAATCTTCATTATGAGCACGGTGAAACACTTGAACAAATTGCACACAGAGACCAGAAATGAACTATGTAGAGAAATAGGTGCAAATGCTTTTGTTTTCAGGTGCTAGATAAAATAAAGTATTTTTACTTTTAAATAACACTGAGAAAGTCAGCCACAACTACAACCTCTTCCTGAAAGAGGAATTGTGATACCAAGAGAGATCAAATTTGGAAGAGTGCATACATGAAAAGCCTCCTAAGTTAGTATGTATGCCTCATGCTAATGAGTACTAGGCTGCAAGAACCGGTTTTCCTGAAAGAACATGCCTAGGAAGTGTGCCAGGGAGTTCTAGGAAAGAGTAAACTAACTTGGAGAAAGGTAAAATTTAAGTGTGTCTCAGTATCATGGGACATAAGCACAAAAACATGGTGGCTATCACAAACAGTGAGCTGAAGGCTGCATGACAAAAGCTACAAGACAACAGAAGAATAGGGATGGAAAATGAAGATGAATGGGGGCAGAGAAATGGGGGGATGGCATAAAGGCAACCCCCCTAGGCCAGATACTGAAAGTTCTACAGGACCTATCACTATCTGTGCAAGCCCCTATAGATGACTATTGAAGGAAGAGAGAAGCAACATTTCAAATTGTATAATAAATTCCTTGCTTATGGTTTTAAGAAATTTCACCCTGTAGTCTGAAACATTAACTTCACAGTTCACAGAAAATACTAACTGAAGTGTGTACTTCTGTGGAATAACTACTAAATTGGCTAAAACCGCAAAAAGTACAGCAGTGATCACACATCAAAGGAAGGTATAGAATCAAAAGGCTTCTGAGGTAGGACACGGCTGCAGCTGGCATGAATTCCATGCTGTATTGTTTCAGTACCTG
>VYZM01012806.1:118355-134089 GCA_013398915.1 Dromas ardeola
CAGAAAGGGGGGATATTAGGGAAGACACCACCGCGAACAAGTCGGGGAGACCTCCACCACAGACTGCCTTTGACTTCCGGGACTAGTCGACGGGTGGAGCCTTTCTCCGCCCCCGCCCCCCACCCCCACCCCCCCATAGGGACGCCTGTGGGTAAGACTTAGACTATACCGAGCGCTTCTTTGGGAAACTTAGAAACCTCTCTAGAGAATCGCTTCTCTACATTTATAGCCAGGCTGTACTGATTATAACTTCATCGCGCGTTTTGTGTAACTAACATTACTTTTATTTGCACGTGCTTTGCAGACAGTGTATTTATCACCAGCAATCCAAAGAACCTTGATCTGTTGTTCAAATAAACTGCACTGTTTAAGTAGCTAGTCGTTTTAGTTTCTCACTGAACGCGACCAACGACTCGGGAGTGGCCGTGCTAGTTCATGAGCACGACTAGACTGAAGGTGTAGCCCACTATTAGTGTATCCAAACCGTGATAGTTTAACACACGTTAAACGCGATTGGACTGACAGTGACGAATTGGGCATCACTCAGAATTTAAACCCAGCCGCACCTAGCCTCCCACCTCGGTGAGGAGTGTTAGAACGCAAGGGGGTTTATTTTCTGCCAAAACCGCTTTGTCCCTTTCACGCAGCAACTTCTTGTGGATTTTACCTTAGTGTGAACAAAGTATTGATTGAGTTGGCAGCCTCTTCCTGAGGTTCACTTTCATTCACATATGCACAAATGATTCCAAGATGTTAGCATTTAAACTCACGAAAGCTAAAAGGAAAAAACAAACAAAAAACCACCCAAAAAGAGCCCCACCACATCACATTCAAAAAAGAATCTCAGAAAATAATAATGTTTCTTAAAGTGAGCGTCTATTAATTAAAGAGTTGGCAGCCCAAAATGATCAGTTTAATCAGCTAATGAAGGTTTCAGATTACAGAAAATTTCCCTTTCTTCATGAGCAAGAACCTTATAGCAATATTAATCCTTTCCAGAGTTTTGTTTCTTTCCCTCATTCATTTTAACATGATTACAATAAGATTTGGTTGGTTTGAGATGCTAACTGCTCGTGCTTCAATCCTTGCCCTCAATTTCTTGGGCACAAAATTCAGCCTACAGACAGGTTCCTGGATTGTCTGCATCCCCATTCAGCATCCAGATGTATTCCAGGATCATGCGGAAATGAAGGAAGCAGAGTCTTAAATTCTCAGCATGTTTAAGTCTCTCCTTTTTCCAAGAGCTTTACATGAGCCAGGCTCTGAGATCTCTGAAAAAGAGGAAGTACACTGGAAAGGCATAAAGGCCATCTTGATGTCTAGATAAGGAACTGGAGAAGGGAAAGGCAGAGAAAAAGTAGAGCAGACGCATGGAAAAGAGATAAGAGAAGCCAGAAAAAGCAGAAACATAAGCAGACCCAGCTGGGTAGGAGTCACTTATCTACCTACATACTTCAATTCTCTCCTGGGCTACAAGACCAAGGAAACACTTTCCTCCAGAAACACACAGGGGTGACATGCACTCACACAACTGCCCCTAGCCTCTTCATTTGGCCTAGTCATCTTCAACACACCCTTCTTACATCAACTGAGAGAAATTATACGTTTCAGACAATTCATCTCATCCTTTACTTACACATGTGAATGTGTTCAATTGACTTAAGTCTTAAAGGTGCCCATTTCTCTCCTCTGCCTATAAAAAGCTGAGAATGCTTAGCCGAGTTTTGATTCTAAAAATTACAGATGGTTCATACCACTATTATCCATGATAATGTACAGAGCAACAAAGCATTTTTTATGTATTAATACTCTGTAATATGATGCTGACTTTGTAGGACAAGAATGGAAAAATAATGAATTGGAGATGGTATCAGGACATGAAATAGGAGACAATGTGCGAGAAGAAGAGAGTACAGCATTCTTGTTCAATCCTTGGAAATCACCATGACCACAAATCATGTCTGCAGTACACACTCCCCTTCCCAATTGCTACTAACTTCCAGAATGTACATAGTGAATCTTACTCAGACTAGCCACGTCTCAGCTCTGAACCTAGGTAACTAATTACTCTCTCCTAAACGAGCACTCTCTTCACCAAAGTAGCTATAACTGACATACAGTAAAATTTTTCAGAGTGCAATTTACCTTCCTAAAAAACAAATTCAACAACTTCAGCTTCTTGAAGCACAATGGAATAAACCCCTTCAACTTTAATTTGGACGTGGTAACTCCTGATAGCACTGACTACAAGGCCATTTGGCCTCGATTAGGAGGCTAGGCAGACCTGGGCTAACTAGATGATCTTTTTTTGTCTCAACTACTGCAGACAGACTGACACTTCGATGTTATGTTGTTTATATTAGGATTCTCATGATACATGTACATCTCTTACATCTGATCACAAATATGGGCACTGACAAATGCCCCCACCCCCTTCCATAGTAAGTAGTACTTCAGTGGACCTCCACTATACACCCAGCTTTGCTAAACTGCTCCAAAAAGTGCTCCCACCATCTAAATACATTTACACCTAATACAATCAGTACTTCCAGAAAGATCCAAGAAGACATGAGTTAAGCCGCATACATCCCTCATGTCCTATACCACTTTTTAGAAATCTAAGTTTTAGTGAACACAGAATGCTGCAAAAACATTGTCAGGTAACCTAAACTCTGCATTAATAGGTTAACTGACTCTGGCTGGTGAGTAAGAGATAACAGTCACAATGAAACAGGTGAGGATCTAAGTGGGGGGGAAGGGGGGGGAAATAATGCAAGGATAATGAGGTTCACCAGACTAATGAACAGCTGCTCAGAGAGGTTGTGAAATCTCTGTTCTTAAGTGTGATTTCAGCATTGTCCCAGCTGTGAGCAGTAGGATGGACTAGACCTTGAGGTCCCTTACAAGCAGAATGATTTTATGACTCTGGGAAATAGAGGGGAAAAAACAGTAAGAACTGCCAGCCAAAAAGAGCATGGACTAAGGCTGACATATCCAGGCTCCACAAACTACTGAAACACACCGTCTCTGCATCAGCAAGTCGTTTTACAGATTTGGTTATAAAGTTCTTCAGAACATTTGCCACCAACTGTCAAGCCTTAACTTAGACTTTTCTTCTCAGTTTGTTATCTTAGATGTTGTAATTGATTTTCACGCTTCCCTTTAGCTACTGGATAACGGAGAATTATCTGCCTTACAAAATCATGTTATACTTTCCTTAGTCTGTGGCATCCAGTTCATGAAATACACAGGAAAACTATTTTCTTTATACTCAGTCTGGGCCTGTTTCCTTCACATTTACACAGCAATGCATAATCAAAGCATTTATTATACTCCTCAGAACATTCCCTCTCAAAAAATACAGGACACAGTTTCCCTTTCTGTCACCTTTATAAACCTCAGGTAAAAATTCTGGGAAGCTTCTTTTTTCCAGTAGATGAACTACAAAAAGGCAGAGTTGCGACTTTTCTTTGGGATCTTTTTCTTTTTTTAAATTTGTTTCTTCATTCCCATCAGCTTTTCAATAGTCTACTAGAACCGTCTGGGGGAGAATTCTTAAGAGAGGATTCTCCTTCAGCATATGAGCAGAGGACTGTGTCATACACAAAACGTTCCACAAGCCTTTGTTTTTTCATACACCACTTCCCCCTTTTGAAAGCAGAGTTGCTTACGCAGCTGATGAATTAAAGCAGATAGAGGCTTAAAAAAAAAAAAAAAAAGAGTTGTACTCTCAGTGCTATGAAAGTAGAGATTCAATTTTCCATATCATTTGCTCTGCCAAAAGAGAAGAGCTGAAGTCTGCAGTTTTATTGCCTTAGATTAGATACGACTTGGCCCTAAACAGGGCATAAATAAATCTGTTTTCTGCCCTTCTATGCTTGGGAAGTGAAAAATTTATCGTTGCTTTCTAAATTCTGCATTCAAAATCCAAATCTAGCTAAAATATTATCTAACTTCATGAAAATATCTCCTAAAAACTCAGGAAGGCCTTGATAAGTGATAAATCCTTAAGTCTGAAATGACAAAAGCAATGTTTTCTGAATAACGGATTATCTAAAGGAATTAGTTTATGCCAGGAATTATACCGAGTTTTCCATTGAGCTCCAGCCTTATCTCATTGGAAATTATTGTCTTTTGAACAGTGAAATAACTAGCCAGATTACAGGGATATAGTTTGTAACATCCATCTTAAAAATCAATGCATAGCTGATATCCGAGTTAATTTCTGGGCAGATGCTATAGAATGAAGAGCTGGCAATCTTCCTTGTTTGGACCAAACAGCATCAAAGAAATTTGCAATTACTAGAGAATACGCAATGTCTGTCTTTGGATCAGCTGGAGGATTTGGTCTATTTATCACCTTCAGAAAGAATTTAATTTCCGCTGGAGGGTGGGGGGGAATTAACAAATACAAAAATTTATCATCTATTTCCTTCTGCTAGATTAGTGGTGTATAATCGGAGACCTTTTGCATTACCTGTTTTACAATGTGTGCAACAAAGCATACCATATTATGTTAAATGGTAGCTATTTCATTTATGGCTGTAAAATATTGTCAAAAGATAATAGCCATCTGCCACTCTTAGATAATTGTTCAGGTGAAAACACTGACTTTATGATAATATTCTCTTGTAACAGCTTTGTATCTGCTATACCGAACATCTGATGAACACCTAATAATTCTGTTTGACATAATAGCCAAAACAAAGATAAGGCAAATGTTAACAGATGGAAAATATTTAATTGACAAGAGACAATTTGGGGTCGAAAACTCCAAGGTCTCCCTACAAAAATGCTAAATTCTAAGCTATGATAATGTTTTCAGTTTTGCTGGTGGAGGCATTACACCCACCTTCAAATTGCGTTGTTTTGTGTTGAAAATAGCTACCTCTCAAAGCATCAAAGTTGCAGAAAGAAAAGCTGCCTTTTCATTAGATTTCTTTTTCCACTGAAGTGTAAGCTGGTATCATTTTAAGGGTCCAGACCCCTGCAACATAGTTAGTGTAGCACACCTTTCCGCTGTTTACCACGCAGGAAGCCGTGTAAGCTCACACACCTGTACAGGCTATTAGCATACGGCTATACAGGACAGTAAAAGTGCACCAAATGATTGGAACAGTACGATACTGGCAAGTGTAGTTTGCAATTAGGAAACAAAAGCTGATTGATAAAGAAGAACCAGATAATGAAGTAAAAGGATAATACTTAGGATTTTAAAAACCGAAACAGAGAAGATTTTAGCTTTCAACAATCTCCCGTTGCTAAAAGAGAGAAAATTCAAACAAGTATGCAAGGTGTTAAGTGTTTAACGTTTGACATTCCAAAAAAAATCAAGGCAATTTTAAAGCAACAAGAAAAGGCCTCCATGGCCCATCAGCTTATTATTCTTTTAGTATTAAAACTTCCTCATCATACCGTCTAGGCGTACTGTCCCAAACAGATTCAGCAGTATTACCTTAACAACCATGCCTGGAAGGCCATCCCTGCATATTTAAGCATGTCTGTGTGAAAAACAGAGTTGCAACATCTGTTCTCGTCTTGCTTTCCTTTAGGTTCTTGGTTGCAGTTTTTTTCCCATCATTTTCATTAGGCAAAACATTAAATTCACCTTCCATTACTATGCTTACTTCAAAGTCTACTTTACAGAACAGAAATCAATTTGGCTCACTGAGAAAGCCATAATACCCACCCCCCACCCCCCCTTAATTGGTAAAAACCAAAAATTGAGAGGATTTTTGATATTTCGCATGACAGTATTAAATGAAAATCACTTCATCAGCAACATGTCCTATATCTTACCAATTACACACACACCCCTTTATCAGCACATCACTGAAGATTACCCACAGAACTGGTTGCACAGTATATAACAGAAAAAATATTTAAGGTGTGTGTTTATTAATAGATAACCACATAAATTACACTGACCAAACAAAATGTGCAACACAGACCTACTTCTTTCTCCTCCCTTTTCATTTTATTTTATTAATTTTCCTCTAGCTAACAAATCCTGAATTGCAAAACCAAGTTTAATACACTGCTCTCCGTACATGAAGCTTCTATCCCAGTGAGGTATTTATACTGTGCAACACTGATTGTTTACATTTTTCAGTACAACAGAAAAAATTAAGTACACATGTGTATGTGTGGACATACATAAACATATGTATATAGAAGTTTTATACTGGAATTAAGACTACTAACGTCTGCACTTACAGTATGATTTCAGTCAGAAATAATGTCAAGAAAACAGTAAACCATATTTATCTGTTGCTGCCTCTATTTTGATTCCCTAGAAAATGTCATACTTTAGCCAGCTGTGGAGGAACACTGTCTTTACGTCTGCCTTATTGCACTCAGGTTCCAAAGTAACTCCATTACTGGTTTTAGAATATGCATACAAAAGATGGACAACTTTTGTTGTTGTTGTCTTGGGGGAGGGGCTGTTTTGTTTTGGCGTTTTGGGGGGTTTTGAAAGGGGTAAGCTTTGAGGGTTCATTTGTTTAAGGTTTTTTTACACTACCACACACCACATTTCTGTGACCAAATTTAAAGCATCTGCTAAACTTACTGGCAACAGAAGTTCATACATGTAAGTCAGACTTTGCGTGACCCACAAATTTCATTAGGTACTTTCCTTGATTTTGCACTCTCCCCTCGCCCCCCTCCCCCCGACGCGCTAAGGATTCCCAGCTTTGTGCAGAATGTGGTATGCTGGAGGTTCCAAAGGGGATGCTGCCTTCCGATCATCAAGAAAAGCTCATTAGTGTTCTACTGTTTGTTATCAAGTTCACAAGAGGGGATCTTAAGGGAACACATCACGTTCAACAATCAGCTTTTGCTCATCTTGTGCATGTACATATGTCTGGTTTTTTAAGTTTCTTTTTTATAGAAAACATGGATTTGACATTCTGCACGCTTGCCTGGCTGGCTAACTTCCAGTAGTAAAAGCACACACCAGAAGTTTCAGAATTATAACACAACAGTGCACTGGAACCTGTTCTCCCACTTGAAGGTTTTGCATCATGTCCTAGAAACAGGAAGTCTAGCATTCTGCATCGTTACTTTAAACTCCTAGTGCCACTGATCAAAAATCTTCCTTTATCATTTGTACGTATTTCTATAGATACCATTTTTTAGAACACTTGTGTATGTTTTCAGTAGGCCTCATTACAAAAAGCAAGCAAATCAATTCCTGCAAAGCTGCACAAAAACATTAAAAGCTACTGCCACAGCTGCAGCTGGAAAGCTATTACCAAACAAGCTGTTAGGAAATAAACACACAAAAAATTAATCCCAATCTGCATCAAACCCGTGCATCTTAGACCATGCTCCAAAGGCTGCCAAATCTGAACTCAGCCAGATCAAACACAAAGTGAATTCCAAATGCATCAGCCTTCAAAACTCTGGAAGAAGAGGGCAGCTGTTTGCAAAGCTTGTGATGAGAAATATTGCAGATAACCTGGTCTCAGCACCAACTTACTGAAATTCAGTAAAAAGTGACTAGGAATTCAGTATGAACTTTTAGTTTGGGGGTGGAAACTTTAAATAATCCAAATGACTAAGTCTTCTGCTGAACCACACGACCTAGCTCCTTAGCCCTACCTATTTACTGAATGACTTCACACATCTTCCGATTTGGTCTTATCCTCTACAGTTATGCAAGAAATTAACCACGAAAACCTTGGTAACAGCTACAGAAAACCCTGAATTAGAAAATGCTAATTTGAAATAGCAGGTTTTCATGAGGCAAGACTTGACAAAATGGTTTCCCAAAATCAACGTGTGATACATGGTCCAATTCAGTGGGTAGGATATGGCACACCTAACAAGTGGTCCATCCATTATCTAAGAAGTATAACAGCACTATAATGTTTGCCCTTCAGTCTAAGCAATCAGTGATACAAGAGAAAGCTGCATTTAGAAGGTTGTATCACTGACTGTCCGCTGCTTTTGAGGCAAGGACATGGATACCAAAGGGAGGTAGGAAGCAACACTAGATTTTCAGTTAAAACAAAATGGATACAATGAGCATCAACAAATTTCCAGGAAGAAGACACTAATCCAAAGGAAACCGTCACTAGTTGTGATGTGATGTGTAACATATCAAGTTCCATTAACCTTGATAAGAAACTAGGAAAAATTGATTACTATGGTGATAACTTTTAAGGAGTTCTGTGGGAATGAGGGGAAACAGAAACTAATACGTATATAGTATTTCCCCATTGAGGAATCTGGTAAGAACTTTTATATAAGATAGAACACAGAGAGATCCAAATCTGATGTAATTAAGAGTCAAACTAGCTTGTAGAGTAGAAAGCTGTGTATCACAAACTGGAGATTTTTAGAAGCACTAGCAAACAGTGGGGGGAGTGGCTCATTTGGTAACTACACCAGATTTCCAAAAGGCTTTCAAAATGATCTTGCAACTACTATTCATAGAATGGTTCAGGATGGAAGGGTCCTTAAAGATCATCTAGTTCCAAGCCTGGAACTAGTTCCAATTCCTAGTTCCAATTCCTGGACAACTCTTGAGATGCCATGGGACAGATGACCAATTTTCCAAGGTGTTACTTACTTATTACAAAACAGGTAACAAGGGCTAGAAATAAACAGTTTTCACAATTACATAAGCCAGCGGTTCCACAGGGATTGGTGCTGAAATTGTGGAATTCAATACTTTCAGGACTAACATAAAAAGACAGTATTGAAGTAACAAAGGATGGTTTTGTCTTTTCTAACTGTCCTGGTTTCAGCTGGGACAGAGTTGATTTTCTTCCTAGTAGCTGCTGTGTTTTGGATTTGGTATGAGAATAGTGTCAGTGACACATACTGTTTTAGGTGTTGCTAGGTAATGCTTATATTAAGTCAAGGACTTCTTCAGCTTCGCATGGAAGCAGAGAGGGAGCGTAGACAGGACAAGTTGGCCAAAGGAATATTCCATACCATAGGTGTCATGCTCGGTATATAAATGGCGACTGGCCACAGGACAGGAATCCGTGATTGCTGCTTGGGATGAGCTGGGCAATCGATCCTTGGGCAGGTGAGCAATTGGATTGCATCACTCTATTTTGTATATTCTTTTACCATTATTATTATTATTTTTCTCTTCCGATACTGTTCTATTAAACTGTCTTTATCTCAACCCACGAGTTTTTTCTCCCTCTTCTCCCTATCCTATTAGGGGTGCTCTAGGGGGGTGGGAACTGCTGCGTGCTCCTACTTGCCATCTGGGGTTAAACCACAACATTCATTTAGGATAGTCAAAGTTGACAATGAAGAACTGAAGATGGCTATCGCAGTACCAAGTGATCAGTCAATAAAACAGACCACATGCAACGTCAATAAAGCCAAATTCATGTGTATAAAGTCCTAAGTCTATATAAAATACTAAGCTATAAATTAGTTACTGCTATTAAGTATAAAAATTTCTGAAGTCAATTAAGAAAATTCTTGAAGCACACTAGCTCAATGATGATTACAAGGTAAAGAATGTTAGGATTTTGCAGGGTAGACCGGACTGTAAAGAAAAAAGAGGGTTACTAAGCCAGCATAATCCATACGCCTACATCTTAAATGCTGCAAACAGTTCTTGTCCTTACTTCCGCTGCAAACAGTTCTTGTCCTTACTTCCCTCTAAAAATATCCATTTCAGTAAGCAGCAGCAATAAAACCAAAAAACCCTACTTCTTCACAAAATTAATCTCTGAATTGTTGAGACAAACAGGATAAAGGAAAGCATAGGGGACAGTAGAGGATATGCCCAGCAAAGACAATGTATGATGGCTCTGAGAAAACTTTCAGGTGGGTCATTAAACCGACGACTGATGAAAGCTATACCAGCATACGGAAACTTTGCATGCTCAGTGACACACAGAGCAAGCTTTTAGTCTTGATCAAAAAGGGAAAAATTCAAAGCCAATTTTTAACACTCCAGGTGACAGTCATGAAGTGGGAGCTTGACTATTTTAGCTTAGTGAATTCATATTTATCCTGAAGCATCTTATAGTCAGGCCAAACAACCTTGAGATAAATGGTTTTGAAACCTACTGTGTAACTTACCTTCCTATTGGAATATCATTTCACCATAAATAAGTGCATATAAATCTCTACTTAGATTCTTATGTTTATTCTTTTTCAAAAAGCACGGCATGGTATTTTGCTATTGCACGTGCCAAAAAGCCAGCATGAAAACATTAAATTTAATCTTAAGTCTCTGAATAGCATCTTGGGTTTTTCCCTATCTCCATAGCTATGCTAAGAGTGAATCTATAATTGGCAATTTTTGTAATGCATTCATCTGTAAACATGCTACATAGACTGGAAAAATAGTGATCAACTGAAACAGAACTTTGAACTACTGATGGAAAACTAATCACATCAAGAGAGACAGCAAGCCAGAAATCTGAATCATTCCCTTACTCCTTGTACAAGTATTTACAGTACATTTTGCAGTTTACTTAGTGACTTCAACTGTCCAGATTACCATCTTAATGATTGTAACTGTCCAAAGTAATCTACAACACAAGCCAGATCAAAATCTAAAACAGTGCTATACAGATTGAGTCCTGGCCTTATGATTCATTGTATTTGAGTGCTATTCATCAAGTGGGTTGGTTTTTTTAACATAATAGAAGATGTAGCAACGTTACAAGGTTAGAAGAAGGGTGATCTCAGCTTTCAAAAGAAGCACCACAGAGCACCTTAGATGTCTTAATCCCAGAGTCTCGACTGAATGAGAGCTTTTCAGTATCCATAAAGAAATGAATGGCATTAGTAAACAGGCATTATAATGTTTATCTTTGTAAACAGTAAAAAGAATGTTCTCCCACCCATAAATAACATGTTTGGTTGTTGGGGTTTTTTTAGGGGGGGTACTGTTTTCTTTTTTAAACTAAAGGCATTTCATAAGAAACTTCAGACTCTCTTTTGCATTATAGAACATGAAAAATGTTCTGGTGTGATTGCAGTTTACACAGCAGTTCAAGAAAAACCAGAACAAGGGCTTCCACTTCCTCCTGAAAGAAACCAAGCCTATCCACTACGATCCAAATCACATACACAAAGGAACACACAGGAGGCACTGGACAACAAATTCCACTGCTACTCATGAAATGGGCAATAAACCCAGGAGCTATGAGGCACCACTGACAGTCCAGACTCAGCCACAAAGAAGTCCTTCTACACGGGCTTACAAGCCTCCACCTTCCCCAGCAGCAGAAATCATCAGGGAGAAGAAACTAGGTGGATTTTCCATGGCAACAGAATCAACAGACCCAAGATTCTGTGACTTGCGCTTACGTGTGCACATATGAAAATGAAGCAGGATGTCTTTGTGCAAGTAAATGGCATATAAATATAGCTACAAGTTGGGCAAAATTTTAAAATAAAACCTGCATGTGGAATTTAAGGGAAGTACACACATGATCCAACGGTGCATTGGCCTCTGCGGGCTTCAGCAAAGGAAAGAAGTTTTGGAACACTGCTAAATCTAGCTATAATGGTATAGACCACTGACGGTCACAGGCCAACTCCAGAGATGGACTTCACTCTACTATGGCACACAGCAGAGTATTTTAAGCTAAAGACAAACTCACTCACTACATTTGATATGGCATAAACTCATTTTATGCTTTTTATGATCTGATTTTTTTTTTTAAAAAGTAAACAGCCTTATTTTGATTTCCTTTAGGGGTTAACAAAAAAGCAACCACAGTTAATAGAAACAATCTCACTAAAGCCGAGTCCTCGGTTCAAGTAATACCCATCTGCTCAATTACAAGTCACAGGTAAAGTCCAACTACCAGAAATTGACAGTAATTAAAATTAGAAATGAGAGCGCTTTATCCACAGTAATTCAATCACACACACACAAATGCGCAAACATGCAATCACTCCTATGATTGCAGTGATGCATGACTTGAAGTGAACGGTCTTAAAGGTATTATTCATGGCTTTGATGAGTTCACAGGACTTTGTTATAGTACTACAATAGCAAAGTTACTGCAAATATCTGAAGTAGCAAAATTTGAGATGTCTCAACGGTGTTCACTCTCCCTACAATAAAAATACCCAACTATTTGCTAGCCAATATAGGTAGGAAATAAGTAACTTCTTCAGGGATGCTCCTTAAAATCTGCTGGGTGCTCTCTATCAAAGCTGTTCTGCAATGGAAGGAAGATTTCACTCACTGGACTTGCTCCTGTAAGACAACAGTTGTTGCTCACAGACAAATTTTTAAATTGTAAAAAAAAAGCCCAAGAGAAAGACATAACCCCAGTGGCAAAAGGCGAAGCCCACAAGACAATGAAATAACATACTAATCCGGTTAGACCAAATTACATCCAACACTTCATATATGATTTAAGTACAACTGTGTACCCTGGCATCAAACAAGTGACTGGTAAAGCACAAAAAGTTCTGCCTGGAGAAGTACCTGAACTGCAATAACCTCAGACTAGCACCTTTCTTAATGCAGGATTAGTGTAGGTGTTCAGAAAGATGAAAGCTAACATACATTCTTAAATCACTGAAAAGAACCACAACAAAATAAAGTGCACCTGAAAAAAATGCAGAGATGTCATGCACTGTTTCTGTTTGCAAGTGGCTCCATTAAATTCAGAAACAAAGCATTAAAGTTTTACAGCCTTACCTGAAATGTACTAGAATGTTGCAGAAGGTTTTTTTGGTTTTTTTTTGTTTGTTTGTTTGGGTTTGTTTGGGCTTTTTTTAATGAGAATGGGAGTGTAGGGAGGAAGGAGATTCTAGACGTTTTAGAAGATAAACTTCAAAGGGAAGAAATTAGAAGATTTTGGGGTGAGAGGGGAAGGAAATGGTAAATTTTCAGTGGAAACATGCAGTACAATAGAACTGAAGAGATTACAGTATAAAATGAGACGAAATCACACGAAATAAAATGGTTTTCTAAACTCTGAAATGCTACAACACTGGATATAAACTTTCAAAAATTTTAACTGCATTTCAGTAGTTGGCATTAAATAATTTCCCCAGTGCATCTAAAACTTCCAGTGGAATATGAGCAAAAAAAATAAGAGTGAACAGGATTTTACAGAGTTGGATTAATACTTTTGAAAAGGCATCTAAATAACATAGGGATTCTCTTCCACTAAACGTTAAAGACAGTTTCAGCATGTCTGAATGTTCTACCATTTTCTTCTAACTATGTATTTACAATGACCTTAGTTATAAATGGCACCCCTAAAAAGAGCTCTTGCCATGTCTAGGCTAATACCTGCAGCAATTTTTTACATGCAAAAATCCCATACGATCATCAGAACAGAGGGAAGACCAATTTCCAAAGTTTTTTGGCAAGGTTAGTATCACAAATCAACAACACAGATGTCATCAGTATATTGCAATAACTAGCTGTACAAGTTAGAAATGTGCAAAGGATAAAAATAGTAGGTCTAAACCATACGATGCATTCTCTAGCAATGGCACAAAGAGCACAAAAATACAGTCTGTTTCCAGACACTGACTGAGCACAGTGAAGGCCAGATGATGCGATGAGAATTTGAACCTGTATTCTGGCAGGAAGGTAGGCATGGTACACAAAGATTTGCAAAACCCATCATAACTAATCTCCACTCTCCTGCCAGTTGTCTCCTACCCAGAATTTGTCACCCAATTCAAACCAATGGGGCAGTAAGCAGTTCTTTCTACCAGCTAAACCTTCTGTCAACTAACCTGGGGAAAATAACACCCATTATTAACATTAAAGAAAATCAACATGCCTCAGCCACTCCAGACAAAAGAAGCAAGCACAAAACAATTTAAAGACTTGCTAATAAATACACATCAGAAATGAACACTGTGAACATGTAAGTTGTTTTCCTTTAGATTAACTAACTTGTTTATCGTACAATGTTTCTCTACTGCATGAGAACAACTTATTTATGGAACTCTATTATTTAACAATTCCTGCAATTATGAAATGACATATATATCAAAATATGAAGAAATCATTCAGTGTGATTTGGCACAACATGACCCCAACACAAAGAATAATTCATGTTTTAACACCTCCTTCCCTCTCACCCCTCAATCCATCAGCAGAAGAGTGCCTGAAGCTGGAACAATGACTGCAGTTTTAGTCTGGATGCCAATTTCATTGCTGATCTGTGACAATCAGTGTGAGTCATCACAAGATCCTAAAAGAACCGTGACCTCTGGTTAGCAGACAGAACGCTCGGAGCAGGACAGGGTGAATTATGCTAATTATCTCTGCTGCTCAGCATCCTTCTCTCTCAAAATGGCATCAATTAACGCAAGTTAGATCTTAACCTATTTTCACCTTGAAGTTTGCTGCTTCTGTTTCAAAACAGAAAAAGGGGTTTTATACAAAAAAACAAAGCTTCCTCTTCTCTTCAAATGTAACAAAAAGATGTTACCAGATCTTGTTACCACCCCCACATCCTGGCCTGTTTCCATCCTCAGACTGTAATGGCTAATATAAATTACTGTTCTGGAAGATTTGAGGTCCTAGAAAAAAAGAAAAAAGCAGCACTGGGTAGACTATTACACAATCCTGGATAAATGAATATGATGAGATTAAAAGGACAAGGAGCATAAAGAGAGTTATTTCTTAAGAATGAATACCTTATACAGAATGTGACACTGGATAATGAAGAACAATGGTTCAACAGCAGAGTAACTACTACAGGGCAGAGATAAGGAAGAATCTGTGATATTCAGAGAGTATTACAAAAACTAGAAATGCAGTTGCATGTAATTCTATGTTAGGGATGTGAAAAGTCAGAGGAACTAAAAGGACAGCATGATTTTAAAAAGATACTGTTGATTCAAAGTCATTTTGGAGAAGCATAGGAAAGATCTGCTTTTATTTTACGAGATTGGATAAAGCTAAGGGTCTGCTACAGATTTGAAAAAACGACCTTCAGAAGTTATTAGAAACCTAGCTACTAACAGGAAATACAGACTGAAAGATCCAGGGGAGAATTCATAAAATTTTATGTTATTCTAATCTCAACAACCTTTTTCTGTATTCAGGAGAAAAAGACTGAATCATCCAGATGAAAAAGTGATGCTCTCCCAAATATACATAAATGGGCACATCTCTCTCCACTGAGTACCGAAGACAAAAAAAGGGAGATTAAATTAATCTTCGGATATGCCTTCAGCTCTAGATTGAAAAATAAACTCTCATCAGATTTTGCAAAAAAAAAAAAAATCACCTATTTAAGAATTGTTCTTGTTAAGAACGGAGGTTATGATTCATAACAAAGACTGGCTCAATTTTAATTCAGAGGGAACTACATGGAAAGACTATGACTCTCATAACTCAAGTTTTCTTAAGGGTAAACTTTGGTAAAATTAACAGAACTGCTTAGTGAAATTCAACCGTACTCATGAGTCTAGGGGAATAAGAGAGGAAAGAACTGTAGGAAACTTAAACAACAAACTTCTGCAACAAATCATACAACAGAAATTAACAGAAAGCCTGTAAGGAATACACACAACACAGAGTTGAGACACTGAAGTCCATCTCACACAGCTCTTCCAACGGATTAAAAAAACCCAAAAACAGCACTTAAAAACCAAAACCGCTTAGGGAAGAAAATTACCAAGGAGAAATTGTGCTGCTATGAAATTCAGTCAACAATGAGTCTAAGAATCTAGGATGTTTCTGCCAGGGACCTCTTACACAAAAGTTTTCAACAACTCTTTTCGTACTACACAGAAATAATAAGGCA
>VYZM01012807.1:0-22294 GCA_013398915.1 Dromas ardeola
ATGTGGATATTGAAAGTTTTTCTCTGTATATTTAGTGCTGCCAGTACTTGTGTCTCACTATAATTCTAAAATACCATAGATTGCTTCATGAGTTTTAAACAAAGAATTGTGGTTCTAATAATAACTTCATCCAAAACCCAACTCATCACCTACAGGAAAAGGTTTTCATACTTTGCCAAAGTTAGGTCAAAACTCTGTATCTAGAAGACAAGATTTTCTATTGTTCTTGGTATTTAGGTTATAATGCAATTTCTGCAGCAGGTTTGCATGAATATATAAATCAGCATTTTGCTGAATAATGTGTGAAAATAATCACACATCTAAGGTGGTTAGGTTTTTAAGTTTTTTTTTACTTTCAATAGATACCAGACTACTGCTGAATCTTGTACCGAAAGGCATGCATTACACTGCAAAAGCTTTCAGGAGAAAACCGACAGATTTGAACTTTTCAGTGGCTTCAAATGGATATTATAGTTTGGGACTCTATAGAGAAGCAAGTTAGCTGGCTGTTAATGGTGAAAAATTTTAATACGTTGCCATTTAAACTGTCATCATTTGTTTCCTTTGATACTCATTGTATTGGCGTTTTCCTCTGTGCAATGTTAAACAGTTAAGTTGGTGACCTTCAAAAGATCTCTTGATCTTATGAGCTTATGAATCAAAAAGGTGTATTTGAAATTTTAACTATTTTTCTTGCTACTTCCTTCAGAACTCAGCAATCAAATTCACCTGGGCCTAATGTTTTGCAAATTTTAGCTGGAGTAATTTTCCAGCATAACAGCAAGATCTTTAACATTTTTCTTTCCCTCGGGAAAATCTAACTGTCTCCAGGATGTTACTTTCTGTTTCTTCTATCAGTAACAAGACATAAATCTTTTAGTCCCTTAGCAGAATCAAGCTCATTATTTGCCAACCTTCTGTTATTCTTCTCAGTGACCCTGGTTTTCTTTGCTTTTCTCTTTTATTGTAAATTTTAAATTAACTTAGCTCAAAACCCATTAAGTTTGGTACAAATTGGTTAAAAAAAAAAAAAAGTTGTACTTTGAAAATTACATTTTTTAAAGAAGAATTTTGTTTACTACGTTTACTTCTGACATTATGTCATCATAATTCTCACTACAAATTAGGCATGCCATTCTACACTATTGGCCACTTATCATTTATCTATGACATTGATGGAAGCTCCAATATTAGTCAGGTCAGCTCCTCTGCAGTGGATGAAGCTATATGGCCTTATACCATTTAAGTATATAATGTATATTTTTCTTATCTGATCTACACAAATGGTGCTGTTGTATGTTATTCATCTGCCACTGCATTGCAAAATAATTTCCTATTTATAAAAGGCAATTCCCCTATTAGCTAAAATCATAGCTATTATACACTTACATGTCTGAAGGTATGAGCTTATTTAGCAATTCACATATAATGCCTGTGATCGTAAAGTGCATCAGAAAGTCCAGGAATATAACCCAGAGTAAGAAAAAAGTTTGACAGGCTCCATTCCAATAGTGTTTGCACTGATGTTCATCCAGAGAAACTGTAGTCATTGGAGACGGCAGAATAACTGGAGTAATTCCAGCCTTATTAAAAATTTATTACTATTTTTACAAGCAGATTTAAGGGAAAAAAAACTGGTATTGTGCTTCAGGGATGAACTGGTCAACACTAAAGGTGAGGGGAGGATGGGGAGATTTTTTCACCACCACCTACATCTTTTAACAGTAACATACTTGCTTTATGGGAGTATTTTTTCTCTTAAAACGCTAAACTTAGGCACATTAGGCTGTTCAATTTGATAGACAATGAGTTTTATGGCTTGAGCTGGTATTAAATTTCATGTTCCTCTAAAACCACTCTGTGTACTCAGCCATGGATTATCTAATAATTCAAGTCACGTATTGTTTCTTATTCTGTTTGAATTCCCTAGGTTTTATTTGTCATATCCACACTGGCAGCACTACAAACAGTAAAACACTTTTTTTGTTATTAATACAATTTTTCAACCATCTGCACTCTAAACAACAAAGACTAAACGTCTTTCATTTTTTAGCCTAAGTAAAATGTCAGAGGTTAATTTTGTTTTGTGAACATCTGAAAAGTCTTAGCAAAAGCTTTCAGTTTGCTCTTTTCAACATACATATGGTTTCAGAACAAAAATGGGAGGGAAATAAATAAGGTTCCTGGCCTCTAGCTTGAGACACAGCTTCTGCAAAATAAAAACAACAATCCTTTACAAAAAGTACAAAGGACAATTTCCTTTTACCCATCAGGTCAAAGCTGGAGTTTCAAATGTTTGCAGGCAAATGTTTTGCTGAGTGTCTTTGCAACTTTTAACTAGAGTAGTTGCTTTATTGTCTTTTCATCATAACTGCAAGGTTTTTAATATTTTCCACGTGCAAAACCAGTTCTTGCTTAGGATTATGAGTTGGGCATTTAAATATCTTTCAGGAGCAATACCCAGCAGCAATCCATCCAAATATCTGGCCCATAATGTGTAAAGTTTAGCTTTTGATGTTTTCTTGCCCTATGTTAGTTCTTACAAATATTTGCCCTTATCCAATAAATAAATAATGTTTATGGTGCAAGCCACTTCTGGAATTTTAAAAGCAAACTTTAAGATTGCTTTCTTTACATATCTTTCTCTATTTTTTGTGGTTTTGCTCAATGACATTAAAAAAACCCAAAAGGCAGTGATTTCCACAAAATCTTTACCGCCATGAAAGAACATGCTGAGAGACAAAAAGAGGTTTTTGAATAATATATGCACAATGACCATTAAAAAGAGCTGCAGTCTATGATCATATTGGTGAACCGCAAGAAAAACAGCTATGTCAAGAGAAAGAAGAGGCACCAGTAATAGGTTTGAGGCTCTTGTCAAATGGCTGAAACTAAGTCAGAGAGGAGGCTGGAGTGATAATCAGATAATCATTGTTCCCATGAAACAGTGTCTTTCATAGACATGAAACCTGCTGAGCACCAGAAGCATTTGCTATTTTATAAAGCTGCACCGCTGGTTCCCATCAACTTTTTAATTATGAGTGATAAAACCTGAAGTTCCTCACGAAGCTCAGAAGTTTCACCTCTGCTTCTACTCAACAAAAGCCCGACCTAGCTACTGCTCTAGATAAAGTTCCAGGAACGCACAGAAAATTATCAAAGCTTACTTAATATGACGGCATATTTTCCTGGTTTCTGTGCTTTAATATTATTGGAAGTTTTGAGAAGAACCAAGAGCAACAAAAAAAAGTTGACAAGGTAGTCTATACTTTCACATATCTTCTTAAATGCTGTTTTGGATTTTGCAGGCTACTTACTGTATCCTGTTTGTGCCTCTTACGTTATCATTTATATAAAGTAGGTACTCTTTTAAAATTAAAAAGTCTGTCAACACAGTGTGAAACTGTGACACTGCCACTATGAATGAAAAAAACCTGCATGATCCAATGTTATCTGAAGATAAAATTCTTCCCTGGTTGATTTTTTTTGCTTGTAAAAATGCTCTCAAAAATGAGCTAAATTTTTTTTTTTTTTTCATAAATGACATAGATTACAGATAGTATTTTGACTTGTAAAAGAATGTAAGAAAGAAAATTAAAAATGAGTACTAAGACATACCATTTAGCCAGTTACTATGAAAACACACAAATAAAATTGGCAAATAAAATACAGGATGTCTTTTTTCTATTCAAGTTTCTACAGTTCAGGAATCCTGAATCATTCACGCTTCAACATTCTCACAGGAAAATGAGAATTAAAAATTGGTGCACTTTATGCTTGATAAAAGAAATGGAGACATTTACCTGAAGAAGTAATTAAAATGTAGGCATTCATCTGCCTTTCTTCTGGATTTATATACAGCATATACCAAAGACACAATTTCTCCTTAAATCATTATAACACAACCCTGCCCCCACGTCATCCCTTGAAAGTACACAAATAAAACTCAGAAATCAAAGACCTAAGACCTAATTTAGGTTTTAAAACCTAAGTGCCCAAACTCCTTTGTGACCCTGAAATAGAACAGTAAGTATTAGTAATTTTTTGAAGTTTAATGATTAGATTATAAAAGACATAATTGTAGGATTGTACTATATTACTGTATATGATGATACTAGGCGTTAGTACTGAAGAGGATCTTATGCCTTCAACTGCCTATAATTGCATAACAAGGCATGATTTTTCTGAGCACTGATAATTTTAAAACAAGATATATTTCAACATCTATTATATGCTGTTTTCTACTTTGTCTTCCTGTTTTAATTGTCCAGTTAGTTTCACAGATCATAATTAAATTCATACTTAAATACCGACAGTTCCAACCTTTATAAATTTCAGGTTTACTTCAACTACTCTCTAAGAGACCAGGATGCTTTTATGGTGGTAAGTCACAGTAAGAATGTCTTAGTCCAGTTACAGCATATATGCAATTATACTCCTCAAGAAAATGCATTGCACTATTTTTTCGCAAAAAAGATTGATTTTATGTTTTACACCTGAGTAGATCATAAAGTGCTTTTTTTTCAAATACTAAGTTATGAATGGGTGGGGTATTTTAGAGTAGCTTCTTCTGATAGAGTATTTCTAATAGGTTAAGCCGCCTATTTCCTGATCCAGTGCTTATGCCTTTCTAATGTGAGATAAAACATTTTTCTCTGTAGTTTCAGTGACTTTCCTAAATTGCTTAACTTTAAAAAAAATACATAATTGATTCCTTTTCTTTTCTTGAAGAATTAACAGAACTCTGCCAATTTAGCAGAAAAAAAAAAAAAAAGGCTTTCATTTGTTTTGGCTGAGTAATTCTTGTCGTGTCATATGGCTATCAATTGTCATGCTTTAAGCTTCACTTTTTTTATAGAAAATCTCTTGTTTGATTACAGTATCATTTTGGAATACTGCTAGCATGCATCAAAGAGGTTAAGTGCGTTATTTTTATTTCATTCCATGAATTTCTAAAAAAGCACATTAATAGATTCTAATGCAACTCTCCTCACATTCACTTGTGAAAAGCATGCTTACCAGGAAGAACAATTTCCAGGTTCTTCCTGTGACATATAGCATTCTCTTCTTAACAGCTGTTCGACATGTTGATTAAAAATCTTTCTTCTCGGACACATGTGGATGTGCCCAGCTGATTTGTAATTTCACATTACACTGTGCAATGTGTCTGTATTGGTGACTGAATGCTCCACTTTGGTGAAGGCAAAATGTGACTCAGCAGCTTTTAAAATCACAAGTTTCTCTTTATATAAATGTATTAGCATTGTAAACACTTCTGGAAGGTGTGCTGTAAAACTGACACAGTTGCCACCCTTGAATAATTTCAAGCTCAGTAGGATTACCTTCATTTCCGTTTCTACTGCCACTTCTGCATTCCCAGGTTTGACACTTTCAGTAAAGAAATGTGATTGAAATGCATAAATTTTGTTCCTCAATTTCTACTGTGGTGTATCACAGCCTTAACTGAAATCTTCTTTCATAGATTTCTAGGTCAGAAATATTCTTCCATGGTAACACTTCCAGCTTGCAACACTGAATTATGTGTAACGGCTAAAATCTGATAAAGCTCATCTGTAGCTTTTCTTAGCGGAGTGATTACATATATGCCTTTTAATTAAGCATGCTCAAAAGCTTTTTTCCCCTCAATCTTTTTTGCTGAGAATACTCAAGGCTTGGCTACTAAGATAAACAAAAAACAGACCTCTGTCCATTAGCCCATTAAAATATCAGAGAAATAATCTGGTAATGCCCTAATTT
Source organism: Dromas ardeola (assembly GCA_013398915.1). Classification (NCBI taxonomy): domain Eukaryota; kingdom Metazoa; phylum Chordata; class Aves; order Charadriiformes; family Dromadidae; genus Dromas; species Dromas ardeola. Next base: position 5,758 of record VYZM01012807.1, read on the forward strand.
GAGATTTAACTTCTTTTTCAGGTCTGATCATCAGCAAACAATTTCAAATGCCCTAAACAAAGTTTATCGTATACTACCTTAGAGACTCCATACACCAGAGAACACTTTACCCTTCTAGTTACTGCTTAGTTTTCCAGCCTCAAAAATTTTCATTTATAACCAAGACTTTCCACAGACCCACAACAATGGACAAACCTTTCATTCCAGCTATTCAAACACAGTATCTCACTTATAATTCTGTTTCTTTCTTGAAACTTTACCTCCTCAAATAACACTGTGCCCTGCAGCACATATTAAGATTTCTTTCCAGGTTCTGCTAGAGCCATAAAAAGGATCTTTGCTTCTTCATAGTGTCCCCCCTAAAAATACAGTCTCTATTATGTAATTTTATTGTAAATTTTTTAATTACACAATAAATTAATGTATTTTAAATAAATGTTTACATACACAGATGAAACTAACACATTTCATAAGCTCTGTCAATATTCAGCCCACTTTGTCTATGACATCAAATCTATGATGTTTGATCAGCATTTTTAAACATGTTGCAAAGTGTTCTCTGTGTTTACTCGGGGCTTGACTTTATTACTATTACTAAATTGATAGTGCATAAATTACAAGGTATTATATTGACAATAGTGAAGGCAGTGTGTAAGTATGGAATAAAAAGGAAGTAGGCGTGGGGATGATCTACCTGATGCATATGTTATATTGTTCCCTTACTAAACAGAATTTTCATGAATGGCTCTAAAAATTAACAGTCTTGGACCTTTCTGTATTTCTGGCTCCTTTACATGCAAGGTTTCTGCCAGCATGAATATATTGGCACAGGATATTATTTGTGTGCAGTTGAAGGCAGCTCTGCAATTAACAAAACAGTGTAAACCAGATATTTGACAAAGCCAGGTAAACACTGGTGATACTAGAACATTTAAAAGATGTGTATGAAAACTAAAACGATGCATCTGGGAAAAATCCCATTTCCCTGTTTATATGTCATTTTTCAGAACTCATTTAGAAAAAAAAAAACCTGTACCACCATCTGTAAATCACAGTATTTCATTGCTTATTTTAAAGCAGCACAATTACTGTATGTGACAATTGGGATTTGTTTGTATTTAAAGGCCACATCCGATGTAATATTGCATTGCTTCACTTAAATAGACCCATGCCAACTTATATGAGCTAAGGATGTGTTCATTTTCATTAATGCCATATTTAGTGGGGAAAAAAAAGATATTTATTGCTTTTCAAGTGTACATGGTATTTCAAAACTATTTAGAGATCAGAATTGGGCTCCTTCTATATTTTGGGACCATTCTGTGGTGAAGAAATCTATTTTTTTGCAAATCTATTGCAAGTGTGATCAGTACATGAGTTTCATAATAAGTTCATACCATGTATTTGGTTAAAAATGTTCATAACTTTATTTATAGTGAACAAACTGTGATCATTTAAATCAGACCACCATTAGGTTAACATGAGCCAGACTTTGGTCTTAAATATGCTGGTTTCCTAAATAATGAGTATTTGCGCTAAAACTTAATTATCTCCATTTTGCTAGGCTTTCAGCAGATAGTATCATGAGCTGCAGAACTGAAATCAAGCATTAGATTTATATCTGAAATTTAATGGGTTTTGATGAAGATTTCCCCATATAGTCATATGATGATAGTATCTGTTTAAACTTCCCAAATGCGCTTTTTTCATCTTTAGTGTTAGTTAGTAAAAACATATATTCTTTAAGAATATTCCATACAATTCTTAAACTTACATTTCAGAAGTTAAAATGTTTGTGAGTAAATCCATACTTGACAACTGAGAGTGTCTCATAACCAAAGATTCACAGACACTTATTATCCTCAGTGATTTAGACATAAAGCTGTAGACAACCTTAATAGGCAAGAGTCCTCATGATCAAGATCTTACATATATTTGTACATGGGTTTAGCTTTCGTTGCTAGGAAGATGTTAACATTTTTATTTAATAGTCTACATCATCCCAGGATGTAATTAAAATAGTCTACTTTATTACATGCAGTAATATCAGTCAGCATGAAATTCACAAATTAATTTATTTCAACTCTTTCTTATTCTACAGTATAACCAGAAATCTTTTCTAGGCTACTTAGAAGCAATCTCATTTTTTTCCTACCATTTTTAATGTCTGGCGCAAGCCACTGGGAATCTAATAAAATACCATGAGATAAAGTACAGAAATGACATCCACTTCACCTCGCCTCATGTCAGTTGACAACTGCATTGCTCACACTGCTCTTTTTCCGAGATCAGCATCTGCATAGATATCAAGTGGCTAAAGCCGTATCTTGATAAAACAGAGAGCGTGTTGGTGGGAAAGATGGATATATCCTGAAGATTTTTTTTCCCTTAACTACATCATCCATCAATATGTGATGGCTGTAGCTTATAATTATAGTTCTCATACTTGGAATTTTTTTTTGCGGTAGGGCATCCTATTTCGTAGGTGCGCCAAGAGAAAAATTACCTTTACCTTAGCAGTGGCTTGGTACCCAACCATGCTTTATCCATTAGTATCTAGACGGGGAGATGGACAGATTTATGTAAGTAATTAACACTTGTTTTTTATGTACAAGAGAGATACATATTTATATATATATCTTTTTAATAACCTGGCATTTTCTAATTAATTTATCTTATTGTTGACTCTTGAGTCAGAAAAGATGCAAATTTCTCACAAGACACCAGCCTAAAAGCTTAACTTCTTTCCTGATAAAAAAAATTATGTGCTCTTTCGGATTGCTATTGAATAATGTCTATCTGGACTAGTTGTCCTCACCTTAAAAGTCTTGGGGAAATAACTTTCCCATCTGATTTTCTGACTATAAGGATGGTATTAGAGGATGCTAGCAAGTATTTGCGCTACTTAAAGGCTATTGTATTTATTGCCAGAAAAAAATAAAAATTGCTTACTATAACCAAAATCCATAATCCATAAATTTCTTGCTTCAGTTCATTTGAGAAACACTAATGCTAGAGTGATGGAAGGTATACAGAACTCTAGAATTACTTTAAATGTACTCGATGTTATTTGAGTATTCAAGAAAATATTTTTGGTTGGCAAGAAGTGTGTTTGAGAAAAACAACATAACAATAAATAGTCAAGGTACTTCCATTTAATTGTTTATTCAATATTGCTGTTTACCATTCATGAGTTTTGTTCACCCATAACAGAAAACAAAAGTTGTAAATTGAAATGGGAATTGTTGCTTGGTAAAAAACAGAGGGGTTTTCCTTCTTTTGTGAATATATTTATTTATTGTAATGGTGGTTTTTTAGTAGTTAAATATTAACTGAACAATTATGCACCAGGACATCAAGTAATTGTTACATATGTTCTCGCATATTCTTTTATGTGGTATTTCTCTTCCCCTTTTTCTCTGGGTCAAAATACCATTTTGTCTGGTTTTGGTGCTTATTAAAATGGGACTCAGCATTCCCCAGCTGTAATGAATTAGAAATCCATTAAAATAACTACATCTCATTTCTCACTCTGGGTGAAAGCAGTATTCAATGAGGGCAAAAATCAAAAGAGAAAAATCAAACAACTACACATAACGCGTAACTACACATATGACAACACCGAGGAAAGATACACGCTTCTTAATTACTACTTTTTATCCAAAGCCTACTGAAATTCCCTGACTTCAGCAGACTTTAGGTAATTTCCTAAAACTCTTTAGACCTTGCCTCAACTCAACCGTTAAGCAGTGGAGCTGCTTTTTTTTTTTTTATACCATCAGTGCAAATAGAAGAAGAATCACCGAATTTTAGCAATAAAAACTGAGTAACAGAGGTGGACTTGCAGTTGCAACACTTAGCTGTGTTCCATGTCTATGGCGAGAATGCAACAAGCGATAATAGGGTTATTAATTAAAACTTAAACAGAGCTTATGATCTGCAGTGAGAAACATTTCAAATTATACAGTAGAACTCTTAATCTACAGTACTCTAAAGTATGCAATTACATTTGCAATTTCAAAAAATATAATACTGAACAATTTTAGAATATGTGACATGTGGAAGGAATTCTTTTTAATGTAATCAAAACTGTTTAAATGGAGACTAAGATTCCAAGAAGTGTAGTATATTTACAATGTTGCAAAGTTCTGCTTCACAATTCGTCATATAAAATAAGGCCAAGTATCCATTAAATCGTTTAAAGTGTGCAGTACAGTAGCGCATATCCTTGTGCATATCACACATACCCTTGATTAGTGTACACATAAGAGATGCTCACATTTTTTGTGACTAATTATGGCTTTGCTAATTTTTCCAAATGAGTTAACCACAACCTTATGATCCAATTATACACAGTATTTAGTACACAAAAAGTTGTAGGATTAGTTACCACTGTATCTGGTATATAAGGAATTAGGCTGGTCCAGCTGTCATCTTTGAAAATAAAGTCCCACTGATGAAAAGATTTTTAAAAATAATGTTTTTACTGGATATTCTAGCAGTACTTATAAAAATGGTAAATAATTACTTAATCTTTAAATATGTTATGCATTTTCTAAAAAGCATTTTAAATAATGTCTTGTGCATGTGTCTGTAGATCACTAATTAATTAAACTGGCATAGAGCATTTTGATAATTCATCTGCGTAAGACAGCAGAATGCATGCCTACGCTCCCTGATCCACTTTTCAAAAAGTTAATCAATGGACGGAAAAAGGCTTGTGTCATTTCTATCTTTTGTGTTTCTGAGTTTAACACATGCTTTTATCACATTCTTTTCCTTTTCTCTGCTTTCTGTCCGATGAATTTGTATTTGGTTTGTAGAAAAATACAGGAAAATATTTCTATCTTAGTATTTTCCTCCACATCATAGCCACATGTCTGTTACGGTCTTTTGGACAAGAACTTTTGTATTGTTAATGTTACTTTACTGGATTATAGCAAACATTTTTAGATAGGAAAATACTCCTTTTCCCAAATCTATATTACTACATTGTGCTGCCCTAGTACATAATTTTGCATCAGAACAAACAGAATTTAAAAACGACAAATAAAAAAATGCCTTCACTTTCAAGTACCATTCAAAATACGTGGTTTCCTAAAAAGCAGACTAAATTGCAGAAGTTCTTAAAACTTCAAGAAGTATCAAAACACTGATGAAGTGAGAGAGTGTAACTGACAGATGCTTTGCATGAAGCTCATCTGAATACGGGTTTAATATTGAGAGGCAAGATCGATCCGGAAGAAGCAACAAACACAGAGCAGAAAATACAACATTTATCCTTAAGCTTCTTCTTGAAGTCTGTATACATAAAAATTGGTTATCTGATCAGAAACACATAATTTCTGTCTGGGGAAAAAAAAAAAGGTAACCACAACTACAACTGAATTTAAAACTGTCTTCCTGTGTAGCTGCAGACAAAAAGTATTGCTGAAAAATTGTGTGGATCAGGTACATTCTACACACGTACATGTATTTTCTTATTTATAATGAGTTGATCACAGCTATCCAATAGCTTTTTTCTCTCTTGAGCCCTAGCCTATTTGGTAGTACGCATAAAAGTGAGCACTATATACATTTCTGACCACAAAAAAAACCCAGTTGTAGGCATAGTATACTTGGATGTGGATAACTTTCAGTTTGTAATGATGACAAGCCTGTTTCTATCAATTAATTTGCACAGAATATTGAAAACGGCAAAAAATATGTAGAATCTTGTTGCATTTTGTGCTTCCTCAGAGAGAAAAGTATCTATGCTCTGATGAAAAAATGGCAACTACTCTGCAAAATCATGCAGAACTTCTTAAATCTCATGTCACTGAACTTTAGATATATTATAAATATGGAGATGTATGGTAAATACCAAATTCATATTTAAGAGAAATGCCGTTAGAATAATCCTTTACTTTTTTGCTTCTACAAACCCAAAACACTTTGACACTGTCTCTCGTAACATCCTCCTTAGGAAACCGAGGAAGTGTGGACTAGATGAGGGGACAGTGAGGTGGATCGAGAGCTGGCTGTGTGACAGGACTCAGAGGGTTGTGATTAATGGAGCAGGGTCGAGTTGGAGGCCTGTAACCAGTGGTGTCCCCCAGGGGTCAATACTTGGACCAGTATCGTTTAACATATTCATCAACGACCTGGATGAGGGGACAGAGTGCATCCTCAGCAAGTTCGCTGATGATACCAAACGGGGTGGGGTGGCTGACACCCCAGAGGGCCGTGCTGCCATCCAGCGTGACCTGGACAGGCTGGAGAGCTGGGCAAAGAAGAACCTAATGAGGTTCAACAAGGACGAGTGCAGGGTCCTGCACCTGGGGAGGAAGAATGTCAGGCACCAGTATAGGTTAGGAGTGGCCCTGCTGGAAAGCAGCTCTGAAGAAAAGGCTCTGAGGGTCTTGGTAGACAGTAAATTATCCATGAGCAAGCAATGTGCCCTTGTCGCCAAGAAGGCCAACGGAATTCTGGGCTGCATAGGGAAGAGTGTGGCCAGCAGGTCAAGGGAGGTCATTCTCCCCCTCTACTCTGCACTGGTGAGGCCACAACTGGAATACTGTGTCCAGTTCTGGGCTCCCCAGTTCAAGAGAGACAGGGAACTACTGGAGAGAGTCCAGCGTAGGGCAACAAAGATGATTGAGGGATTGGAGCATCTCCCTTATGAGGAAAGGCTGAGAGAGCTGGGACTCTTTAGCCGGTAGAAGAGAAGGCTGAGGGGAGACCTTATTGATGTTTACAAGTATCTAAAGGGTGGGTTTAAGGAGGATGGAGCCAGGCTCTTTTCAGTGGTTCCCAGTAACAGGACGAGGGGTAACGGGCACAAGCTGGAACACAGGAAGTTCCGATCGAATATGAGGAAAAAACTTCTTTACGGTGAGGGTGCCAGAGCACGGGAACAGGCTGCCCAGGGAGGTTGTGGAGCCCCCTTCTCTGGAGACTTTCAAGACCCGCCTGGATGCAGTCCTGAGCAATGTGCTCTAGGCAATCCTGCTTTAGCAGGGGAGTTGGACTAGATGATCTCTAGAGGTCCCTTCCAACTCTGAAATTCCGTGATTCCGTGATTCTGCGAAAACCAAGAGAGCATCAAGGTGACATCTAAATTCTATTGCAATAACAATACTAAGAATTATAAATAAATATTTTAATGACATTTACATTCTGTGATATTAATGTAAATTTTTGACACCTAACAGAAAATGACAGTAAAAAGAATCTAAGAGTACTGACCTGAAAATTTAGCACTCTCTAGAACAGAAAGAAGATTCTCATCAATACATTGCACAGACAAGCAGCAAGCTGAAACTACATGAACAGGAGACAATATACCATAGTTGCAGGCATGGTTGAATAAACTATTACCTGTTTGTTCAGCTGCATCTATAATCCCTTACTTACTAAATAGGTCCATATTACTTACTGATTAGGTGCATGTATATGTATATGTAAATGTATACATATATACATATGATATAGATACATATAAATGTATATCACTTAACTATCCTATGGATAACGTATTCATTCTCTTTAGAACACTTAAAATCCTGCAGGTTTTGGCACTGAAGCCAGATGACCTATTTAACTAACAAGGCTTGTCCAGTCCATAAAGTACAATTTATTTAGTTACAGAAAAGACAGCACTGCAGTCCACACAGAGATTAAACAGGTAATTTTTTTCTATCATGTGAATCTCTTTTAAGGTTGCAAATTTATTTCATTTTAAGAAGATTGCAGAACTTTGCCTGAAACCACAAAAGGGTTTTGTTTAGAGGTGCAAACCAGAAAACTAACAACTACAACAATATAATAACCATGAACTTCTGCTCTCATGAGAAGATGATCTTTCCGCATCTATTTGTGGATTTGATAACAGCTGTTCATTTCTTCTGCATTTAAAGCTTCTGCCTTGACTACATGAATGTAGCCAGGGAGAACTGCAGAGAAAGGCATTGTATTGCTGGCTGTTCTTTCCATGAGTGCTTCCAAGAAGAAGTTCTTGGAGTGGAAAATTACTTTTTTGAATGGATACTAGCAGTGTTTGCCAAGTACTTAAAGGAAACAATTACTCCCATGGCTTTCATAGAGTATAGTAAATTATTAATACATTTTTGTTGCATATATTCTCATATAAATTCTACAGATTTTTATTAACTTATAACTTTCTCTCACGTTTGTTGGTTTGGACCAAAACTAGCTATGTATGTCCTCAGCTATTAGGTGAGCTTGGTCTTGCTAGCTCTTTTTTTAAGTTTTATGTAGACTTCAGAAGAACAGGCTCACATGTTTTTTAGTGTTTTTGAGTATTTTTGATAGACAGTTCTTAAGTTAAAGGAAACTGAACTTTTCTTTTTACATGTAAATAAACAGATGAGTCGACGCAAAGTAGATTTTGAAGGCCAATCAGCAACAGAAGTCCACTAGTTCAAATTAGCTGAAAGTCTTGTCCACAGTTTGAATTAAAATAAATTATGCACAGCTACTAAATGGCTCAGTACATGCTTAGGACAACACCAGCTTCAGCTTTAGGTGCCACAATTTTTCTGTTACTACCATGTTGCAATAAACCTAGACAAATGTATAATATCTATTTGTATTTAAAATTCATGGAAGCTCACAAAATCCAGCAGCACAGCTAAAATGAGCTTATTAAGATTTCTATTTGTTCTGGCCTCATTTTTTTCAGCTATTCTTCAGCATTACAAGCAGATGGGCATTGGCAATAGTGTATGTATATTAGGATAGTCGGACTTTCAGTGGTATTACAGAGCAAAGTAGAACAGCTGGGCTGCCATTTGATGATTCAAAAAAATGTGTGAAAAATTATTACTGAAACAGGACTCAAACTCTACATATGCTTAACTATCCACAGATACGGAGTTTCTCCAGCTTGTAACCCAAGTAGTCTAATTTTCTTTTTGATAACAGAATCCGTAACTATTACATTTACAAAATAATTTCCATCAACCTGAGCTCTTGTAAGTCATTGGACCTATTTCTACTGACTTCAACAGTTTGAATTATACTGATGATGAACACCTAATATGAATGTTTTTAGCCAAAAAAAAACAAAACCAGAAAAAGAAAACAGTCAAGATTTTACTTGTATAATGTTCACTACTCTTTCATATAGAAAAGTATCAGATAAATTGATATTTTACTAGCAAGCGGTATCAAATTTTAGAAGATAAAAATTGATATATTAACAGACCACTCATATTTATATTCTACCTTCAACAAATAAAGCATTTATCTTTTATTTATAAAGTCAATTGCAAAGACGAAAGTCTACTTTCAAGCTCTAAAAATTCCTTTGACGCTGTATTGCGTTACCTCTCTACACAATATCCCAGGAGTGTGCAAAAGTCTCATGCGGGATAAGTACTGTGCATGCACTGAAGAGTTAATTTCTATTATAAGGGGTTGTAATCAAAAGGTGCAATTTGTAAGTAGACAAAGGACGGGGTAAGGAAACAAAGCACAGAGAGAAGCAGTTAATGGCCAAGAGCGCAGAGAACAGATTCTCATGACCCAGGCTCTATGCAAAAATACAAGTTTGTAGTGCATGTAGGAGTGTGCTCTGGGTTTGTGTGTGTGCAGTTATACAGATCCTGCAGTGATTAAAACCATGGATAACCACTGACAGACTGAAAATACAATGGCAGTATCGATTAGAAATAAGGAACACTAAATCGTATGAGGAATAAGGCAAACAAAGCCTTTCTCATTTTAAATTTCAGGCATCAGGTTGGTCACTGATTTAAACTAGAGACATCCCAGAAATCTAAGAAAAGACATTTATTAATGATCTTATCTGCAGAACGTTATTTTAGTGTCACATCCCACGTTATTTGAATAGATGTGTACTTCCCATGCCTTGTTTTACTTGCATAGAGTCTGCTTATGGTATAGCTCAAACGCTCAGAGAAAATGACTGTTGCTGTGCACATTGTTATTTCAGGTCATATGTCACTTGTTTAGATAGAAGAGGTTGCTAATTAAGCAATAACAATTAAGGCACAGGGCATATCCTGGAGATTAATGACCAACTAGGAGGAGCTGTGCCAAGGGCCATTAACCCCAGCCAGTCACTCACTGTAATGGGGCAGATTTCTTTGAAGAATATTAATGTTCTAAAATAACAAGGATGACTCTGGACATAATATAAATGTATACAGAAATGAATCAAGTTAAGTGCATTATGATGATTTGTGTAGTGAATTCCAGGCCTTTTCTATTTTGTGGGTAACCGAGGAAAATGGATAGCAAGAAAATGGTACACAAAAGCATACTAAATGTCATTAAGTGCTCAGGCTTCTCTAAACTGCTCTCTCTTCAGACCTGCCCTCTTGTATGTTTGCTCCTCTGATGACCATTTGTAACTTTGGTTATCATCATAAATATTGATAATTTATCAAAAACAGGTGCCTACTAGTGTTCTCGGTAAAAGGTGTACACTTAGGAGAATACATGGAAGTAATTAATCCCTTTGTTTGTACTCTCCAGTTCTTGATGGGTAGTGATCTGTGAAACTCTCTTTTCTGTGATTTGCCAGATTTCCTTTCCAGAGATAAGGAATGAGGGTGCAGCCCTGGAGCACGCAACTCTTCAGCCTTTTTCATAACTTCTTCAGTAAAACATTTCCGAAGGGATCTAGTTGAAAACAGCGCTACAAAACACTAGCCTGTTTGCCGTTTATTGTTTTCTTAATGGTTTACTTTTTATTATCCCTGCAAGAGATTCATTGCTTTCCTCCACACAGCCAATTCTTCTCTGCACCATGTCCTTAATTTAAAATCTATCCACAGTCAGCAGAATAGAGGAGGGCGAAACCCAGAAGGCGACGTGGAAACATGCTAAGCAGATAGGTGCAAATGATCAATTACTTTTTTCCTTCCACAAGTAACTTATTGCTCAAGGCTCTCATCCACAGCCACCTTTTTCTCAACCCTTCTTCCCTCATCCGCTAGTGGTTTTCACCTCTTTAAATACATTGATTCAAATAAGTAGGTTAGATATGAAGCAATCACAGCAGTTTTCTGTCTCCAAGGTGAAATAAGCAGCCATATTCCAGACTATTTCTAACTAAATAAACTTCTCTAAGGAAAAAGAATATGACTATAAAATCCCTTGCTGAAAATTATATGACAATTCAAGACTCTTTTCTTTATTATATTTCTCCTAATAGTTCAAAAATCTGATTATCACCTAACTTTTACTCATGGTGTAAAAGATCATGCATAAAAACTTTGAAAAAAATCAGAAGATATGAAACAGCTACAATAGATGAAGAAAGATTATTGGTTTAATGGAAAAATATCTGGAAATGCATTCTTTAATTACAGTGCTTGGAATCTGACCAAGTGTTTTACCACAGTAGCAGAATAAAATAGAAATATCCCGTTATCACCTGGAAGAGTTTGCTGTGGAAATGGTCTGAGAATTACTGCTTGAAGCTCACTTGATTAAAAAGGTGACCTTTAGTCTCAGCACAAACTTGTTTAATTGCAGAAGTAGACTTTTAGCAAGGGAAGAGGGGTAAGTTAAGAAAACTATTACAGATACAAGAGATTAAGATTTTCAAAATAATGTACTTTTTAATTATAAACACTTTTTCCCATATTTTTGATTTTCCCTATTTTTCTGTCATTTTGTTTCAATAACAAGTAAAGAAATCTCTAAAATTACTCCAAAGCATCTGAATTTGCTTGTAGAAGTGAAATACTCCCATGGTAACGTGAATCTCCATAACATATCTGTAACCCAGATGCCTGAATTTTGGTTTTGTATGCATGCCTACATTGTATTTGCACCGCCTAAACTATTACGTAACAGACATTAAGGCTCATCTGAAATTACTACGAGCAATCAAAGCAATACAGCATAAATGTTAAAGAATTCCAAGGAATTTCATCAGAAAGAACCAGCACCTGGAGCCTTCCTTTTCGCTCTTTCTTGTTTTCTCTTTGTAGTGCCCATTCTTTTCTAATTGGTTTTCCATTAGTACCTTTGGATCATCTAAAATTATGGGAACAACACTAATAAAACACTTCTTGAACTTAGAGATATATCATATTTTCTCTCTAATATAGTATTGCTTTGCTGTCCTGGGATTTGTATCAGTGTTGCCCATCAAATGTGTTTTTCAAGGTGACGGGAATGGAGAAAGCAACTGCAGAAATTATACAGCCCTCTCTCGTAACGACTTAAAAACAGCAGTGAAAGTTTCTACAGAGATCAGGGCTTTATTACGCTTGGTGGAACTAGTTAGAAAAGTGCCTTTCTGAACTTAAAGAATGTTCAAAATCTCAACTCTTTTTCAGCCATAGGGAACAAGCAAAACTCAAAAAAAAGGATACTATGGAATATTGGAAATTACTGTGAGAACAGCGAAAATCTGTATTAAGCTCCAAGAAGCTTCTGCAAGGCATGAACGTAAGGGTGAGTTATGTTTGAATTATTACGGAGTGCTAAAGATTGAGATGCCTCTGTCTAGAGGATTTAATAAGTAGGAAATGAAATAACTAAAAAAAAAAAGTTTCTGACAGTGCACTGAGGGCGGTAGAGCTTCTGACCTCTCTGTTTTGGACATGAACATTTATGAAAATCCACTAACTGACGGTGCATAAAGTATGCCATGTGATATTCCCGCTGAATAAAATGAGGAATTATTTAAATATTGCTTGCTGATTCATCTGAATTTTTCAAGCTCTTCTCAGAAAGAGGCACAGCTGAGAAGATTTGTTTTATTTTTTAAAATCCTCTATCACTTTAACTGTATAACACAAGCAAAAAGCAGAAAAATAAAGAACTACATATGAATCCCTTCTTGAACAGCAGTTTTCAACGAGATATTCAGCACTACACAAAATGACACACAACAAGTAATTCTTTGGGCCTGATCCTATAGTCGTCTGTGCCAACATAAATCCTGGAAAAATACACAAGGAAAAAGACTGTCTTAAAGCATAACAGATGCTCATCTCTATTGCATTAATTTTGTTTTGCCAGTTACAGTTGTGTCAGAGAGAACAAAACACATTCACCGAATTTTCTGTCAACAGTTTCACTATTATTTATGGTTGATTATTCAGCCTGGCCCCCAGCTCTATCAGTTTTCTAGAATCTTTTCACAACCACACTGAAGACAAAAATTTGACTAGCTGAATGCTAATTATTTTGGGGGAAAAAATGTTGAGAATTTTTTTCTCAGAAAGTGCAGTTTCATCCAAAGGAGAATTTATGTGAAAACAAAGTTTAAAAACACTGTTTGTCTTCATTTGAATTTAGTTTTCCTTTATTTTTAATTTATATTATGTTTTGCATAATATCTTAGATTTACTAGAATATGATTCTTGAAAGTTATTGATAGACAACAATTTGTCATATATTTTGATGTTTCTACATCTGAATTTTGGTCTTACAGAATATATCTGTATTTTTCTCAGAACAGAAACCTCTTCCAGACAGAGATACTAAATACCACAGAGAAACTTAAATCGATTTACCGTTGATACTGAGCTATCAATTAATCCAATATCAAACATTCAAATATCTAGCCCATCGATATTAAGGAAAATACATAATTTTCTTCAAGCTTGGTTGTATTTGTCTGCCCTGAGGTTCACAGATGTATTAAAATACAGTCTTTCTTCTCTTACTTTCAGCTTCACATTCTCTAAATCAAGAGATAGTTACTGACTGGTATTTTAGGCTCCTTTACAACATACGTTATATAAGAAGCCTGACGGACTCGGCTCATCTTTATATTTTCAATTTCGGGGACTACTTTGTTTAGCCACTTACACTGCAGTGATCTCTGGCAGCTCTGTGGATTTTCAGAGTTGGCCATATAACACTGATGGTGCTGGTCTTAGTATTTTTCAGAGGACTATTAAAAAAAATAATAATTTCACTGTCACACTATTTAGAGCAGTACTTCTAGATCGTCATTTAGAGAGAATGATGGTAACTTTGCACATTACTGTTTCAGCTTAGCACTGGTTAGATGGAAGAGGTTACTAATTATACAATAGCAATTAAGACATGAGGCTTTTCCTGGAGATTAATGACCAGCTAGCAGGAATTGTGCGCAAGGCTTTTAACCCCAGCCAGTCACTCACTGCATTGCAGCAGAATCAGATGGCATTCTCTGAAGGATATTGCTTTTCAGAGTGACAAACATGGGTCTGCATATGAGTGCAGGGCTTTTTTGCTCACCTACAGGGTATACCTAACAGCTGATAACGGAGCTATGAAGTAATTAATGAAAGGCAGATGCACAAAGAAAGAAAAAAACACAAACCACAATACCCGCCCCCTCCCCCTGCAATACAGCTAAGTACAGAAAAAACAGCTGAATGCTCGAACATGAATTTCAACTACTTTCATTCCTTTTAGAGATAGGATCAGATCTTTCACTGAATTAAATCACACACTACAGACACCTAAATTAGCATTTTAAATCAGAGCTAGCTTGAGTATTTGCAGGGAGTCCCCCACTCATAACCATTTATTATGTGCTGGTTTTGGTCTTGAATGCATCATGGTGTGAGAAACTGTTTTCTTTCTGGATGAAGCTGAAGCAGAAGCCTTTCCCTAATTCACGTCCCACATCATTGGAAAGCAGGAAGCTGAACCTATGTGCAGAGGGAATCTAATACTTATGCTCCACGTATGCCCCCCAAATTGCTCAGCAACATTGGAAAATCCCCTCAGGTAACGTTCTTCAAAAAGACAGTTACTGAAACTACCTTACCACTGCTGCTTACACTTCCAAATTGACCCAAAACAAACATCTGAGCTCTTCCTGGCCTTCAAGGTGCCTGAATCTTACTCACCTTCCTCCCTTTGCAACCTACACCTGGTCCTGGTCTGGATCCAGTCCTGGTCCTTCATTCCTATTCCTACTAATTTCTTTTCCTCTTCTATCTCGATTTGTTGTTTCTTTTTCTTTAAACTCAAAATAGGTATTTCTCTTCCCAGCAACATTTCTAAGGCAGTCTGAGCCGCGGCTCCAAAATAAACCATCTATACTTATCTGGCTGTGGAGGGAAGAGGCTGGGGCTTTACTAGCAGACGGACTATGCTGAGCAAGTACCAGGAAGTGTCTAGGTAACTTGCTGCTGCTATGCATGAGAGGAAAATGGAGTGGTGCTTCTTGAAGTTTAAAAAAAAACGAAGGTGGAGTTTCTGAAGGACCGAGACATTAACTATCAGAGCAGTCCAGACTCCCTTATTTGGGTTTTGATGTCACTTTTGGAAGTGAGGACCTGACTGGTTCCTCCATCTCTGGGTGTGCCTGGAACAGCAGAGGGAGGACAGCAGCTGCGCAAGGCTGCTGCCACAGCTGGGGGTCCTCTCTGATGACTCAGCAGAAGGACATCCCTGAACACCGACGCACCAGTCCTGTACCCCAAGCTGCATCCTGGTCATGCCATCCTTTTTTGTGGCTTATGGTGGTGCAATAACATGACATGGCTCACAAGGTAAATAAGAGGGTCAGAAAAGGAGACTGCTGATATCTTTAAATGTCATCTTCTGGTTGGTGGGAGCAGCTGGAAGTCTCTTCTGCATGGCAACTCTCTCATAGTCCAGTCCCCTGCCCTGTAATGACCAATTTGCTTAGCGTGAGGCAGAAAACTAAAGCCCACTGCAGCACTCGCACCTGTGCGCACACAGCCCATTCCCCTCTCCACACGCTGCAGGCCGTGCCAGCGCTGGCATCAAAATGGCACAGGCGGCTGCTGCAGACATCCTTCCTGCCCCAAACTGGAACAGCCAGTTTTCTATTTATCTACTGTGAGAAGGTCCTGCCTCATGAGGAGCAATTGCAGCAAATCATGGCTTACTCCACAGCTGTTTTGCTGCTCTTTTCACCGTCCGGGCATAGTGCCTCTGCCCTTTTGAATCCTGAGGGCCAGGCTGGCCGCTGCACATTACAGATTTTCCTACGGGTCACGCTGGTCTCCCCTTTAACAGCGTGGCTACCGTGGACCACGTTGTGCACCTACTTGCAGTTGTTTCTGGAGGCCATCCTGACAACTCGTTTGTCACCGCTGTGATGTGCTGTCACAGTAATGAAGCGTGATGTGAGGAATTCAGTCGACTCACAGCCATATCAATCCCCAGCCCTGGTGTCCTGGCCGGCAGCACCTGTGCTTGTGGGCACGGGCGAGAAGGGAAAGGCAGGGAGAGGAGCCTGAAGCCTGTCGCGAGGGGAGACAGCTGGCGAGAGCTGGAGCAAAAGGGCCTCAGGCCTGGGGGGGAGCGGGGCTGGCCAAGGAGGAAGGTTTCCCCCCACCGAGGCCTGGCCAGGGAGGAAGGGCATTCCCGAGGCCTGGCCTGAGGGAGCGAGCGACAGCTGCTGCGGCCTGGGCGAGGGGGGATGAGGGCTGAGAGCCCTGCCGGGGCAGGTGCCCGGGGAACAGCTGCTGAGGGCTGGGAAAAGGGGCTCCAGGCACACGGCCCAGGCCTGGGCTCTGGGAAGGGGGATGAGGGTGGCCAGCAGAGGCCAGGCAGGAGGGGGAGAACGTCCGAA
>VYZM01012807.1:26393-53803 GCA_013398915.1 Dromas ardeola
AGACCTCCTCATAAATACCATAATGAAGAACATGTTCAATAATACACTATGTTTTATAGGATCTTTCTCTCCAATGTTCTGCAACTGAAGCTAATGCTTCAACTTAACTTCAAGCAAAAAAGTAAAGGCTTTTACAGCTTGCTTTCACCCAGAAGAACAGGTCCCTTTCGTCTTTGTATATGTTTATTTTTGTATGTGTTGATACGCGATTCACTTGCACATGTAGGTAAAGTTTATTCTAAAGAGAATTTTTTATATATATACATATATAAAAAATGTATTCAAAAAACAGTACCCTAGCCACTAAACTATTGGTTCTGCAGGGATACAGTGCTCTGTTTCTAAACTAAAACGAGGATTATCTCTGATGAAATCTTTGTTGCAACTGACATGTTTCTGTGGGAGTATTTCATTAAAATTCTTAATAAATTTCTAATGATGAATCACTTCATTAAAAAAAAATCCATTCAGCTTAGCTATGTGCAAGCATATTTTAATCAGTAGGCATATTGCAATAAGTTTGTGCTTCAAAACAAAAAAAACCTTAATGCTTTCTGAAATGGATTTTCTATTAGTATAGAACAGTAGTAAGGATTGTCTAGAGATGGTGTAAAAGATGTGAATGGTAAACACATTGTTTTCTCAGTTCTACACACCACGTTTTCCTGAAGGCTGATTCCTCTTCCAGTTTCTAAGACAGATATCTAGTTATGAAAAAATTTAAATAAACGATTTTTTCACTTTTAAACTCTTGGACTTACATGATAGATACATCCCTTCAAATTTCCTTTCCTTAAGAAACGACTAGATCAAATTGTTTGGCCTCTATTATACAGGAAATAGCATTAGATGATCACAGTCTAAGCATGTATTTGGTGGCTTCAGATCATCATAGCAGTCAAACAGCAACTTAATGACTCCGAAGACAATTAGCGCAGGATCACCATTTTTTAAATCCAAGTAAGATCCCAGAAGCTGTACACAACTGCTGCCTTTTTTCACCCCAGACACTTTTACTGAAGAGCTCTGCAGTAGCTAAGAAGAGCTATAACTTTGTTTACATCCATAAGGGCTCATTAAATTGCTGGTTTGCAAGCCTGTATAAATTATTTATCCCTATAGAGAAGCGGGTTTTAGAATTCACAATTTAGAATAGGCTCTAATTCCCATCTCATATATAGAGTCACTGATGTAATTAAAGGTTAAAGTAAAGAAGATGAAATGTTAAAAGGAGAAATGTGTTCCTGCTCTCCTGAGCTTAGGCATGCAATGCTCTGCCATGCTTCCTTTCTTCGTTAGCTGATGCTGAAGGACCTTGACTATCTTCCTCCTTAATTACCTCAGGTTGGAAACAGAGTTTAGCCCATGTTTTTATTATGTTTTCTGTGCTAAGGGATAGATCATTCCCTTCATTCTTTCTTTGGCACTGAGAAAAGTTAGAACAAAAGAAAATCCTCAGCTTCCATGGGAAATGACAGGTAAAGCACTGCTACAGCTAATGGAAGTTCTGTCATAAGGAACTCCTCAGCTTCCTCTAGTTTCAGTCTCGTGTCGGAACAACTTACCAGCTGAGCTAGGCTACCTGGTCTCCACGTTGCCAAATGATGAACATAAAATCTTTACAGAGGGAAGGGCTAATATATCCCCTCATGACTTCTAATGACAGACAGTGTTTCCAAACCTTCAGTGACACCATTATAGTCTTTATAGACTATAATTGATTTTTATGTCTCACAAACAGGCAATCTGCAATTTATAAGCTACATCATTAGACCTTTTCTCATTGCTTTCATTTTCTTCTTGGTGATGTATAATGTGTTGCTAGTAAGGAAAATTGATTAATTCCTTACTTTTTGCCCTTGATTTTTGGACTAATTTTGTTTTATTTCCGCAGCTATTTTGGTTCTAAAGACTGAAAAACTCGCTCAAATCAAGCCTTAGCTTTTCTTGTTAAAAGCTCAGTTGGACCTCTCCATAGCTGAAGTGATGGAGTGGTAAGATAAAAGCCAAGTTAGCTTTTTGACCACAGGTCCAAATGTGAATGGCTTTCAGAATCAGTTAGAATGAAATTGCATTCACTTTATCTGCTGATCTTCACAGGCAATTACATTTCATGGAAGTCCCAGGCAGCTGTCTATCTTGGAACATTTTCTGTCCTCTGCAAAGCTGGTGAGAATTCTCTGCCTGCACATTTGAACCTCACTTCAAAGGACAAGAAACAACAGCAGCTGCGTTACAGAGCGTGCATTAGAAAACACACACACACACATACACACTTCTTCTATATGGTATCCAAACTTGTGCATCCAAAATAGCTTCTGTAGGCGATTTAATTTAAACTTTTCCAATATAACTTGTATTCAGTTTTGTTTTCAATCATCTGACTTACAATACATGAGAGCTCTGTAGTACTGCATACGGATTTATTTTATGAACTGAATTAACAATTTTGAACACGAGGTCCTGGTGCTGTGCTGTTCCGTTTGTGTCACTTTCTAGGTCCATTTATAAGAAACTGTATGATATATATTTAATGAAGTGCATTCTATATTACACTAGGCAGCATTACAAGACACCACCACGTTAAAGCTATCTAAATCCCACCTTAGGAGACAGCAATAAAAAGAAGTTAAATGAAATTACTCCTTAAGGTAGAAAGAGTTTGCTTCTTCACACCCAACTTCAAAGGTTTCACTGTAGGTGAAAAAGAAATCATTACAGGGAGTGGCCAAAGGCTAGAGACAGTGGTCTGAAGGGAGAAAAATAAGTAAAGAATAAATAAACTGAATAAAGACGAGTAAGCCCCTTGAATAGTAAACCCCTTACTCAGGCCTTCATAGAAAACAGGCTGGGGGGAAAACCGGGAAGGCTGAAATGAAGAGGCCCACAACACTAAAAATTGGGAAGGACCACTACAAAGGAAATGGAGAGATGGAAAAGGAACTGGTTGTAAGGCACAGAAATGGGAAGACATAGCAGTAAGGGGAGAGGTAGGGCATTCAAGGAGATTGTAAAGGAATAAAATATTTCCTATGAACCCTTCAAAATTGTAGAGGCCATCTGCAGTAATATAGGCCATCTAAAACCAATTATGATCGCTACATACATTTCCTTATC
Source organism: Dromas ardeola (assembly GCA_013398915.1). NCBI lineage: Eukaryota > Metazoa > Chordata > Aves > Charadriiformes > Dromadidae > Dromas > Dromas ardeola. Next base: position 29,511 of record VYZM01012807.1, read on the forward strand.
TTTATCACTGTGTTAAATATCATTCAATAAGGAATATGAGTAATTCTGACTTGGTATAAGAATGAAATATCCGAGGGAGGAAATTTTAATGGAATGTGGTTCAACATCAAAAAAGAATCAGCAATGCAAATCAGGCGATGTGATAACTGGGGAATGCTAAAAGGAAACTGCAAGAGAACCTCAGACATCCTGTCATTTCTGGAAAACGTGATCAACAGAAGATGAGTATTATATTAATCTAAAAAAAAGAACAGTAGATAGTAACAGGTATATTTTCTTAACCTGGAAAGGCACGTGAAGTAAAAGAAAAGGAGGATGTGACGCTCTGTAGTGAAATGAGTGCAGCTGACAGTCACAGATATATCAACAGCAGATTGTAGATGTGCTGAACAGAAGATTACACGGCATTTTTTGGCACACAATTGTGAACAGAATCAGTAGGAAGCAGATAGTCATAGTCCAGTAGCAAAGTTAGCAAGGCATTTCAACAAATGTTTACATTGACCTGATGGCCCTTAGTGATGCTGTAATGAAACCTGGACCAATTCATCTCGTATCTTCCTAGGACATGAAATTTGTGGTAGATAAAATCAAAGTTGCATCATTAGATTAACACAAATTGGAACCTTTCAGAGATACTGGTCTTACAGTACGTATAGAAACTACTGCCTTTCAAAATGTAGTTGTTCAATTCAGATTAAATAATCACCTTTACACAGGTCCACACTTCACATGGTGCAATGCCAAAACTATTCTGCAGCTTAGATTGAAATGAGGGCAAATATCTTCTATTAGGATGGACTTGTAGCCTGATAGAAGGATCTGTTTGGTTGCTCTGATCCACAAATTCAGAAGTCTGAACCATACTGTTTGGAAAAACAAGGCTTGAGAAAATGGAAGGTTATTGGACTTGTCCATTTTTGGCTGCTTCATTTAATTACTAAAGCCAAAGAAAAGAGAAAATGCAAGAATAAGCAAAAGGAGCACAAACAAGAGGAATGACAAAATAAAAATGAAGTCTATAGATAGAAGAAGAGACAAATGTAAATTAAGGGGGGAGGAGGAGCCCTTTTTTATTTGATAAAGAGCCAAATAAACATAAAGCAGAACAATCTTTGCCTATTCAGAGATTAAGCTTCACGATACCCTTTATAAGAAAGTTTTACCCTATAGCCCAGACTTTCCAAGGTAAGATAAAGTCAGTGCTGTTATCAAATTCTGACATTAGCATCGCCATCAACTACTAGTTCTTGGTCACTACCTAAATATAATGTGAAAGCACCTGTTCTGAGTAAAACAATATATAGTCCAACTGCATCCTGCTGCTTTACTACTATTTTTTCACATCCTCCAGACTTGCCATATGGTTAATTTGTTTGATAATTTCCTCAGGAATGGCTACTCATTGAAACAGCCAGTTTGAAGGTCTTACCCCTTGGAGAGCTCTTGTACTGCATTTCCAGCAATCTCATCTCTTACAGAAGCATGAATCCTATTTTTTTTCTGCTTTGAAGAGTACAACTGAGTGGTAGATTTCCTTCATTTTCTTTGGCTTCTACATGGACCTTTAATCAATGAGCTTAAAATACCTCCTTCACTTTGTCACTCAGAAGTCTGGTGTATCTCCGTAACAAGAGGTAGATACTTCTTTTTTTCATACAACTGCTTACACCAATTCTCATCTTTTCACAGCACAAACATTGAGAAATGCTCCAAAAAGTAAAGTTCTTCTTTCAATTTCACATGTATTGTATAAGAATTCTCCTTTGAATGTTCGTTATTATGTATAATTTGTAATTCTTTCTTAGGAAGTTTTACTTTTGAATATACTCTTTCTCTGCAAATGGAACATAAATCCTTAGCTTGAGAACTACTTTTTTTGTGGAAAATTGTAATGGAGCTGCCACTGCATGGTATGTATCTGCTAGGGTATTAAAAAAGCATTTTTAATAATGTAATGGGGTCTTGTAAGATTTCTTATTCTGTTGCCTTTCATTAACAAGAAATTATTCTCAAAAAAACCCCAACACAGTTTCATTCAAACAAAAACACTTTGGCTTGTCAAAAATAGAAGTGCAGGAAAATAATGTTCCTTCATGGAGAAGCCAGATCAACAAGGTCCTTGTGGAAACAAACTAAAAAACTTTAGACCTTATCTCTAGATCTAAGTGGGATACTGAAGAATAAAAAATATATGTCTACAGTCCCTCAGCAAACTATGTAAGTTCTATTTGTTCTCTTTTTCTTTCACAGGCACATGCATGTACCAGAAGGAATAATACAAATGCAAAGAACAATTAAGACAGCTTTCAAGCATTTGAGATCATGAGGGGCAAAAATGATGACCAATTGCTTTTGTCATTATTTGGCCCAAGAGAGCTCTCATGCACCAGAACCATACCACCAATTCTACAAACAAATCATGTGAATGGCAAAATTCTCATGGATTTAAGTGCAATAAAGATTTTATACTAAAAAGATATTTAGTACAGAACCCACTAACCCATTAATTCTTGTATTTTGAATGCGCTGAAAATACAGTATATGCCACAAGCTAAAAGTCCATCAGGCTTACTTCAGACACAGAGAGAATGTGACCTCTCAAGAGGACTCAGAAAAAAAAATAATCTGTTCCTGAGCATGCTTAGAAAGCTTTGACAGCCATGCTGTTTAAGTCAGGTAGCTCAGGAAAGATTTTTATATAATAAAATTTCTAAAAATACAATAAAATAATATTTCACCAAGAATAACCTAATCCTCTGTAACATCTCTGCATAGGGATTAGAGCAAATGAAACCAAACCTGTTAGTATTTTTGTGAGAGAACGTAGTTCCAGGCAGAAACTGTGTATGACACTCATATCCACTGACATTTAAAGATGACTGAATTTAAAAAATTAAATTCAGTCCCCAAATATAAGAACTACAGGACTGAGATATCTGAAGGTTAGCACATTATTATCAATTAGTGGGCAAGTATAAAACCTTTAGGATTTTATTCTGTCTCAGGTTGGTCCTTGAATGAAATAGCGTTGTGCAATTTATTACTCAGTGGAACTGAGAAGAGGACATAGTTTGTGCCAAGATAAACTAATCAGAGATTTATGTATTTCATTGCCGACATGTGCAATTTAAACATCACTCACCAATTTGGTATTATTCTTTAAGAAATTTTAAGAAATCTCTTGATCAGCATTCAAAGTCCCAAATCTAATGACCATTCTACTATCTTTTCCACAGCTTGAAATCTACATATATTCTAAGGGCTTTTAAAGGAGGCACAAGGAAATCCTAAATAAACATATAATCTTGTCTCTCTCACTGCCATGTTTTACTTGAACATCCCCAAATTTCTGTTGATGAATAGTGTCTGCACAGAAATAACTTGATACATTCCCCCAAACTCCAGACATTTTCTTCATAAGCAAGCAATTTCTGTAGAATAAAAATGTATGTCTTTCCCAAAAGAAAAAAAAAAGTGATAGTTTAACATTTGCTGAACTAGAATTGCACTACAGTGTACGTTGCAAAACAGATTAAACAGAGAGGAAAAATTACTTTCATATGTTTCCCCTAAAGGAAAAATACATTTTACACCATTCTAAGGAAACCTGTAGCCTCTTGTCCAAGACCATTATTGAAAATAGCTGATCTTCTCGTACCGTGAAGTACTTACAAAGGTAGCAACAGATTTTTGGTACATAGAAATCTTATTAGACAATTAAAAAATACAATATTCAGATTTCTGGAATGTAACATTTTGAGAGAGATTAGTAGATGTTTCAAAGTAGGAGTAATTTATTGTCCAGGAATGGTGTATTGGATACAACATAAACTATTTGATTAAATATGTACGCTACCTCCAGTGATGGTATAGTGGCAGCATACACAGCTATGAAAATGAAAGACAAAGGAAAGGAGTGTGACGCACACATTATGTTGTCTGGCAATGGACCATAGAAGAGACGGTCTCTTGTTCTTTAATATATTTTTCCATAGTTTAGCAATATTAGGAAATACCTACAGAGTGTGTCAGATGATTGCTTCTCCGAGCTGGTATAGTAACCAAAGGCATAAAAGAAATTTTGTCAACAAATTCCTACAGACATCATGAGAGGTGAGTAAGTACACTTTGTGCTTTGGAAAAAAAAGGTCCCTCTATTTACTCTGCACCTTGGAAAGCATCATAAAATCTTACGATGTTTATGGCTATTTCCATGAAAAAATATGTTTGCGTACATGTGTAAATTATAATGAAGCTTTATTTGTTCCAGAGGAGGGGACAGAGTAATATTATGTCTTCAAATCTATGGACTCTACATTTCCTTACTACATAGCATAATTGAAATGTCAGAATAAAAAGATTTTGGAGATAAAATAAACATTTTAGCATTTTTCTACTTGATTATATAGTGTTTCAAACTCCAGTAATCTATTCAACATTTTAGAATGACTGGTCCATTTACTATTGTTCTTCTTTTTGTATTTTCCAGTAATGATTAAACATTTACTTTTATGACAGATAGCTAATACTTTACTTCTTCTTCCTTTAATTAGGAGTTTACATGTTCAGTACATTTGCTCACAGATTTAAAGGTCTGAATTCTCCATGCTCCCTTCTGCAATCATAGACTTGCTGACATTTCATTTAGCCAAAGTGCTTTGCTCTCTCAAAACCCCTTGTCATTCTACTTAAAATTGAACTGAAATTGAGAACATTGGGTCAGCACTGTGGATTGCTCATTCTGGGATTTTGTCTGTGTCATTGGACAGAGCTCCTATCTAATCACTCGTTTCTTGTGATCCGATTTATTAGCCTTGCTTAACTGTACAGTTCAGCCGAATGTATTATGCAGATGTACCCACAGAAAGTAGCTAGCACAACAGTGGGTATGCACGACCATCAAGTACGTGGTGATACCTAATAACCCAGGAGCTGGAACACAAACCATGATTCCCTTTCACATATATTTAACCCGTTCCTTTTCCTGTAGATTTTGCATTCTTCAGTAGGTTATCCTCTTCTATGACACAGGTGTCATACATCCTTTGTTTGGTCATTTTATCCAAAGGGAAAACAATGTGTAGCTGGACTGTGTGTTTAGTTCAAGATACATATTTTAAAATGGTCATTTGGACATTTCCCAGTATATCCATCCTTTTATAAACAATACGTGTATCTATTGTTCATGAAAAACAAGGGAAGTACTTGTTAGTCTACTATCTAACTGCTATCTAAAGAGATCCTCATGAGACTTTCATGACATCAAATGTTATAGCTGCAGTCATTGAAGCTACATATACTTTAGGCATTCATAACATTATTTCATCATACAACAATAACTAACTTCCATGAAGGTGACAGCTCAAGCAGTTTGAGGTAGAACTAAACTCCTTGATCCAAAATTTTCTGAAATCAGAAAGAACGTTCCCTTCTTTCAAAGGCTGCCTGAGGAGAATCATTCCACTGCTACAACGCTGAAAATCAGATCTTCATTTCAATTCAAATATAGATGAACCGATTCATCTTACGCTTGTAGGATAATTCATAGTAGCAGAAGAACCAAAAGGCTAGAAACTTACAAAAGTGCGTTTCTCCTCTTTACTAGCTAATCAGTCTGTATTGTTCAGAATAGCCTTTACGTAACCAGGCATTAATGAAAATCACTGTTTCCCCCCTTACACCCTTTTGCAAGTACAAAGCTTTACATTCTATGACATTTTGTAAACATTTTCTGCCAGAAAGCTCTAAAATCCTTCATACAATAGCATCAGCAAGTACTATTAGAGTGCAGTACGCGCAGGAAAATTCTTTTTATCAGCTGACATTTATCCCAGGAAAATACAATCGTACATGTATTTTAGTAGGTTTTCATTTCATTTCCAAAAAGCATCTTTGCTTTTGCTTGCAAAGAAGATAAAACTAAGAATCTTTTGATGGTAACATTTGTTAAGGACCCCTTTATAAACAAACACCATGTTACTCAAGGATATATTAATCTTGTTAACAGACCTTGTTGCCATGTTATGCTATGAGAAATAAACAACAAACCAGGCCCTGTTATGGTTTGAGAAAACTCATCACAATTTATTGTCATTTAGACAATTATTCTATCACCCGATGACCGCTCCCCACCCAGGAAGGGGAACCGGGGAAAACATGGAAACACGAGGGTTGAAATACAAATAGATTTAATAGGATAAGACTAAATAATTAACAATAATACTAAAGAACCAGTATTGATCCCGATACTAATATAAGATATACAAGAATTATACTCAGCCCTTTCTCTCAGCAGGAAGCTGTGCACTCCCAGCAGTGGACAGCAAATGTCGGACACTGCGAGCGCAACGGCTTCAGGAGCAAGGGAAGGGTTCAGGGGTCCGGCACCAGGGCAAGGAGTTCTCTGGACCGCCGCCATCAAGGGAACGAGAGGCTACGCAGCAAACTTACTAATTTATATTGAATGTGATGTTCCTGGTATGAAACAATCCTGTTGGCCAGCCTGGGTCAAATGTCCAGGCCTTGCTCCTCCTCATTCCCGCACCTGGCAAGGCTCAAAAACACCGAGGTCTTGAATCCCACATAGCCTAGCTGGCTATAAAGTAAATATTTTCACGAATTCAGACACTAGAGTCTTCCAAAAGTGTAGTTTTCCCCAGCATTAGAAGAGAAATTAGTCCCGTGTCGCTCAACCCACGACAGCCCAAACAGGTTATCCCAAAGAAGAACATATGTATATAAGGAATATGTATGAGTACATCAGGAACTTTGTTGTCCTTAAAGCAATCTGGAATACCCTAAATTACAAAAATGTATTCATTGCTTTTGCTCTAATGCTTGTATCTCAACTATAGCTCAATATTCTATATAATATGTAACATCTAAAACCGTAAGTAAGATCCACTTCTTTTGCAGTAGGTGTTGGTAGGAATATAGCAAAATATGCTCTGAAATCTCAGACATTACTAAACAAAACAGACAGAGAATGGTAAGAAGATAGTGAATATTATTAACCTTATTTTATGGATGAAAAACTGTGAGGGAGATTAAATACTTGAGATATATAAAGAACTGGTAATAGAATTGTGAAAATAAAATTGCAATTCCAAATCCCATTTCCAGTACTTAATTACTTCTTAGTCCCTCATCTCTCCTTTTTTCCATTTTATGCTTCCAGATGTCTACCATTCATCTCATGTAATCATTTATGAAGGATCCAGTTTTTAAAGAAGAAATAATATCTAGGTCCAAAGCTAAAAAACAGTTGTTTCATAGTAAGTTTTTCTTAACTGTAGTAAATTCTGCAAAAAGCAAAACCCAACTGCAATACCCAAGAAAAAAAGGTCACTATCACAATTAAAATGATTCTCTGAAGGAATCCAACATTTCAGAGCATAACTTGCAGCTGGTCATATATCGTACAGTATCGTACAGTTCTTACCAAGCAGAAACTACAGTAAGAACATCCTGGAGTAAGAAGCGTAGGATGAGACTCATGGTGAGACTGTTGTGCACCCTTTAGAGGTAGGCAGGCAGTACACACCACATTCATTAACCAACAATTTGTTGAAACTTGGCTGAGCATACTACTATAATATCTAGTAACGTTTCAGATATTTTTGTTACATTCTTCTCCAGATATCACTTATTTGGTAACTAAAGGTTTGTTTCAGTAATATTGCCAGTCTCTTGTTTTATCAACAGTTTTCCAGGCTATCTTTTGCGTAAAGTCAGAGAAAACAGCAAGTCATATTGAAATTTAGCTGAAACACTTTAAAAAAAATAAATTTGGGAACCTGCTTTGAAATGTGGCTAAAAGGAAAACAACTCTCAAAAATATTTTTGACAGCTATGAGAATTTCAGTACTAAGAGTTTTTCCAAGATTTGATTTCAAAGTGATGCTACTGACTCAAAGAAAATGGAGGTCCAGTTCCCATGCTCAGGTGAAAAACTTCATGATTTTTATTAAGATATAGTACAGTGTAGCTACTAGGCTTATTCAGAGACAAATTTTACCTTACTTATCTTTGAAAACAGACTCCTTTAAACCAGAGAAAATATTTTCCAAATCACTGCAAGTTCTCCTAATATTTCCAATAAATTCCTTAAATATTTTTTCTGGCCAGAACATTGATAATCAGTAATGCTTGCCAGAATCAATCACAGCTATATAGACAGAAATTCAAAGACATGTCAGCAAGAGTCACATGCCCACTTCTCTTGTAGCTGAGCAGGCAAAGACCTTGGCTCCACTTACGCTACTGCATGCTCACTATCAGAAAACTTTTTATTTGCCCCTTCGCATCAACTGGCATAACTGCCTGAGGAACTGCTCTATCCAAATGAGCCGGCTTTAACAAAGTCCTCACAAGAAAATGATTTCTCTTTAGCCAAGGCATCGTGGCAGGACCAAGCTGCACCATGATTCCCCATGTGTATGAGGGCAGACCTGAGAAAGAAGTAACCTTAGCTGCAGAGTCTATACTGCTTCACTTAGAGCAGTCAGCTTCATTTGCTATTTTACAAGTGAATGAAAACTCCTCACGTAAAATAAAAATTGCATCAATTTTGAAAATACCGAAAACTACCTATTTTTTAGTCTTACTGATATAAATCCCAAAGATAGCACATTAAAAATTGTAAAATAAATATGCCTCTGGTTAACAAGAGAAGTACTTCCATTAAAAAAAAAATGTTTCGCTTTGTTTTTTTTTAAATTTAGGAGGCTTTATAAAGTTACATTGAGGACAAGTCATTTTCTAGAATTTTATTAAATTGAGAAGAGATTTTAGACAGTTGATGAAATGCATGAATGTTTAAAATTATCACAGAAGCTGACATTTTGAGAAGTCTGGTAAGCGTAGGGAGTAGATTAAATAATAGTCAAAATGTCAATACATTCAGTATTTTTTTTTTAATATCCTACGGTCCTATCAGGCTAGTAAACTTTTGCTTCACTCTTTGTATACTATCTTCTATGTTTCAAAAGGAAAAAAAAAGTTTACAGAGGAGCACTGCTGAGCTAGGGACATATTTTAAATGATGGTAAAATCAGAGTGCATTAAATTATACTCCCTTCACTGCTTAACAACAAACAGCCTGTAGGGATGTTACATAGGACTGGGATTTCTGACTGGTACTATTTTCCTCCAGAATTTAAGCTTTCCTAAAGAAGTAGCACTGTACTTGTTTTATAGAAAATGAAAAAGAGGTGGTAAAAGACACGTATAGTGAGCTTGAACAAAATTTATAGGCATACATACATCTGAATTTAAATTCATTATTATTCATAAAAAAAGCACTTCTAAAGATGAATCTAATAAGATTACATACTAGGCACAACATTTATAACGTAAAAACATGAATAGTTGACTCTAAAAATTTAAAAATATAAATCCTTTAATTGGTTGCCGATGATTCTGCAGTTTAGCTTGTATCTAATCATGCTTAAACCATGATTTTCAATTCTTTTTTTGGACTATTTAGTTTTTTTCTTTTAAAAACTTTAATATTTACTCTAACACACACAGTCCCATTTAAATCAGTGGGAGTAATAACAATATTCCTGAAAATATCACTAGGTGATTAAATACCATGAGGTAACATATAGGATAATCATATGCTTTTAAATAGTCATATTGTATTACTAATATAAGTATGCTTATCTGCAGCATATATGCATATACGTTAGTTCATATTGGGCATCAAGGGGATAACATTATTCATACCAATAATTCAAGCAAATACAGTGGGGCCATCTGTGAATTATGTGATCATAAAGAAATTTATTGGGAATTTGACTGTGACTGTACTCCGTCTTCACCTCCTTCTGTCCTAATAGCTTTTTATTTGTATGCTTTATAGTCAAAATAGTAGATAGTATAACATAGTGGATATAATAAAAATCATGGAAAGGAAAAGGGAATATAAATATTTTAAATCTTCAAAATTTTTTAATACACAAGAAAGAGAGAGCAGCTAATTCTGTAAGTAGATAAAGTAACAATCTCTAAATAAGGAGAAAAATAATAAAGGTGTTTTCGAAGGTCCTGGGACATCAATAAATAGGGCTTTTATAAAGCAGAAGTATCTTAAAAATATTGGCTGGTCATGTCAAAGACTGACACTGCATTTCTGGCTCTTGTGTACCAATTATTGTATTATGGCTATACTATTCCTCATATAAAACTTTCACAGGAAGAGTTTAAGAAATATTTTTAGGCAAAGTTTTTTTAATGGCAACACTGAACAAGCAGATGTGCAAATACAATGCTTATATTTTATTTTAAAAACTCGATTAATTCCTTGGAAAAATGGTTCTGAAATGTACTGAAACAATTTTGTGGGGTTTTTTTTAATTCTTTAAAAGACACACTACAGAGGAAGATCGATTATAGTAATCAAAGCAAATAGAGAGTGACCCAGTATAGTAAGAAAGTCTTTTTTCAGTCTTAAAAAAAATATATTTGATTTAGTCACAAAAAAAACATCTCAACTGAAAACCTGACATTTATGTTAGCAGTAGTATCTCCCCAAGGGAACTCTAAGTAAGTTTCATTTCCATTCTGATTCCTTTTGACTTTAGTCTTATTTTGAAGCAGAAATATAAAAACCATTTGGGCAGAAATAACTTGACTTTCAGAGTTAAGCCTTTTGCCAATCCTTTGAAAACCCACCAGAATCTGTTCAAGTTGCAAACTTTCTCAAAAAATAAGTTTGTACAGCATTACTGGAGATGTCTTGGGTTTTATAAGGAAATTCCTGAAAGATTGTTTGGACTCTGGTTGCCTCCTTTAACTTAGCAGGTCTTCCCTGTCACTGGAAACTCTGTAGCCTGTGCTGCACCCAGCTGCCCAGGGAAAGTGTCAGTCCATCAGCAGCTTCCCTCCTGGGAACGGGCCCTGTGGAAAAGATGCTTCCTGATTAAAGTGCAGAAAACACAATGGCTGGGGCTGGGATGTCTGAGTGGGAGGAGAGTTCTAAAAACCTATAAAAAATTATATAGGCTGACTATTTTACTACCTTAAAAGAATGTTCTTTAAGCTGCAAAGTCAAAAATAGCAGCTCTGAGACATAAGGCTTCTTACGTAACAGATCCATCCACTTTATTCATATATGTTATGATATAGGCTTTAATTACATAGTTTAATGCAATTCTCTCCAGAGCCTCCGTTAACTTGTTCCGTACACAGAAGAGGTCTATTCTTAGCAGTAAGTAATGACCAAGTAATGAAGAAAACTGTTGTGCCAATGAGCAGTACACCTGCCTCTGCAATACAAGAGTCCTTGCTAAAAAGGAGGGGGGTGTACCACATACCAAGGAGAGGTGAACGCTGCCTTGAAATAAAATATGTTCTATCCCCTTCTCTCCTAAAACTGCCGTGTGAATTTGGTCAGGTTTTTAAAGCCAGATGTTTTCTGGGTGGTCCTTCCTTATGCTGTTCAGGACATTTGCGTTCTGGGAGCGTGCCTTGCTGGGTATCCCAGAATATGCAGTGCTGACCGCTCAAAGCTGTAATCTGAAGTCAGTGTGAGCTGTGCTTTGAAGTTACAGTGGATGCGTAGAGTATGTAGTGTTATATGTGAAGTACTCAGAAAATCTTCAGATTGTGCACTCAGTATTAGTGACTGTTTTTACCTGCAGTCTCTCTTGCCGGTTCTCTTCTATGACTGGGATAATAGCATCTGTCATCTTACGTGGGTATTGTGTAATTTTTAGTATTTGCGTAGCAGCTCAGACATTCTAGTTATTAAAACCTCAGAAAAGCCCAGGGAAAAATTAATAATTTCTCTTCAGAGCTGGTTTGAATATGGACGATAAAGAAGGCTCAAGGCTACACGCTGAACAGCAGGGAGAAAACAAAATATTGCAGAACGTATTATCCAGACTATGCACTGAATGAGGCAGAAGGCTTGAGGAAAAAGGGGTATATGATCATGTAATTAAAAACTGTTTCATAATGGATACCCAGAAACAGATAAAATTAAAATTGTACAGTGTCTTTTGTCCTGACGGTTCACAGCTTGTAAGCGCTTTATTTTATAAACTTAGTAATATTCGCAGCGCGTAGATTTTGAGCGCAGTATGTTCATACATGTTAGACTGACACCGATGACTTAGGTTGATTAGAGAAGCAGCGAACTGGCCATACCGAGCTGTGCTTTAAAAACCTTTGCACTAAATGGGTATCTAAGAACAACAAAAAGAGTGTGAAGATTGAGTCAAACCTACGGATGAAAAATAGTCTATTTTCAAACGGCAAGCATTTTAATACAGGATAGGTCATCTCAGCGATGGGGGTGGGAAGCGTGGTTAAAATATGAAAATTTTTTTAGCCATTAATTCATAATTTTGTAAGGGAAATTTGCATTGGCAGTTATTATTATACCTCTACAAATAAAGAAAAATTAAAGAAATAAGTAATTATTGGTACCATATTGGTGTGGGAGACAAGAAAGCAAAGCTTCTCGCCAGTCATTTTTGTGCTGGCAAGATGTTTCTGTGCATCTGAATGACAAAGGAAAATTCCATAATGATCACAAACTAATATTACATAGTAGTGGGCAAAGTTAAGCCTGTTTGTTTCTTGAGGTGTTTTAATATTAAAATGCTTTCAAGATTATTTTTTTTTCTAATCAGAGGACCTGATTCTGATCTTACCCTTATTTTACAACAACTTAATGTATTAGCTTCAAGAGGCATCAATCCTGATTTACACAGACATGAAAGGACTACTAAGACAAATTAGTTTACTCCATCAATTGACAGAGATTCTGCTGGATGTGACAAATCTACAAAAGGAAAATATTTTTAAAACATTGTCCAGAACAACATTTATGATTTCTAAAGACATTTTTCTCTTCCAATTCCATCAGTTAATTAATTTCCGTAGTACCTCTAAGTTCTATTTAGTTTGAAAACTTAGGTCGCTGAGAGCTCAGACTGGGCAAGGATCAAGTTTCCAAGACATAATTATGTACTATTTTTCAAATTTCTGACGAGGAAGCTAAGGAAAAGCAAAGCTGAGTAACGTCAAAACCTGTACTCAGTTCACCTTATGTATTTCATAAAATCATAGAATCATTTAGTTTGGAAAAGACCTTTAAGATCAGTCCAACCATAAACCTAACACTGCTAAGTCCACCACTAAACCCTGTCCCTAAGTGCCACATCTACACGTCTTTTAAATACCTCCAGGAATAGTGACTCAACTTTTCCCTTAGGCTATCCAAGGAGTAGTGAGCCCATATTAAAGTACAACATCAAAATAACTAAATATTACTAAGTTCTCAGAGGCGTGCATTTTGAGCTAGGTATATCTCTATCACAATAGATACAGCATCACTAACTGCTTTTTGTTATTTTTTTCATGCAAATGTGAATAAAATGGAGAGACAAGTTTCACCCTTACCAAACACAAGCAATAAAAAAGATTAAAGCCACCACCCACTGACGGTAGCTTTGCTTCTAAATTCTTGTGGTTCCATCAACTTAGACTGTTCTTTATCCACTTCCAATAGATATGTTTCTGGTTTTTTAGTAGGGGAGAAATTGGAAGGAAATTTTATTCACTTGCATTACTGTGCATGCTTCTGTGGTTTAAGATTTACAAAACCTACCAGCATGACTCGCGTATCACAATGGGAAATACATGACTGAATAGCATAGATTTGTTTAATCGGTCCCTACTACAAACTTGAATGATGTAGGTATTTGTAATGTGCGAAAAAGACCCTACTTATTTAAAGACTGCAATGATATTTAAAAAAATAGAATGGGATCCAGCCGATGATAAGAGAATAGATAAAACCACTGAATGTTAAGAATTTTTCAAATGGATTTGCAAGAATCGCACTCCAAAACTTCTATTACATTAACTTTTTTCTGTCATTGGGACTTCCTTCCTTACAAAAACCTGAATAAGAAACAATGTGAAAATACTTTTCTCATGTTTTTAAACCTGATGTGTGATTTGTTTAAATTTTGAGTTTCAAAATTAGTAATGTGGAAAACAAAAATAAAAACTATGCTGTTCTGCTTAAGTGCACAACTTATTATAATGCCAGACTCAACTGTTTAACTGCCACAGAGGAAAAAGCACAAGCTCAAGGCTGTGTAACTAACTTTCATCTCAGCTGCTCCTCCAAAGGCTTTGGACCAAGAACAGTGACCAAAAAAAACCCAGAAATTACTGGAAACTGCCACAACTGAGACAGCGTTCACGGAAAACTAATAGAGTTTTAGGTCAACAAGGAAATACATTCAAATTATATTTTCTTCCTGGTGAACTAGTGGGAAAATGCTGCTGTTTTCCTCATAACACTTAAGTCAGGAATGTTTTATGTATGAATATGAAATCTGTATTCAGAATTCTTCCATTAACCAAACCAGACAAGTCTTTTGTCTAAAGTTGAATGACGGTCCACAATTTATCTCTGAAAAACTGTATGTTCTAAAAAATAATATATTCTTTGCAATGTAATAATATTACAGAAATTATTTTTCTGCAGCAAGTATCACAGAAAATAAACTTCACAGAGAATCAGCTCCTGGGAAGTTCAGCAACATTCATCTGAGAAGGATATAGCAGGAGGGCATTTAATGAGTTCTTGGAAAATCTATTTATAAATCTTTTTTATATCACCCCATGATAGCCTTAAAAATTAAGTGACATATAGCTATTGGTTTATAACTTCCATTTTCGCCTGTCTCTCCTCTGATGAGGAAAAATGGGAAGAAAAGCAAACTCAAAATAAGCAAGACTAGTAATTTCTCTGTCGGCACTAACATTTCTGGAAACTTCCTGAAGAAATTCCACTGCTTTTCTAGGGGATGATGCCACACGAAGCATCTGTCCACCCCATTATAGACACTCACCTGAAATTCATTGTGCTTAGACATAGCAGTGTGTGTAGCCTGGGAAGGAAATGCAGTGTCTCACTAGCCTCTCCACCTCTTGTTTCTGGACTTCCCAGGTTAAGTGTCTGATTTTACACATGTAAAATGTAAAAATGATTTTACAAATGTAAAATGTAAGCCTGTTGCTGTGTAACAATCATAAGAATCCAAACTTTTTAATACCACTTTTATCACTCCTGTAGGATTCAGAATCAGGAAAGATAACATATTTCCTAAAAGGGCTGTATTTTTTTTTACTAGCATTAGGGCCAAATTCTCACATTTGTATTAATAATGCATATTATCTTTGCATCATAAGACTGTAATTCATCCTAAAACTATTCAACACGGTTGTCCCCTAGACACCCATTGTACAAATGCTGACACGTGTATGTGAACATTTCTGTTGTCACCTTTGGGAACAAAGAAGAGTCAGGATAAGCTTCTAAAGAAAATTACAATATTGAGATACAGATCTTCACCCCAGGTCTACTCACTAATTCTGTGATTTTTCTATACACTTCTTAAAAAGAAAGTACATATAATGTATAATATATACACGTAATCTTTCTCAAGGAGTCTTTTCTTAATGGAAATACCTCCTTTGACAAAAATGTCTTTTTTTTAATCTTTTGTTAAAGCTAAAAAGCATAGAAGGGAAAGAAGATCAACATGAAGGTCATTCGGTATCAGAAATTAAGGTGTAAATCTGAAACTTTGGGACTGTGACATACATCTCCAATTGCATAGTGTAATGTCAGTGACCTCTGTAATGCCTGTACACGTTCTCTTAATTACAAAAAGACATCGCTGTGGGAAGAATTAGTCTGGTTTCTTTAGACAAAATCACCAAAAAGTCAAACCTTTTCATTTCAAGACCTTCTGCGTTGTGCCACAGGCTAAATGCAATCTGCAACTTGCGCACCTACATGGCACTGTTGGTATATAACACATATGCAAAACACACTGTTTCACGTTTTGTAGTGGCAGCAACTGCAAAAGGATTCTATTGAATACAGCACCCTCTTTTTTTGGTAAAAAAGATTCTTCCACAAATTAGAGACTCCCTTAAATGTAAAACAAAATTAGTCCCATAATTTTACTCTTACAGTATAGATCATAAGCATGTATTAAATTAATAAATAATGATGATGATGGTAATAAATATACAAATTTATGAAGAGTCTTTTCTCTATAGATATTCCCATATGAATACGACAGTCAGAATCAGCAGGTTATTTAATTTGCCCTAGATCTTCTCTGTTTTCATATTCCCACATGAATAGTAAGTTCAGAATCAGCAGGTTATTAGGTTTGCCCTAATTCTAAACTTGAGTCAATGGGACTTCAAATTGATTCCAATGGAAAATGACAACAGAACCCATTTTTTTCAGCTACCTATGAGACGCCAATTTTGCTGCTTATTAGGACCTAACTAAATAGTTCCAGGTTCATAAACAACTCCATAGAATTAAAGAAATCTAAAATCCTATCATACAATCCTGTTCTTCCAGAAAGCTGCCAGCATACCTTTGTCTCTTATTTCTTTACAAGCTCAAACAAGGCATGACCGAGGCCACCTCCTGCTTTCACCCCCAAATTTCTCATTGAAAATGTAAGAGAAATAACTTTTTCAAAAATTACATGATCATTGACCTGGAGTCAGAGTTCTCCACTATCCTCAGGCATTAAATCCTAGATTCTTTTATAGTAATAAGGATGACTTTTGTACAGGTGTCATAACGTTGCAAAGGATGGGAACGGTTACAACCATGAGAAGAGCTGAATTGTCAAGGGAAAAGTGGTTGGAAGTTGACAAGCTACATCATTTCCAGTATCTAGTCAGACTAATGGAAAGCATGTAATGGCACACCAGTCATGCACAAGAAAAAACACATTATTCTGACCACTCAGCAATTAATAGATAAGCAGTAGGAATGGCGGCAACTTCAAAGCCAGTTGATAAGTGTCAGTTCTGCAGACTGAAGAGGTAAGACAGTAAGGGGAGCTTCAAGTCTTGACTTTCCCTACTACATCCCTAATAGAAATTCCGATCTTTCAAGTACCTGACAGCCAGGAAGAAAATCCTACCAAAAATCTTGTCACTAGTTTAACTTTACAGGTGGAGAAACCAAACTGGAAAAGTGGTATGAACTCACTAGGGTCAATAAGAAAGTAATGTTGTATTAAAATCATGAGCTTTTTCTACTTCACTCATCAGTTACTATAGATATGTTGTGTGCTGAAGTGCTCATTGGTTCTACTGAGTACACCAAGACCCAAGAGAATGGCTAGACATTAGCATGAACCCACCACATACAACTACTTCTTAGGTACTATCACCAGAGTACAAAGGGAGAAAGTGTCGTTTCAGAAAGTGCAGATCTTTCTTGGAAAAAAATAAATTATTTTGTAAAATCCTGGTCAGTGGAGAACTAAATAAAGGCACCAAAGATATTACGTACCCTGACTTTGCTTGTGAATTCTATATATAACAACACGGTTAAAGTTATGTTTGTCACGTTCCACCAAATCATTCCTGAAAGAAGTACATTTTGGTCTTTACAATTTACTTCTCAGGTACAACATTGTACACAAAATCTCAGAATGCCCTTCACTATTCTGTAAAATCATGTGTTTATGAAGGTATACAATCTTCAACTACAGCGGAATAAACTAAACAAAGTATTTTTCCAGAAGCTGGTATGGTTTCATGTTTTCTGAAAGTAACACGCCTTCTGGAAGACAAAACATTGTATTAATTTCAACAAGAGAGCTGAATGAACCTTTTTGTTTTCAATTACCAGCCAATTTTGATACGTTTATTAAAAGAAACATAAATCCTCAAAGCTGCATATCTTACTGTTAGTCTCTACATAAAGCTATTTCTATCAGGAACTGGTTTTACTTGCCAGTCTGTTTCCCCATTTCCATCCATCAGCTCGGTAATGATGATGGGGTAAAATTATATGTTCTGTAATCCAAATGTTTTCCCACAACTCCTTGGCTAGCATCTACTGTTAAAAGACTCCTAGGGAGCCAACCTGCAGCTGAGAAAAAAAGATCAAGTGCATTTCGTCCAAAATGCCTGTAAGCCTTGAAATGTAATTACATTAAAATATAGATAATTTTATTACATAATTTTGAAATTCTGAATTAATATGACCAATCTGACACAAGGTTCTATGCTGCTAGATGTAAACTCTTCTAGGGTATTAGCATTCTATAATTTGCAATATAGACCTAAAATTAACATGGACCCCACATCTCCGCTAGGCACAAAGGGAAGCAACAACCTCACTATATAAAATACTATTGATCTGGGGTAGTAAGATGTATGCTATACGCATAAGTGGTCTTTTGGAAGTATTTCAATATCAGCATTTTGAAACGATTAGCAATATTCAACAAGTAGCCTTCTTAGAAGACAATATAAAACAGACTGCCAATTCTTAATTACCAGTGACACAGTATTTAAATTGCTGTGATTTTACACAAGGCAGATATTGAAATCAATATCCTATAATGCTGAGTCCTGGCAAAAAAAAATAATGTATCAAGTTGCATTAGGAAAATGATGCAAAATTCTGCTTTAAACTGACATAGGGATTCTGTTTTCATACGAGTAAATGTGAAAGGCACAGATTTAATACAGTTTTGAAAGACCTTGGCATGAATTGACTATCTACCCTCAAGATTCTACCCTGACAAAGTCACTGTTTAAAAATATTAAATAAAATTAAACCATTTATTATTAAATTAATCTAATCATCTGTAAATAAAACAGAACCTTATCGTAATCTCTAGTGGATTTCTAGCCCTCCTCCTAAATCAACATCACCCCAGTGGTCACTGGCACTGTCGAGAAATTCAGCATGAAGAAGAAATACAGATCATGTAATAGAGATGCGTATTGTAGATAAAGATTCCAAAGTGTAAATCAAAAAGGAAGTTTTGCTCACAGTATTTACTAGCTCAAAGTATATTTAGCTAACTAGTCAAGAAGGATAAAGACCATGGTGGTTACTCTGTTAAGACTGACTATAGGCAATGAGTTCAAGAGCATCACTTTGCAAAAGCTAATTAAAGCCAAAACATGTTTATATGCTTTATTCAAGGCATAAGAGAATGGAATGAATTAAAATATCATTTTTTTTTTTTCCAAAAAGATATAAATATTGGATGACTTTTTAAAAAGTTAACATGAAAAAGCAAATATACACAACAAAGATTGATGTAATATATTCAGAACCCAAACAAACAAATCTAAATGCTGGCTAGTCTGAGACATCTGGAATTCACTTCCTTAACAAATCACTTTCACAGTTCAAACCATGACTGGCATCAACTTCTGAATATCTGACAAGGAAGAATATCTCTTACAGTGAACAGCTGCATGAACAGTCCTCATTTTTCCCACAAAACAGAAACTCAGTAGAACAGTTAAAATAAAACATGTTCTAAACAGGAATACTTTGAATTCACAGAGTAATTGTCTCTATAATATGCTAATATTGAGGCAAGTAGGCCAGCTATATTTTAAAAAGATAAATTATTCTGTATGCAATTCTTTTCAAGCAGTTACAGATACAAAAAAGCAGAAGGGCATGGAGCGACAAGAAGCTGGGGTCAGTGAGAAACTTCTCCCAAGTCAAAGTGTGTTACGTGGTTTTTATTTCCTTCTTCAGAGGTATCTGCCTGTTTTCTCAGATAGGATACTGGACAAGGCTGTTTTTATATAAATGAGGATAAAAGGAAAATTATAAGTATATATTTTGTGTAAAGCCAGAGGGTTGCTATAATTTAACATTTAAAATAGTTTTTTTGTTCTGAAATTTTAACATAGGGAGCAAAATGAGAAGAGGAATATGGAGGCTCACTGATATGAATCGTGTATTCTCCCTACCTTCTAGGACCCTGACTTAATTCACTAAAAATTTGATTTTAAAGATCAGTCTTTTTAATGAACAGCTCTCCCTATGATAGAATCAAGACATACGAATTTGATTCATTTCAAGGAATAATGTAATTTTCACTGAATAGAAGATTGTGATGTATGTCAAAAACTTATGAGAAAATTGATATGGCAATCAGGGTTTATTTTAATGCTAGTCTTATTCCTAACAAAATTTATCATGATTTTGTGTATTTTTCCTTCTCCTGAGTCACTGTTATTACGTGAAATAATACTCCCTTCCCTGTTTCAGTACTAAATAGAGATTTTCTTTTCTCTTTTAGAAGGTTCTTTTACTGTCTTTACTCATAAGCACATGGACTAATCAACAACAGAACTGTTACAGATCATATTTTTCTGTGCTGTAGACTGCACATCCTTGATGTTCAAGCAAAACTCCAGTCCTTTTCCTGTGATTCATGCCAAACTTCCCATTGAAAAGCGTTTAGATCCAATTTGAACAAAGAGCATGACTGAATGCAATAAATCTGGTTCTTTCCTAGCTTCCACTGGTTTTACACTGGTGTAGTTCAGGTAACATAAATGAAGCTGCACCTGATTTAGACAGGTACAAGGACAGTTAAGCCTAGTGGGAATAACTATATTACTATGTTTTTTCCAAAACAAATAAACTTGGTTGAACTTCATTCTCATAAGAAAATTTTACTTCATGAAAAATCAATGAGCTTTTCAAAGATGAAAATCTGAAAAAACACCCACCAGACTTTTTCCTGAAAATAACTTGAGTGCTATCAAAAATGGCATCCTGAGGCCTGAAACTCTGACTCTAAATCAATTATTTCTAGTCTCTCAGATGCGCAAGTCAGGACAGAAAATTTTGGAAAGGTTTTCTTTGTTGTTGTTGTTATTGATTTCTAAAGTCCTCATTATGCTGTGGGACTCTCTGCCTTACCAGACTGCAGAGATTCAGAACACTGAATCCAAGCCCCCCCAAAAAGTTACAAAAAAAAAATCCTCCAAGGAAAATATAATTTAATTACCATCTTTCACCTTTAAAGAAAAGGTACCAACTAGGATGTGTGGTTACAATTTCAGATTAAAAAAAAAAAAAGGAAAGGCGGGCATTTTTTCCATCTAAACCATTTTAAGTCAAAAAGTAGAACAAGAGCGAAAACTCAAGATCCCTCCAGATCACTGCAGTCTCAGATGATCCTGCATCCTTCAGCAATGGCAACCTCTTACTAAGCTTTGTGGGAAACTTACACATTCGGAAGATCAAAACCCAACAGCATCATTTCTATGTTGGCTATAAAGAAATAAACAATAGCCAGGGTTTCCTCCCTGGCAGACATGATGGTTTTACTTGTCCTTCTGCCTCTTCTATTTCTTGGAATATTGAATCATTTATAAAATAGTTCAATAGTCTTTGATAGCACATATGACTACCTACCGATCTCTTTATCGAAACCTGACTGATGATTTCAGTTGCTATCTTTTCTCAATCAACAGATATAAACTGTAGGACTAGTTCCATTTATTTTGCTATCAGTGGAAATGTTGCCTCCCATTTCAAATGAAATCAGAACCTGAATACTTTATGATCCTCTGTTGAGAGAGTATGTTAAAATTATAAGTGTTGCTATTATTTTATAAGGCTTCTTAGTGGTCAAGGGACATGTGAGGGGAATTTTGATCCCACTGAGGTCAACTGTAAAACCACCAGTATTTGAATGAAGTCAGCATTTTACCCTAAATCGAGAGGATTCTAAATATTATTTTGTGTGTCAACTTCTTATAAGCTCTATACAGTTTTTAATATATATAAACACATATATGTATTTCCATAACATTCAATCTAAACATAAAAATGTTCCTTAAAAATAGCTGTTGATCTTATTATTATGTAAAGATAAGAATTTCTCTGACTGGTATTACGTGCAATTCTATCAACTTTTTCATACAAATATTACATCTTCAAAATAACTTCAAATAAATAAACTATGTTTTTATATAAAAGGTATGTAAATGTATAATAATATATAAATGACTATTGTTGCTTTAACCAAGCTGCTACATCTTGTAATTTTCTTTTTGGTTTATAATAGGGACTAACCCAAAGATGCTAAGACACCTCAACATTTTACATACACCTATATATTATGTAGTGCCACATATTAAAAATTTACATCCAAATACTAAATCCATTGATATGATCTTACCTAATATAAAAGATACTTCATTTTACTGTTTCTGGGACTGTGGGCTATTGAAAGGACAAAAGCCTTATTTTCTGAAACTATCGTTTGCTCTTTAATTACTAAAAGTCATTTTAAAATGTTAATAGGGTTTGAAATTTTTAACGCATGGCAGATGAGAGATAAACAGCTGATAAAGTAAACAAGATGCAGAATGACTGTAGCGTTTTGAGTATTGACACTAAGGACAGAAGGTGTTACATAATAAAGCACAGTCACAAATGATGCTTTCTTTCTTATAATGAGTGAAATCTGGTAGAAATGATAAAGGCAAATTATTCAGCCATAAATGTCATGCAGCCACTCAGTGAAGATCTTCATTTGGCCTTGATAATGTCTTATTTGTATTTACCTTTTGCAATTTACCTATTACTATTTTAAACTCAGGTCTTTGCTCTCCAATTTTGACATGAAGATTTTATTTTCCTCTGATACAGTTCCCCTTATTTTACTCGTTTACCTATACGTCCTGTTCTAGGTACACAACACATGTACTCTCTATGCTTAAGGAGCTGCAAGCAATGGTACGTTTACTAGCAAAATAATAAAAAAAAGAGTCCTACATGCATTTGCAAAGTAAATGTTCACACTCCTTCCATTTGCCAAAAACAATGGGCACTGAATATGAATAATATTTTACCCAGTGATTTATTTGTAGATGGGTTTCAGGAAACTGCTGTTTTGCTAAGCTCCCTCTTCCTTGGTAAAACTATTCAGTAATTTTGTGGTGTTGGAGTACGTACTTCCCCCTTGCCCTTTTGTATTCTCCCTGTCTGAGTGGCATGGTGAATTGCTAAATACATTGCAAAGCAGTACCGTTCGCATTCGTGTACAAACATAATCCTCCGTTTAATCCTCCTCTTCCCCGGCAACAATTTAAGGAATTCACAAATAAATCACTGATTTTATTTCAACGACGTAGCAGAGGCAAGTATCAATACAAAGAAGACTCGGGGTCTCCCCTACCCGACAAGAATAAACCCAGGCCGTCTTTGCACTTAATCCGGTAAAATTCTCCCCAGCATCGTTTTCCCCGCTCCCAAAACTGATTGTCACCAGCTGCTTGTGACAAGCGTGCCCGTCCCCTCCCTTGATTCTAGCCGAGCGTGACGCCGGCCGCCCCCTCCCTTCCCAGGTGACACCCGGCACCCAGGATCGACCTTTCCTCTGCCCTGGACAACCCCAAATCGCACCCTGCCTCTGGAAGACGCCCAAATAAGCCCCTCCTCCTCCTCCTCCTCTTCCTCTCGCCCAGCCTTGCAGAGAACAGAAGAGTGATGGCACCATGGTCGGCCACAGAGACACGTGGAGGGCAGGGAGGGGAAGGCGGGGAAGAGGGGAGCTGGGGACGCGGCAGGGAGGGAAGGGGACGGGGAGGGAGATCCACTCGTACAGATGAAACTCCATGCAGGCCTGGCCTCCTACCCGTCCCCCCTCCATGGAGCGATGGGGAGGGGGGCGGTGGGGCGAGCTGAGATGGCACCTTACCTTCGCTGCAGTCCTTCCCCCGAAAGCCCGTTTGGGAGCAGTCGCAGACGGCCTGGTCGTTGAGCACCGAGCAGACGCCCCCGTTGAGGCAGACGTCCTCCCTGGCGCACAGGCGGCTCTGCTCGTCGTCCAGCCGCACCTCCTGGCTCTCCACCGGCGACGCCTGCGTGTAGTTGACCCGGACGTCCGTTATCCAGCCCTTGAAGGGCTCCCGGTCCTTGACGGAGGAGAGCGTCAGCTTTAGCGTCGCCGACCGCAGCTCCGGCGGCAGCCCCCCTAGGAAGAGGCCGCTGAAGACAGTCATGTCCCGCCGCTTGGACTTCACCTCCACCCACTTGGCCTCGGCCCGGTCGATGATCAGCGTCGTGTTCTTGAAGTGGCGGCAGATGACAACAGCATGCCAGAGGTTGTCATTGACCGCTGTGTCGGAGAGCAGGGTGGCGGGCTCGGCGCAGAAGATGGAGAAGCTGAGCTGCAGCCGCCCGCCCTGGGTGAGGATGAGCTCCAGGAAGTCGCAGAAGCCCTCGTCGTCGAAGTAGAGCACCAGCCCGCTGGAGCTGCGCGTCTTCATGTTGAAGCTCATCTCGCTCTCACAGCAGGCGTTCCACTTGGGGAAGCGGGTCCACTGGCCCTCCGCCCCCGGGAACTCCAGCCCGCTGCCCAGCTCGGCCCAGCAGCCCAGCAGCAGGGCCAGCCAGAGCAGCAGGCAGCCCCCGCGCCGCACCAGGGCCG
>VYZM01012807.1:58641-70620 GCA_013398915.1 Dromas ardeola
GTCTGGGGGGACCGCGATGGAGAGGAGCCGCTGAGGGCAGGGACGGGACGGGGCGCGGGGGGGGGGACACAGGGAGCACCTCCGGTGCCTTGGCTGAGCAGGGCCGGGGGGCGATGGGCGTGCGCGCTGCTGCCGTCTGATGGTTGGGGAGTTCGCGCATCTTCAGAGGGTGGGGTGGTGAAACACGGCGGGGGGCGCCTCTGCCGGCTCCCCAGATAAAACTCTTCCTTGTCTCCATGGGGGGTTTTCGTGGTTGTTTGTGGGGCTGTTTTCTTTGTTATTGTTGTTGTTGATGGTGGTGGTGGTATTTTTTCCCCCAGATCTGAAGTTTGCTGGGTTCTGCGCAGCCCGTGGGAAAATGGAGGTATAGACTAGAACGGGTAGACGTGGTGCTTAGCGACGTGGTTTAGTGATGGGTTTTGTCAGCGTTAGGTTGATGGTTGGACTCGGTGATCTGAAGGTCCCTTCCAACCTAGGCAGTTCGATGATTCTAAGTACGGAAGTGTTTGGGAAAGCCTGGCCGCTTTCTGGTGTAGTTTTTAACCACTCTGGCTGTAT
The DNA here is from genome assembly GCA_013398915.1 of Dromas ardeola. Classification (NCBI taxonomy): domain Eukaryota; kingdom Metazoa; phylum Chordata; class Aves; order Charadriiformes; family Dromadidae; genus Dromas; species Dromas ardeola. The sequence continues at coordinate 59,200 of VYZM01012807.1, forward strand.
GTTGCCTCCAAATGGTCGCAAACCATTAGAGAAAATGAAGGCTTCTTAAGATGTCGGGTTTAGTCGCATGGAAAGTATTTGATTGTGCCGAACATACTCAGTTTTTTCTACCAGTTGGCCTTCTAATTTTGTACTCAGTGGCCTAGAGAAAGGTGATGAAGTGATTGTAAGAGATTTATTTACATGTGGCTTTAGCCAAGGTCCTGGCAACTTTGGAAAATGTGGAGTGGCTTGTCACACTAAGAGTCACAAGAGCACTCCAGCACTGGGCATCCCAGAAATTTTTGAGAATGGTCTGTGCAACCATACTTTCTGTTGTCCAGGGTGTGAACATAACAACTTAGCTTTGAACGGAAACTTCAGAAATAAGTGTAAAAAAAATTAAAAAATCCATTCTGCCACCACAGTCCCAGAGGAGTTAGCCTTATAATTTTTTTTGTTAATGAAACAGACTTCCTCACAGATGACAAGTTTGATGAGGTAACCAAGCAACATCTTAAGTAATGAGAATAAAAGCTTGCTAGATATGCAACGTATCTTCAATATTTACAGCATAATCAGATATCCCTTTTGTTCAGCCAGATGATATCCATATCCAGTTATTTTCAAGTAGAGTGAGAATTTCTCTCGACAGTTCTAGTAAATTGACCCGGGCAAATAGAGCAAGGAGCGAATATCTCTTCTGCTATGAAAAGCATGTAAGTTGCAGGCTGCAATATAATAAGTGATACACATTTTTAAAGGAGCACAATTGTAACCTGATAGAAGTTGGTATTTAGTATGAGTGTGTATATCTATATAATGTAAAAATTAGTATTTTCTGACTGTGGCCTTATTTTTATTATGCTTACGGTGAACACATGGTAAAGCTTCCTACGCTCTTAGATGGGGGGTGTCAAGCCAAAGCCCAGTCCACCCTGGGTGTGCTGGGATGGTGGAAGTGCTGGCACAGGTGGAGGATCCTTCCACCTTCAAAGTGGGGGACAGCTCAGTTATTCCAGCAGTAGCCAGAGGATGTTCATGTTTCTCTAAATCTGTAGTAAGAAGCCTGCCACAGTGAGAGGAGGGCTGGGAAGAAACTACATAGAATTAAAGCAATGAAACATTCAGTGAGCCAGGAAGACATAGGGATTTTTAGGGAGAATACAATTTCCTTAATTTAATGGTGTTTTTTGGTTGAGTTTTAGAAGACTGAATTACTTTTGTAATTTTCAGCAATTGTTGCAGCATATGGTGTCATAGTTGATTCATTCTGAAGCAGCACGCACACAAAAAAAGAGGAAGAAATAAGAAAAAAGAAACAATTTCCAAACCATCTCTCTTTGTAGGTCTTTCAGCTTGACAAAAGTATGGAATATCTTGCAAGATGCACATGGCCTTACAGAAACCTGACTTTCTTCTGCATAAATTAATGTTGTGTGTTATACCAAAATATTTATAGATTTTGAAAAGTAAAGAGATAAAAGCAGCAATGATATTCTTGGAAACAAACCAATCATATTTTCTGTCAGAGGCAATGCAGTACATTATCCAACTTGCAAGTCTGAGACCTTTTAGAGGGATGTATATTGTCAGAACAGAGTGCCTTTGAGTCATTAAGAAGTACATATGTGAAATTGTCCAACAGTTGTAATTTTAAATAAGAGATTTGTTGCCAAGCTGAAGTGAATGCTGGAGCTGTCTCTGAGGCATGCACATGCAATTGGCATGGCTGTCAGAGCTAATAAAAAGGGAAGTAACCAGTCAAGGAGGTGCAGAAGAAATAAGAATGATTCTGTTGAGAAAAAAAAACACCCCACAATTAAAATCAAATTAAACGTGCTTCCAGAGAACACTGGTTATCTGGGCAGGCACGAGAAAGATATGAGAAGAGAGAGAGTTACTTCTGGGACAGACACAGCGGGAATTGTTTTAAAGATTTGAAAGAGAGAAAACCTGTTTGCTGAAGTGGTCCGTGTTCAGTAATGGGGTGGGTAGATTTTTGGGGTATATCAAAGCTCTTTTCTGGTTATAATCACTCCACATATGCCCGACATCTTTCCCTTCTTTTGAGCTAGCATCAGTAATCCTTCTATACCAAACCAAATCTTTGAGAAGAGCTTCAGACAGACTAGAAAGCTAACCCTTTGTGCGTTTGAATATAAGGTTTTTTAGAGGATAGCTAGTAACATTTTTTTGAACAATTCGGTAATACCTTTTGAACGTGGTCCAGAGTGAAGAAGAGACAGGACAACACAGATTTTTAGCAGAACTAATGTAGCGGTATGCGATTGTCTGTATCTGCATAGAGCCAATGAGGTTTAAAGAAATATGGAGGAAAAAAGGTATAATTTCTGCCTGTTAATTGCCATATTACTGGGCAATCTCATCTGTGGGTGAAGAAAATGTGGGTAAATCTAAAGTAAAAAGAAATTAAAAGATACCGGTCTTGGAAGAAAGACAGCACGTTACATAGGTCCTTACTTGCTCAAATCAAACTAATTACAGAAAATTTTCTAGAATTTTTCTAAAAATTCCAGAAGATATTGAAGTAAAAGAGAGAGGCAAAACTGTACGGTTCAATAAAATTTATTGCAGCAAATAATCAACTACAGTACTGGATGTATTTGACTGAGACATACATTTGAATTCAGAAAACAGAACATAACTACATGTGGATTGGATTGTATAGTTTCTCTAGGTAATGCATTTTTGGAGCTAGCTTATACCTAACTTTGTCAGATTAAGGTGTTAAAAACTTGCTTAAAACCAATTCTGAATGGATAAATAATAAAGTAAAGGAGCATACTTATGAGGATTTAAAATATTTATTAACCTTATACCCAGTACTGGCATTTAACGATATTTCCAAGTCTTATGCTATTTCATAAGGTATCAGCTGTGTTTAGTGATATAATATTCTAGTCATGACGAGAAGATTGGAGACTCATATAGTTACAGTTTTTGGGCTCCAAAAGTAGTTTTGTCCAAAGAAAGCAAACATGATCAGAAAGTGCATAAGCTTATCTGAGGATCAGAAGATATTTGTGGACTCTTGGTAAGTTCAAAATCTCAGCTGACCACAAACCATTTCAAGGTTTACACATGTTTTTCCTTCAACATAACTGCTTCCTTGTATTTACTATAATATTGAAAACTTAATATGAAACATGTTCAAGAGAATTTAACAGTATTAAGTAGCATCTTGCTGAAGATCCCCAAGATTAAAATCTTGGGATGATTCAGAGATTAATGTAGACACCTTTTTTTTTTAGCTTGGTAGCTTCATTTCATGGAATTGTTTGAAGCACTAAGAAAAACAGACCTGCTTAATAGTTCAAAGGGTATATATAGATGGTGTCTACGTATACGAAACATGTGTGAGATACTGAACTGAAAGTTTTATTACTTATCAGGAGTTGCATATCCAACCTGTGGGGTTTTTTTCACTAAATGAGAGGAAAACTCGGTGAGTGTGAAAATAATCGTATTCCTACAACATAATCATCATAGGGGAAAATGTAGTATGAAGAATACAGGAGCTACCAAGACCTCAAAAATCCTTAAAGTCCATTTAAAAAGACATCATTAGTGACAAAAACCTATAGTTTGATGGCTCTGAGTCTCAGAGCTGAAGATACAGTACACTTCGACACAAACCAGTTCTAACTCCTGTTGTGCACAAGGCTCGACTGATGGGCACAGCAGTGCACATCACGAGGAGAGATCTATAATGAAAGACCCCATATTAGCTCTTCTGAGCTGGACCGAAACTCATTTGTCAGCTAGCCCTGTTGACGAATCTTCAATGGGTTTTGGAATGGATTATGATATGACACGCGTAGCAATGGTTTTCTCACTGTCGCTCCATGAAGAAAGTCAAAGTAGTGGTGCAAAATGTCCTTCTCAATATATATGTTTGGATTTGACAGCCTGCATCAGTCAACTGGGCAAAGCATGGTAAAACAGAGAACCGTTAAATCAACTAGCTTCCAAAGCACATTTGGTTCGGTATTAACTCTATTAATAAGAAAGTTGTTGTAGAATTTTCTTTATAGAAGAGTTTGGTAGGATTGATATGAGCATCAATACTGTGATTTTTGTAAAATTGTGAGAGTAAATTTCATCTTGATAATCTTACTAGTTTCAAAAGAAGCCCCTGTGTTCATATCTCAAAAAAAGTGATTATTTTCCGTGAAGCTTTATGTGGTAACGTGACATAACATATATCAAATATTTATGCATGCAGCAGATACATCTCAAGGCCATCCTTGCAGTTTTGAGTTTAAGAATAATGCACATAAATAGTGTGCAACTAAATGCCTTTGATTGCAAAAATACAAGGAACTAAATCAATTTAGAATAGCTACATCTTCTTTAGTTCAAATGTTTGTTTTTTAATGTCTTAAAAGAGTTTTTAAGCAGCAGAGTGTTGGCAATCCTTTAGATAAGAAGGAGAATTGAAGAGAACAACGAATTGTTGTATGTTGTCATTGAGTGGACAACAGTCACCAAAAGAACTCGGAAGCTCATGTCATCCCATAACTGTCTGTGGAATCACTTGCTTGAAAGAAATCCCACTGTAAGCAGATGTGGGGTTAATATTTTGTTGCAATCTCCAAGAGAGATTATTTTAAGCCCTGAAGTATTTTGCTTAATATTTCCTTCAAAACTCTTAACATTTAACAGTCTTTTTTAAATGTTGCTCGTATAATTTCCCATCATTCCTTTTAAAATCTCACTAAATTCCTACTCATATGTAATTGATGGAATTTATATGGAATTTATATGAATGCAATTTGTGTGCCATTTGTATAAATTTCCATGAAATCCATTCATCATCACCAGTCATCACCTTCCTCCTCCTCTTTGCTAGGATGGCAGTGCTGCCTAGATACATCAGTGTGTTCGTGACCCCTGTGTGTGAGGAGAGCTTCTGGGTAGTCTCTGTAGCGTGTGGCTCTGGGTAAAAAACAATCTCTTTTCCACAGACTTTTTGCAAGTTGAAAAACAATGTCTAGCGAGTCTGTAAGGCCGGCAGAACAACAGAACATTCTAGCGCAATTTATCAGTGTGCCCAAATCATAGACGTAGTATGCAAATTAGTAGAAGCAATCAAAGAAATTGCATCTTGCACAGCTGCAGGATTGGGTCTTACGCGGGAACTTCCCTCAAAGGTGCTGAGTGCCCTCGGCTCCCACTAACCGCTAATGCGGGCTGAGGGTATTAGGAAAAAACTTGTCCCATTTTGAATCAAGCCCTTTGATAGCTTCAAGAAAATCTCTGATTATAATAATTTGTTTTATAATGTGTCACTCTACACTTATGAAAAATGAGTATACTTGCTATAATTCAAGTATTCTACAGATACTTAGCTGTACCAAAAGTGTGCCAAGTATACTAAAAATATATTACTTTTCATAAGGGTATAATTTCCTAGTAATCAGAAGATATACTCTGATTCAAAAATTGCTATAATTGTTCATGTTGGTGAGAGTTTCTAAGGCATCAAAGCAGAGGAATATTTGTGGTATGAAGCTGCAGATAGGTAGTTGAGATCATCAGTGTTTAAACCATAAATGATGCACCTGCTGAAGAGATTCACGAAGGGAATACTGCAGTGTGCCAGATGGTTAGTATTTTTACACTTCAGGGCAGCTTTATTGTTGAGTTGCCTAGTTCACAAAACCTTTCACTGAGGGAAGTGAGAGTTGCCCTTTCCAGAAATTGCAGTATTAATTACTATTAGTTTAAAAGCTTGATTCAGTTTATTTTTGTTTAGTCCCCACAATCTGTCTTGAGAGTCCTTAGCGTTATCATTACTTCTTAATAGTTCAGGTGTTTGTAACGCAGTGCAGAAGAAAGTACTAGAGGAGGCAAGCAGGAATAAGACAAGGGCCCGAACGAAAGACAGGCAGCAAAGGAGACAGGTTGGGGATGAAGTATGCTCTACCTGAAGTGATAAGAAAAAAGCAAGCAACCAAAGTTAAAAAAGCAAAAGTTCTCGTTGGAAATAAAGAAGAGGGCAAAGGAAGGGTGATGAGCAAAAAACAAATGAAAGTAATTAAAAGGCAAGTAGGTACAAGGAAATAAATCAAAATTGCTAGATGATGGAGCATTTTGCCTGGGGTCAAAAAAGAAGTAATGAGGTGTAGGACAAATTGTAAATTCTTGGGCACCTTATTACAGTAGCCCTAAGGAACACAGAAGACAGAAAGCTGACTACTCAGGATGTGTGGTGGAGACAGAAGCAAACCCTGGCCAAAACCAGAAACGTTTGCATTGAGTTGGATTATGGTCATGCCAAGGTCAGAAATACTGTGAGAGTAGATTGGAGCTGTTGGGAGAGCTGTCTGTGGCTGCTGACAGTATCTTCTCCTGGGCAACACACATGGTCTGTGGCACAGCAGGATTTTATGTGGCTGAACCCATTGTGCTTCCAGGTCAAATTTGACTGGAAAGGGTAAATTTTCCACTGTTATAAACAAATGTTGTTCTTGTGGTCCTTTTGGAGGGAAAAAGTCACAAAAGATTTTATAATAATATTATTTCCCTTCTGTTCAGCACCAAACCTATTCACTTTAAGATTCAGACTAGGCAATGCTTTTCTTATACAAAGCTAATGATGTTTCTGGTCTGACCTTCCAGGCAATCAATGTTGAATATGTTGATGCATTTGCCATAAACAAATTCTTAGCAGCATTCAAACATTTTGTCTCTAGCTCCATAGCTCTTTCTAGTGCCACCTGCAAACGCCAAAAAATGCCACGATCCAGGACAGCCTGTTCTCTCAGCCCAGGAAACTACTCCTTCTACGCAATATGAATATTCAGCCTTTTCTGTAGGATCTGGAAGGCTTGTGTCTCTTTCTAAGAAATATGCTTCTCTGATGTCAGGATGTAAATTGCATCTGTGTTTTTAATACCGCCAAATTAGTGTTTGCTTCATGGAATCTTTGATCCATACCCTGTTTTTCCTGTTGCTGTTTCAACTGTTTGCCTTCCTCTGACATGTTCAATAGACAGAGTTATTTTTTTACTCTTGCTCTTTCTCTGTGATTCTTTACAGCCATTTTGTGACCACGGCCTTTACCGACAACTGCTTTTGATTTAGCTGTGTATTTGTGCAAAAATACCATAGCTACCAAAGCAGTAGGAAAAGCAGAGATTTCACAGAGACTTACATACTGGCAGGAGAAAAGGTCAAGATACTGCATATTTTTAACAGCAGACTCAAGTTCTTTCTCATGTATTTGGTAAACTCTTGTTTTGCTGGATGCATTATAAGACAAACTCATTGTTCTGTAGCCAGGTTGCCCCAAATTGAACAACCCACAATAATCTGAAGAAGGTTTTAAAGACCCAGATTGGACTGTGAGTAATAATTAGTAGCTATTCTCTACTAATATTCCTCTATTGTCATGGGTGCGAGGTGCTGTTTCAGTGATGTGTATTCATGTTTTCTCCATCTGATTTTACATTGCATTCCTTATACATCCTCTCAGCAACAAACTTCTTTGGCTGTAGTGGCCATTGGAAAGGTCTCTTCATTTCCTGATAATGTTTATTTCAAGTTATTTCAACATATATAGCAGCATTTAACTTGACAAACGACAAAAGATGAAGGAATAAAAAATATCACACTTTTATTTTAAAGATGTATAGGCTGGATCACGTTCAATTGTTGCTAAAGCAAATTGGAAGCTAGAAATTACTCCACAACCTGCCTCCCTTTGTACTATCGTTAGCTTGAGTTCTGTGTTTATCAGATAAGTTTAAAGCAATGTCTTCCAAGTGGATGGATCATTAGTAATTGCCAATTTTAAAGTATTGCTGGGTCAGGAAAAATAGTTCTGGTACTGTGGACGGCAAAATTACCATGGTTATGTTGGTTATAGACAAAAGACCTGGGCTAGCATACCTCAAGGCTTTGATCCTATAATTTAGCTAATGCAGGACTCCAGTAGAGCTTCCCTCCTGGTTCTGAGGGCTTATATTGATTCTTAGGCATTCAATGACTTAATGCTACAGGCAGAGAAACACACGGATTTTCCTGATGTTTGCAGGTTTCAGTATGTTAAAATTATGCAAATTGAGCACAGTTTGCCCAAAAAGCAAATTAGCATTGTGCACCTGTAGCAAGCATAATATGTGTATTTCAATGAAAGTATGAACATTCAGCACATTTTTACCTCATTAGCACTCCAGGGGTAGCGGTGACTTAATTCTTTGCTGTTGCAAGCTCTGTAGCTGCTACCCATAGACGTTTTACAGTTGTCCATAAAATATGTTTGTCAAAAAGAAACATAAATTTTATGAAAAGTATTGAGAAGGCAGGGTAACGATTCATTCCTTTATAGAGTGAATTACTCTGTTCAGGGTATAAAACCTTTGCCATCCTAATTCTGTGGGGCATAAAAAGAAATGCCACTCCCAGAACTGGGCTGCCTGGTTTCGTAACACTTCAGATTTGGAAGCAGATACTTGGCTATTCGGGATGCAAAAATCATAGAGCACCTGTTCGGACCATATGAGGCTGCATTTTGGACAGGAAGACAAAGATGCAAAAGGCCTAGGATGAACATGATCCAAACCCCACAGAAGTCAATGGACTTCACTGTGACATGGTGCAGAATGAAGGAAGGGAATCTAAAAGCCCATCTGTTTGTGTGGTTCTCTTGGCTTATGGCAGATTTGTTGTTGGATGGAGAAAGTAGGCTTCAAGTCTCCACAAAGTGATGATTACTTTGATATGAGGAATAAAAGCCCATAGGTTATCATTGCATTTTGCCCCAAATGCCAGTTTTTTTCATATAGTTGAATTAAAGAAGATAAAAAATTTTGCAGTGATCTTGTTAATTTCCCTGGTACTCTTTGAAAGCTTTCTTGTAATCGCCCCTGAACTGTCCTACTATATGAGTAATAAACCTTCAAGACAGATAAGTTTTTGTTTCCTTTTAACTGAATCGCTAAAAATTTTCACCTTTTATTAAGAATGTCTTTTTTCCCTTGAGTTATCCTCCTCCTGTTCTTTTCCAGGTTTAATTTTGTTTCTTTGCTATCTTATATAGATTTTACATATTTTAGGATTTCAATTAGTTATTTTATATGGTAAGTTTTACACAATATGCTTTGTTGAACACTCATCTAAGTCCACAAGCATCCCTGTAGATGCTATAGGTACTTCTGAGTAACACCAGAACTTTTCTTTGTTTTGAATATTCACAAATCCATTGTTTAAACATTATGAAATTCAAATATAGACATAATTTAGGATATAGCCACATTAAGCACATCAACTGAGCATAACATGGAGCTCTGTTAACATTTTCCTCCCTTACTGATGAACGGTTAGCTATCAGCTTATGTTACAAGCGTGAGAGCCATTATAAACATATAGAGGGTAAACTGGCAGGAAGAGAGTAGATTTAGATTTTAGATTAGATATTTAAATATTAAGAAGAAACTTTTCACTATGAGGGTGGTGAGGCACTGGAACAGGTTGCCCAGAGAAGTTGTGGATGCCCCATCCCTGGAGGTGTTCAAAGCCATCTTGGATGGGGCTTTGAGCAACCTGGTCTAGTGGGAGGTGCCCCTGCCCAGGACAGGGCGTTGGAACTAGGTGACCTTTAAGTTCCCTTCCAACCTAAACCATTCTATGATTCTATAAGGTACCCTCTCGATTCGGTGTTCAGAGAAGCTGACAATTTCGGGGGGATGTATAGAGAATATAACGGAAAACAATACTGGGAAATAACATAATACCAATATTATAATGCTATATGACCTCACCTAAAAGGTTTGCTGAAGTGTTTGTCCACCCTTCTCAAAAAGAATGTTCTTGAATTTCAGGACAGGTTCAGGAACAGGAGAAGAGAGTTGATGACAATGCTGAGACATCATAGGATCTCTGATAAAAATCTGAAAAGATCAAAGTTTCCTTTATGAAGAAAAGTCATATGATTGAACACTTAAAAAACAAACAAATGAGCGAAAAACCACCCCCACCAACAAACGTCAAACTTACAGAATAGCCCAAAAGAGAATAGATTGGAAGGTACTGGTTTTTGCCATACATAATGAGGAAGATATTCTGTGGAACTGAAAGGAAGCTGATTCAAATCTGTGTGGGAAAATTCTTTTTCACACAGTATATAATTAAACTACGAAACGCATTTGTACAGGTTGCTACTGAGGCTAAAGACTAAGCAAAATTCCAAAAAGGTTTGAATATTCATATAATGATGAAGAATTTACGAAACGTTGATGATGTTAGCTGCCAACACATTTTCGAGGATTGATAAACTTCAGATGCAACCAAATCCTTGGCAGTTTTATTGGGATGATTATCTGCCATAGTTGTAGCATGCAGTTCTTCCTTCTTCATTTGAAGAATCTCAAGCTGACCATTGTGAGAGACAGCCTGCTGAAATAGAAGGACCTAGATTCTGTTCCACTAGGGAAGTGAGAAGAGCTTTTCCATGCAAAACTAGACTCATGTGTGTGTCTTCTGCTTCCTTCGGTGGGTTTTCTTTCTTCCCAGGATAGTTGTTATGTTGCTGCACCATTTTGTAGATAGACGTACATCTGTTCTGCTCATGCAAGAGTTAGCCAGCTGTGTGCCAGCTGTTAGCATAGCACTATGTCTGAGCTAATGAGCCTTGCTGAGGGTTTTTTTTCTCCATAAATGTTCCAAGGGCTCTTAATCAGCAGCAGATTCTCCACTGAGTGATGTATGACAATGTTTTCTCTGCTCTCTCATTCTTGTGTAGCTGTACTGTCGCCCGTATGTGGACATTTAGTGACCTGTTCAGTAAACAAGTGTAGCCTATTTAAACTTATAAAGTGTCCATAAGCAGATGTGGATCTGAACGTGATATATTAATCATTTTATTCATCAAATCAGGTTTCTGCAAACAGAATAGCGTGTTCATTACTTGCCATTTTTTTCAAACCTGTGTGATTTTTATTGCTCAAGCTGGTCACACGAATATTTTCAAAAACAAAAAATACAAACGTGAGTGTTACTGTGAAGCAAGTGAAAAGGGTTGTGAACATCAATAAAATAGAATTCAGGGCTGATGTTTTAAAAATATATATTCATAGTTGCAAATATTGCCTGCAGTATTTATCCTGCTCTGCTCATAGCAAACAACTGACATAGGGATTTGGGGAAAAGACTTTTCTGATGTAGCATGTTTTTTACTTACATAATTAGGAACAGGCAGCTACTGTTTGCAGTAACAGAGCTTAAAGATTATTAATACGTCCATTCTCCCTTCTTTGCATTTGAAAGAATTTATCACTCATTAGTACATTGTCAAAGACAGGATTATGTCTTGGTCCTATGTGCACTCACAGGGAAACCCCTGCCAACTCCTCTAGTTGGTGCCAGGAAGCCAGTGAGCAGAAAATGCTTTGCTTTTTTTTTTTTTTTTAAAAA
>VYZM01012807.1:70643-181381 GCA_013398915.1 Dromas ardeola
TTTTTTTTTTGTAAGAAGCATGGAAAAATAATAAGTGTTATCTTTAAAAGGAGAGTCCTTCAGAATAGGAATTGAAATTATGATCCCAAGCAGTAAAAGGCTTGTGCACACCTGTCAAGAGTGTGGTCAGGGAGTCTCAATGTCCCTCCCAAGAGACCCGTGAATTTCTTCCATCGTCTCTTTACTATGTCCTCATATGGCTCAGGAAAGGCATGCTGAAAGGTGAGTAGTTAACGTAAATAACTCTTATTGGAGAGCTCTTTGGAGTTAAGGAATTGAACCTCAGCTAGTTCAGGACATATGGACAGCATGCTGAAGAGCGTGATGCAAAGGTCCCTGAGGTATTTCGGGGGCACTTCTGTTGCTTTACGGTGGTCAGTGAAGACATGACATGTTCTTTTGAACAGTTTTTCAACCTTGTGTTTGCGTTTCCTTATAAAATTATTCTCAATACATTGCCATCATTAAGGCATGTAAGAATTTAATAGTACAGCACCAGTAATGGAGTAAATCAGTCTAATAAATATTCCTTATGGCATGAATTACCCAGCGTAGTGTGGGTGCCCTGGGAATGTAAGTGAAGCTGTGACAAGGATTTTCTGTTCCATAAATCTGACATTTTTCCCTATTTACTCAGTGTGGTCAATGGCTGTGTTACCTAGTAACCTTCATATTATATGACGATGGTGGTGTGTGTACAAATGCTTATTTGTGGGAGCCCAAAATATTTTTCTTTGGCACATATTATTGAAATAGGTGAGCAAAAATTTAAAGCCAGCGTTAGCGGTAGGACTTTAGGACAATTACTTAGTGTGATGCGTAGGTTAATGGCAGTTATATGGTCACTTCCTTGCACATCACAGTGAATTATTATCCTTTTTTGTTTCTGGAAACATAATTAGTCTGTGATGGATGGGAGGTTAAATTCAGTACTTGGGGTCAAGCCACACCTTATAATGGAATAGCTGCAGATACTTTCTGCATTTTGAAACATTAATTTGTGTCCAGTCTGTGTCAAATCTTTCTAGCCTTTCAGGCCACAAAACCCTAGAAAGCCAGAGACTATCCTTGTAAGAGAAAGCTGATGATACTCTGCAGTCTCCTCCTGCCCCTTTCATCCGCCTACTGCGCAACTGGGAGTTGTGGGGTAATCCGGGATAGAAATGATGTGCCTTCTACTTTTTATTAAATACTGCTTTCTATTTTTAGGACCTTGACATTGAACTGGTGGTAATCAATATATCTCTTGAGTGGAGCTAAGAGAATAAGGAAAATGAATGTTTTCGAGCATTTGTTGAACACGATATGACAATGTACTTCACTAATATTTACAGGTGAAGTTGTCTGAGAAATTGCTAATAAAATGCACTGGAAATATGCTAATTTGTTGAATTTGAAAAACCGTGGAAATCTGCTGAATTCTAGAAAGCTTTTAGGTGAAAATGGCTTGTTTGGTTGTAAAGTCTCTGATTATCTGTGACCCAAGTGAGAAGGAACTTTAAAACCTGACATTTTTATTGTGAATATGACATTTTAACACAGATATGTTTTATAAAAACAGTTAAAGCATTCGGTTTTGTTTTAGTGCAAAATGTAAACAAATACTGAACACTTAGGAGTTTCTGTGAAATATGAAATGTCAGCTTTCTTTGTATTCTCTTTTATACTCTCAATATTTTTCAGGGCATGTTTTCATCAGGATGTTCACGTAACATGAAATTCTTCACTGTTCAGAGAGTTAAAAGGAAGAATTGCGCAATGTTTAAGCCTTATTTAAGACTGTGAAATAGGGAGGAGGTGAAAGATACACTTTGTATAGGCTGAGTGTTATGCCTAGGAATGAAGATTAATTTTACCTATGAAAAGTGCTGGGTATTTATTTTCAGAAAAAAAAAAAAAAAACACTGTCAGAAATTTTAGCGCTAATTTATTTTAAACACAGGATTTGTGTGCTTAAATTGAGAACCTGGGCTCTCTGTACAACTGATGAAGGAAGATAAACTTATTCAGGAGAGATTGAGAGCAACCCTTGTGTGCCTTTGCCATGGTGGCAGCTTGGCCCTCTCCCCGGAGCTGACCTATCCCGTACCATGAAACACTGGTGAAACAATAGCAGTTGGGAAGCTTTCTGCATACACATGTATTTTCATACTGATCATTTTTAAGAATAATATGATTATCTGTTGAAGTCTTATCTTCTTGCTAAATAGATCAGTGGAGGGGAATGTTTCTATCTATCTCTACATAGAAATTAAAAATAGTAAGAGAAGGACTGTGACACTGTTTCTGAGAAAATGAAGCCCTATTTTAAGACTGCACCTGCGTCTGGGCATGCAACAAACACAGGTATTTTTAATATCTGAAGTTTTTTTCCACGGTAATGTATATAGCATATGAATGAACTCTATTGGCTTTGATAAATTAATTTTTTTTTCCTATAATTTAAACTGTGCACTCTTACCTTGCTACTGTATCCACATTAAGAGGTAACACTTTCAGCACATTATAATCTTTAGAGATTTTACATATGAACACCGCATACCAGCAAGCAATCAACTTATACAAAAAAAATCTTAATTTAATCATTTTAACCAAAGTGATTTCTTTATAGGATAAGATTTTTTTGTTCATAAAAATATGAGCGCTCCTTACGTGCTGGAACGTGTCCAGAGAAGTGCCACAAGGATGATGAGAGGGCTGGAGCACCTCTCCTACGAAGTCAGACTGAGAGAGTTGGGGTTGTCCAGTCTGGAGAAGAGAAGGCTCCGAGGAGACCTCATTGTGGCCTACCAGTATCTTAAGGGGGCCTACAGGAAAGCTGGTGAGGGACTTTTTAGGATGTCGGGTACTGGTAGGACTAGGGGGAATGGATTAAAACTAGAGATGGGTCGTTTCAGAATGGACGTTAGGAAGAAGTTCTTCACCATGAGGGTGGTGAGACACTGGAACAGGTTGCCCAGAGAGGTGGTGGAAGCCCCATCCCTGGAAATTTTTAAGGCCAGGCTGGATGGGGCTCTGAGCAACCTGGTCTAGTGGGAGGTGTCCCTGCCCATGGCAGGGGGGTTGGATCTAGATGATCTTTAAGGTCCCTTCCAACCCTGACAATTCCATGATTCTATGATAAATTCCTGGAGTGCAGTTGAGAAGCTCACAGCTATTTCAAGGAAAAATTGAAGAACATGCAAATATTTTTTTATTAGTCAAATTTAAAAGCACATTTAAATGTATAGCTCCACTAAATAGGTAATACTTCCTTTTTATAAGTGTTAGGGAGCCCTTGGACTGGTAAGGGCTGGCAGTGTTCTCAGGGCCGTGGCAATTTGCGTACGTTATTTGTATTTTAAAAAGAATTGCTTATTTTTGCCAAGGAGTTCTGAAGAATTTGTAGTCCTATGCTGAAGAATAGAACTAAGAGTTCTATTCTTAGGTGATTTCTTTCCCTAAACAAACCAAACAAACCACCTAACAACAGTCGGTCGAACATCTGTGAAAAAAAGTGGAACGAGTCTATAGGTAAGGATGTGCTATGCTGAAATAAGCACTCGAATGAGCATGCGTATTTAACGAAAACCCTTGTCATGAAGACGGAAATGACATTTACATAATGATTTTACTGCTGTTGCATGACTTATTGTATAAATCTTTAATTCTAAGTGAAATTCAGTGCATCACAAATATACAGAAAATCCAAAGTCTTCATGTTTTCACGGCTACCCTCCCCTTCATGTTTATTTATATAATTTTATTTTACCTTCATAGATAAATTTTGATAATCCTCCAGCTCCCTGGATACTTATGGACAATTTTGAAATATTGGGTAGATTTGTTTCCTAGTTTTTGTATCACTTCAAGCTAGCCGTAGTCTAAGTCAATCAGTATTAAAATCCCCTGAACCATACATAAATTTCTTTCTCCGGTTTCAGCTTCTTTTTTTTTTTCCTTCTTCTTGCATATTGCATAAGAATTTCTAATACATGAAACAGATAAATGGTTTATAATCCTAATAAATTCTATTCGGGAAAGATTAAATTTCTGCACACTCACCACAGAATTTGCAAGGCAGCGCTACCAGTACGAGGGCAGGCCATGGCTGCTCTCCAATACTGCAGTTATTCAGGTGTCCTCTGCTTTTTCACCTTTCTGTTTTACATCTTATCACTGTATCTTCCACCGGAGACAAAAATTTCAGGGAAATCTGAATTCCTGTGGAGAAAAATGGACCATAAATCTTTTAAGAACATGTACAAAATTTATCAAAGAAAAAAGGATATCATCTACTAAGTTTCTTATGAGGAAATTTAAGGAGCAATCTAAGTTCTTAGTCAGTCTCAGCCTAATAAAGGCGCTGGCCTGGCTGTCACCGACACAGGGGATCAAATTGCTCTTTACAAAGCAAGCCTTTTCCAGAAACCCACCAGCTGACATAAAAGGCTTCCTGGTCTTGATGCAGAATTTGACCAGAGCATTTTTAGAGAATCATTTTTTGTTGTTATTGTTCAGTTCATGGAAACGAGAATGAAAACACAAATTGTTTATGCGGGGGAAAAAAAAAAAATCTATTTTCCGCAATTACTGGAGACAATGAGAAATGAGAGTTTCCCAGGGGAGATCAAAGGTAACAACTGCATTTTTGATATTCATAATTCATTTCCTGGGTCTGCCTTTGCATGTGGGGTAAATCAGCATTGGTGGCTGATAACAGCAGGGCACTCTTTTCTTGCATATTCATGCATACATTCATCAGTAGCTATATGGTGGGGGGTGGGAAGACATCAGGTTGTGTTTATTCCTCATCTCTTTATGTTGCAAACAGTAGTCCTGACTCGCTTCCTAGACCAATCCTAATTTCACTTAGATGGGCAATGGGGTTGGGGCACACAGAAGAATAAGAAATGTTTTATTATATGTTTGCTGTCCAAGAAAGTGTAATATTTCTGAGAGCAACAGAGTATTTGAAACTGGAGCACTAGGTATCAGAAAGCACGCTTGTTCGTTGCCTCCGTTCATTTCGACAAATATGAATTTTGCTTGGAACTATATTCACTTTGAGTTTTTGAGAAGGGATGAAAAAAAAGGTGAAAAAGGTGATAGTCAGAAAAAATAGGCAACTTCTTAAAGAAACTCTGTATTTTTATCTTTCACTTCTCCTGTTGACTCGTTTTAAAGGCAGACACCTGAATAATTCAGACAAGTAACTTTGAATATGATGAGTTTCTGGGGAGTAGGAAGGAAACCAAGAATCTGCACAGTTTTCTTCAGCTACAAGAATTCCTTCGAAAACTATGTTAATAGTTAAGAGGACATTCTTAATTATACAAATCTCTTGATCTTTCTCACTCAGCAAAACATATCATTAACTCTCTTGCTAGCCTCTGTTTCAGAGTTTCACTACCAAAGAGTGTTGCTGAATAGATTGATGTTGCTTTCTGCAACAAATGTTTTCAGTTTCAAGATGCTCAAAGTTTCTGTAAGCATCTTCAGTCAGAGCCAAAAAAAAAACCAACCAACCACAAGAAAAAGGGAATATATGCTTGCTCTGTAGTAGAATATTTCTTTAGAGTTTCATGATTGCCGATAATTTCTTACTAGGTCTCCTCAGAGTTACGAGGAATGCTGACTCCAGTCAGGCTGACTGAGCTCTCATCTTTGGTGAAAGAAGGATGCTATTTCCACTTAAACGAGTTGCTTGATCTAGAACCTGGCAGCCTGTGGGGTCTACAGCAGTCATATACCCCCAAACAAGTATCATACCAGTTCTTTTGTAAGTTTACGATTCTTTTAATAAAAGAATTTTCATTAAAAAAATAAGCTGTTTGCATATTGTACTGTTTCTTGCAATTGTTTAATAATTATTTTCCCAATGGGAGTACATATATATTGGTTTAAGCTTTTTGTGGCAAAGAACATATTTGATCTGTTTGTAATGTTTTCTGCAAATTTACATTGCGATATAAATATTTATCAGAAATAGCAAGAGCAGGCTTGGTTTAGGCCCACACGAATGCAGGAAGACCAGCTGCACTCTTCAGAAAGAGCTGGTAGCACATGAACTCTCTTTCAATCAAGACTGATGAATTTATTAGCATACGTGAGATTGTGTGGGAGCTTCACTGGTGGAAAATAACACAGCAGAGGAAGGAAAGATGATTAGCAGGGTGTCTCTGCAGTCGCTACCCTAACTTACTCCAGGTATTGCATTGCTTAAAGCTTCATCCAGGTGGATGACCAGCTGAGATGCTGGCCACCTGTGCCGCTCTCCGAATACTCCATTCAAAGCTCTGAAACACTCATTTCCTCTAATGATTTAAAGAAACTTGACAGTAGGCTACAAAGTAAGGTGTTGAGACAATCTTACATCAATCTGGTATAACAATGTTGTCGTCTTATGCTCCCCTATCTGTTATGATCTAAATAAGACATGGTAGATATTAAGTGCTTTCAGACAGGTACTCTGTGTTAATACAGAATTTGCCTCAGTGAGCCAGATCTGTGACTGATTCATTTTACAGTACGAATAAAATTTTACAATGAAATAAAAAATACCCCTTTTAGTAATGGTGTATATAGAAAATAAATGTTGAAAGAGACACCAGAGTTCAAGGCCACTAATTTCTATTCATTTCTCATGTCTACTTTTAGACTTTAAAATCAGTCATTGCAGCATTTTACAAATATCTTTACAAATAAGTTATTGCTTTCAGGCCCCCATTTACCATAATGCTAATCTGCCATTTTAGATATCAAATATGCAATGTGCTGCATCCTCTCCATGACAAGATGCCACATGCAATGAATTACATCTTTTAAACAAAGAACATATATTTGTTTAATGTCTTTGAGAGAACTAGCCAAAACAACACTGCTGCTTAGCCTGTAGTAGTCTCAAAGAAATTCTCTGTTTTTTTCAGGATGTTTTGCAAAGTAAAAAAATCTTCAAATACATTGCAAAGGGTTTAATATTAGTATTTTTCTGAGAAATAAAAGGATCTTCAAATGTTCATGAAGAATGTGCATGCTATTTTTACACAGTGCTGATAATGTGGGAAAAGGAAAACAGGTTTTTTGGGGGGTAAAAGGGAATTTAAAATGGTGCCTGATAGCACAACACTTAATTTTTAAAAGAAAGGTTGTTGCATTGTCTCCCAAATGTAAAGCTTTGGTCCATCCCATTATTGTCAATGAACATAGGTTCTGGCTTAATGTGTATTATACATGTTATATTGCATTGTATATAGGTGTAAGTATGTATATATAAATAGTATGCTTTAAAATCATATTTTGTTTCTCTGTTTATCGTATGTTCCATTTAGCCCAATAAAAATGCAAGTACATCTTGAAATTACTTCCGTGTCATTTTTCAATCCTCCAGCTATGCAGACAGACACAGAAAAACTTTAATTGAATCCCATTTCGTTTGCTACATCATAGCTCATTCATACTAAGTTTCTGCAGAGGACCAATGTTCAATATACTTTCAGGTAAAAAGGATAAAAAATAGAATATAAAAAGAAGTAAGCAAAGTAAACTATTAGTTCCTATTAGAAAAGTGAAAGATACAGTTAGGAGCTAGTTCTGCATTCCCAGTTTCCCCAATCTTTTCTGAAGTTTGGAAGAATTCACAAGTGCAACATGACTAAAAGGTAAATACAATGAGTAAGTTATTTGGCTAAGTCCTCAAATGATGGAAAGCAGATCTTGGCCATAGGCAGTGCAGGGAAGTAGGTAAATTTAGCTAGAACCCCACCAGAAATAGAAACAGAATATTGTTACTGAAATATTCAGCTAAACAGCTGAAATTCTTGCAAAATCTCTGTCTTTGAACCAATGCAAGGATTGAAAATACAGAAGAGCGTGGGAAAGGGAGAAAACTGCCACACACAAAATAGTAACTGTAGTCTGAGGCACAGAGTGTACCAAAACTGTGTATGGTGCTTGTTCTGGAGATGACTTGTAATGCACATCCTTCAGCATGTACCCTGCAGCTGAGTCACCCCTCTCTGCATGTTCAGCTTTTCACACAATCAGTGTCATCTCTGTACTGGGTCTCCACATTGCCAGCCACGCTTTGCTTGGAATTCCTTGTTTTCTGGAATGAACCAGAGAGCGAGATCAGTCTGCTTTTGGTAACTCCAGGATACCAAACTAAAAGTTAGATTTCACCTGCCAAAAGACAATATGACAAAATAAATACTTCCAGTTGCTATACAAATAGATTTACTTTAGTAATTACATAGAAAAAGGAGGGCTTTGACCTCCTGCCATGTCCCTCTGACACTGAACTCATACTCATGCTGGGGCTCGTACTAAAGGCTCCTGTTTCTTTACAACTAAACATCTAAGCTTGAGCAATATTTAGTCTTGCCTTGTTGTCTTTCCATCCACTACTGCTACTGAACCTTTTAAAACTTATGAAAGTTTCATTAAAGTTATTTTTTTCCTATTGTTTATAGTATTCAGCTATATGTATTTCCCTGATGACCCCTTTGTTACACGATATTCTTTCATTTGCTGTATTCCATAGTTAATTTTCCAGTAGAATTATTTTAAAAATTGTTCTTTGAAATACTTATGTTTTGCTGCAGCCTTGCCCTTGAACTGTTTCAGTTGCCGGTGGATGGCTGAGAATCAAACACAGAACACCCTGAATGTATAAAAGTGGAAAAATAAGAAGGATACTTTGCAGTCTGCTTTAAGTGCCTTTTTTTAAAGTGAAACAAAACTCAGGGTGGGACAGATGGGTCTTGGAGGACACCACCCAGTCACAGAGGGATGCAAGAAGCTTGCAAAGCCTCTGTGAAGGGGCAGGATCAAGGCACCTGTACACAGGACTCTATTTTATATGGTATTTTCTACTTTAGGTTCAGGGAATTTTGTAGGGACACCAAAGATGAGGTTCATCTAATTTTTCTTTAAACATCTATATTGTTTTAGCTATCTTAACGACCTTAAAGTCCCTTTATAACTAATTAAGAGAGAAATACTGTTAGCATTGCTGTAGGCATGACAGGCAGACAGGATATGCAAAGGAAGGTTTGTAGGTTTAGGAAATATCTTTCATTAAACAAACTAAAAGTGTTAGGAAAAGATACTAACTTCCAGGAAAAAATGTGTATCTTCAAGTCTAAAATAGAAGCAGCAGCCTTCAAAGGTAAAATAAAATTTAGGGATGCCAATCCTTCTAAAGATAAATGTGCATAATTGAACCAAAGTGATCTCCACGGACAATGCGTTGTTGGGGCTGATCTACCCTATTTTAGATGTGTTTCAGGATGAAATACATTATAACAAGGACTTCACTAATTGTATTGACTAGATCACCATTGATTTTAAAATCAACTTTAGCAACTAACACAGTTAGGGAAGATGTTACCAGAGTCATCACAGAAACAGATGAATCCTATTGTAAAATGAACTTAGTTTTTGAGGCACTGTTCTCATACTTCTTTAAGTATGGCTATTTCCTTACAACTGAAGCTTTCCAGCCCTTCTCTAAGAGTTAACAGGGAAAAAAATCAAATACAATCATGAATATAATCATACAAATATAATCATGAAAGTATTTACTAGGAATTTTACTAAAACAAGTTTTCTCTGATTTCTGTGAAAATTACTGCAGTACTTCTGTATGACAGGTGAATCATGGAATCATAGGATCATTCAGGTTGGAAAAGACACTTGGGATCATCAAGTCCAGCCATCAACCCCACTCTACAAAGTTCTCCCCTACACCATATCCCCCAACACCACATCTAAACGACTCTTAAACACATTCAGGGATGGCGACTCCACCACCTCCCTGGGCAGCCTATTCCAGTGTCTGACCCCTCGTTCTGTGAAGAATTTTTTCCTCATGTCCAGTCTAAACCTACCCTGTTGCAGCTTGAAGCCATTCCCTCTTGTTCTATCGCTAATTACCTGTGAGAAGAGACCAGCACCAACCTCTCTACAATGTCCTTCCAAGTAGCTGTAGAGGGTGATGAGGTCTCCCCTCAGCCTCCTCTTCCTCAAACTAAACAGTCCCAGCTCCTTCAGTCACTCTTCATAAGACTTATTCTCCAGGCCCTTCACCAGCTTCGTTGCCCTCCTCTGCACTCGCTCCAGCACCTCGATATCTCTCTTGTATTGGGGTGCCCAAAACTGGACACAATACTCAAGGTGTGGCCTCACCAGTGCTGAGTACAGGGGGACAATCACCTCCCTACTTCTGCTGGTCACACTATTTCTAATACAAGCCAGGATGCCATTGGCTTTCTTGGCCACCTGGGCACACTGCTGGCTCATATTCAGCCGCTTGTCAATTAGAACCCCCAGGTCCTTTTCTGCCAGGCAGCTTTCCAGCCACACTTCCCCAAGCCTGTAGCGATGCATGGGGTTGTTGTGGCCCAAGTGCAGGACCTGGCACTTGGCCTTGTTGAAGCTCATACCGTTAACGTTGGCCCATCGATCCAATCTATCCAAGTCTCTCTGTAGAGCCTCCCTATCCTCATGCAGATCAACACTCCCGCTTAATTTGGTGTCATCTGCGAACCGACATGATACACTCTATGTCCTTATCAAGATCATCAATAAAGATGTTAACCAGAAATGGTCCCAACACTGAGCCCTGAGGAACACCACTTGTGACCGGCTTGTTACTTGAAGGTAACAAAAGGTGGGTCACAGAATCTGTGATAGGGTCAAGAAACAAAACAGTAAGGAAAAGTGTATGTAGTCGTGTTACTTTTGTGGGATGGTATTCAACATTAAATGTTTCCACCTACAACAGTTGACATAATACCTGAACACTATTAAAGTGCATGGATTTAATTCTTCCATGGGTTTGACTAATATAGAATCTATTTTGCAGAAAGGGTACAGAGGCTCAAGACAAATTAAATGAGAGTAGGAGTGTCTGAGGCCAAAATTTCGGGATTCTGCCCCACTCTGTTACCCTTAGCCACCAGGGTGTATGTAAGTTAGATTAAGATCATCAGTAAGAGAACTGTAAGACACCTTAGTGCATTACAGGAATCACGCTGACAAGTAGCCTGTGCCTCCCCCGAGAAGACCTTTCTAGGAACCAGGAGAGACATCGTAAGCAAAACTGTGGTGAGTCGATGGAGAAGAAAGAGCTGAGGCAGCCGCCATCCCTCCAAAGAGACAAAGATTCTTGTGCGGTTTTGGGGACATAACTTTCATTGTTTCTTTTTGATTTTATCAGAATGTCGAGGTTTTGGCCCAAGATCTAAGGTGTCACTAGGCAGATTGTCAAAAGTATTTGGGCACTTAAAGATGCAGGTAAGTACCTCAGTTCTTATTTCACAGTCAGTGGAAACATCATCGCTGGCTGCTGGTTTGTATTCTTAAGTTCCCAAATATCTTTAAAAACCTACTCAGAAATTCTGCCTATCCAGGAACTCAGTCACCAGAGGAATACTGAAATTCAGCTTTCCTGGGGAAATTAATATAATATGACTGTGAAATTAAGGCCTGAACACATGCAGTTACTGAAAAACAGGAACTTCACAGCTTTCCTTTCAAATTTTGGCTGTAGTTCAGAAAAGCACTTTAACACACGCTTAAATCCCATTAACTTCAGTGAAATTTAAATGTGTTCTTAAGTGCGATCCTTAATAGGAAAGGTCTTTTCTGTGGAGCCTTTCAGTTGAGAAGAACCCTGGACAAGAGGAAAGAAAAAAAAACAACAAAAGGTTTTGAAAAAAAGCACTGAAGTCTTTCTCACGGAATGGTTTTCAATCAGCCATTGCAATCTGCATGTAAAACGGTAATAAGATGTGGTTTCCATGAGTTTTCAAAAAACACTGTTGACATAGGTAATTTCTGTTAAAACACGTAAAAGTTTTGCTTTTAATTTATGGTATTTTTAACTTTACCTTGATGATTACTCTTCCCAGCAATCATTTCATCCTGATACCCTAAAAACGTGATGATTAATTCAAACCCTACCATAGAAAACACATTGTGCTCGTATATATAGAAAGGCTGAATTTCTGCGAGAAAGATCATTTCTGTTAACACTAACAAGTATATTATTTGGTTTTGTCATGGTGGTAATACTTACATATATATTGTTATCCTCTGTGTGCTTCCCTCTTACTTTCCTGTGTCTGTATCTGTATTTTAATTTAATTGATAGTGGATTCAAGTTATGAATCTTATTCATCCAAATATTTGAACAGTACAAGCCAGAGGCAGATTAAAGCTGGAACCCACATGAATCAAGCTCTTCGCTCTCCTGCAAATTTCAGTGGAATGTGAAGATGTTTGCAAAGAGAACAGAGTTGTCCTCCCAGCTGAAGGGGCTACCCATTTGCATATTTTGAAATGTTGTGGTAGCCTGGACACAAATTAATAGCCTTTTGATATTGAGTGAGCGCATTCACTTGCTTGGTAGTCTGTATTTCCCTTAGAAGTTACTTTACATTTACCATTGTGAGCTCCATCTCTGTTCCTTCAGAACTGAAGCAGTTATTTCTTCTTTCGCTGAGAGTTTGAAGTGACATTGGATTGTATATGTTCAGCAGTGGAAGCCCCAGCAAAGGACCTTGGATTTACAGCCTCCCAACCACACATGCTGCTGCCTAGCATCCTTACGTTGTTTTTTATTTTTTGCTTTATTTAAAAAAAAAAAAAAGAGACAACAAACGTGTACAAAATGTGTTAAAACCAACAAAGTCTTAGGAAAAAACTCCCCCACAGTTTCTGCAACGCTATTGTAGGAAATTGATTCAGCCAGTGTAAACGCGTGACCTTTGTAAGGGCTTCCACTCACTGCTTGTGTCATTACTCGATTTCCAATGGAAAGTGAGGGCATGACAAATACTATTTGCAGCCATTTCCAGTCAGTGCTTATGATAGTTCTAACCTCGGGGTCAGGGAGTAGTGTGTTCTGCAGTTTAATTCATTGGCTATCTGGCCCCAACTCTAGAAACAAGGGAAACAGGGGCATGGCAGGTAGGGAGTACAATTACAGGCAGCTTAATTCACTGCCTGCGAAGCAGCCAACTATTTACCTTTCAGATGCACAAAGTACAGTCAAGAGACATTTCCTATATCCTCTCGTCTGTGTGTGGTGTGCTGGGTTTCTGATCTGGTTTGTTGTAGTATTCCTAGAAGAGGTGTTAATTGAATTCAACATGTTAACTTGTGGGCCTGTGCCTTCTGATGCACCTTCATGCACTTGAGAGAAGATTAAGGCCATTCATATCAACACAACTGGGGTTTGTGTAACAGAGGGAGATTGGATGTTGGGCTGGTAAAATCCAAGTTGGAAATTTCAGTGGGCCACATGTATGTGGAGGGGTGTCATATATGTGGCACCTGCTGGGAAGACGCGTAGGGCACAGTGCAGCTGGCACAGCCAAGTGTCAACTCACAGGGATGTAATTCTGGGTTGCAGACTGATGAATCCTGAACCTTGTCAAAAAAGGCATGTGGCTTAATGGTCACTTAATGGTCTATGTCTTTGCCAGATTTTCTATGACTGTCCAGCCTTATAGTGTTTAGTCCTCTTCAGCTGTGGGTGTATGTTTGAGGCTTTGTACTAGTTACTCACGCTATTTTTGTGATTTAATAGAAATTGTGACCCAGTGTTCCAGTCAAACATTTTATCATCCCAACCATCCTTTGGTCTGGTGACAACATAAAAAAAATAAAATCATTAAATTATTTTTTCTCCCCAAAGATTTATGCCATAGCTTGGTTAAAGAGTAGCAAACCATCCAGAGTAGTTATATATTCCCCAAGCACTACATATGTAGCTTGAGAAATTTACTGGGTTTGTTTTCGACAAGTAAAATATATCATCTAGGTAGTTTATGTCCTTTTTTTCTCCAATACTGTGATCGTCTTGAATGTAAAAGAAATCTTGATTTTGATTTGTATTACTTGTGGCTCATTCACTCAGCCATGAAGATCTGTCATATATCTTTATCTATATTTGTTGTTGGAATCATTAAGTTGCATGAGATAGATAACTTCCTAGAGCTGTACAATACTCATGCAACCAATAAATTTAATAAAGGAAAAAACCAGAAGTCTGAGAAATAAAATGCCAGTACTGACAACAATATACATTCTCAACAAGTATTACGGGGCTAATACAAGTCTTGCTAGCTTCATTGTAGTCATTTGTGGAAGGATTGTACTCTGATGTATATATACAAGTAAAATAACTATAAAACATAATAACCATAAAATGATGCATTGTCTGTATTATATATACGATACATTATTACATATATGTACCCCAAACCAAGAACAGTAAAATTGATCTGTTGTCGGTGTACTTTAAATAAATTAAAAATACTAGATTAAACTTTGTTTTTAATTAGGATGATAAAAAATTTCAATCGAATTTTACTTTTATACTTTTAATCATCTTTCTTTAATTGTGTGTTAATGAGTTTAGCCAGCATAGCTGAAAAAGCTGAGCAAAAGAGTTATAAGGAAAAAAAGATACTAAAGAGAGATTTTATCCTACAAATAAAGAAGCATGTGATCTAAATCTAACTATAGGGTACATATAACTTGAAAATTATACCATCGAAAGCTATGAATATGGAAATTGCAAATGCTTTTATATTCGCTTGGGTTTAAAATGTGAAATTTATATTTGAAAACTTTAAAAAATTTATCTTGCAATGAATTAGTAGTTCCCAATTCCACCTCCACAGTTCATGAAAATGAGAAAGATCTCTGCTGAGGACAGTTTTTTTGGATCTCATCTGGACACCGATTTCTTTTTGTTTTTCTTAGATTTCAAGATACCATCTTCCTCCTTCCATTACATTCTTCCTCCTATATTCCTCATATCATTCTGTCATCCTTGCTGACAGATGTGTCCTGTCTGGCTATAGGAATTTCCTTGATTTCTGAGGAATTTCTTTTCACTGGAGGCAAACCTTGTTAGAATACATTGCTTATGCCCTTCTTGTTGAAGCACTTATTCCTTGAAAAGCAACCAACCATTTTTGGCCCCAGAGCAGTAAGCGTGATGAGAAGGCTTGGTGGCACCGACCGCAGCACTGGTCCATCTGTGGTGGCCCCACTGAAGACGGCACCTTCAGGTTCTCTGCTGGAGTAGTCACACCTTGGGAGACCTGGACGGTCCATCGCACACACTGAGGGGTCACCACTGGGGAAGCCTTTGGCAGCTGGGGACAAGGAACTGAATTCCTGCTCAGTTTAACAGATAGATAAAGGATTGGATAAATGTATTTATTGCTTAAGTGTTCTTCTCCTATGCAGAAGATATACTCCCAGCCTCAGAGCTGTTATTTTTTGGTTGCTCGAACTATGTAATTAACCCAGCACACCATCTCTACAGAGCAGCTGTGCTATCATGGGTAGTTATTATATTTGAATCAGTGTATTATATTGAACGTATGAAGAACTATGATTTTTTTTTAATTGCATTTTTCCTAGAATGTTTCATTTGATAACAAACGTTAGGTCCAGCCGAAATGGAATGAAATTTTCTTTCACCTGTTTACTAATTAGCAATTACTGGACTCACTCACAGACACGCTCTATTGTTATTAATATTATGAAGGGGGAAAAATGTTTTTTTCAGAAACAAGGGGATAAAATACCCTCACATCAATGGTAGAGACATCATATATTTCCATTAGGAATATTCAAAGTGCCATAGTACCATCTGGATATGTCTTTGTTGAAGCATTATTTTTCACAATTAATATACCTTGTCATACATTTATTCATTGGTGAAAAGCTAGTTGATGAAAACAAGGCGAATAGAGTATGTTGTTTTTTTGCTTTATCTGAAATCAAACAGTTGCACCCCTTCAGAAATTGCTTTTTAGAACCTCTTTGCTTTCTATAGAATTTGAATTTTATAAAACACTCAGGACAGACATCTAAGCAAGGGACTTGCCTTATTCGAATAGAGCATTTAGAGTAACCATGAAAAATTAAAGAGTAAAGTTTAATGAGAGAAGGAATGTAAAAGAAAATCTCTGTATTCAAAGAGAAAATATCTTAGTGGCGGAGACTATTTGCTAGATAAGTTTAAAGGATTTCCTTTCCAGTTAGAGGAATTCTAATGGCATAACTAGATATACCGTGTCATTTCTTTCAGAGCAAGGCCCAGAATGTAATAACATTAAGAATTTGCTCACTTTTGAACTCTTTTTAACTGCGTGATAATTAGTAGGAATTTAGTGAGCTGCACAGAATTGAAATTCTCAAAAAATATTCTAAAAGCTAGCTAGTCATCTTTACTGCTGTGGATCACAATGCCATATTTTGTATGTTATGCTTAAAGCTGATTTCTCTATCTGTTTTTGTGATGTTTGTAACAACGTTTTACCAGTGTTTCATAGCGAAGCTTTTAGTATGATCGGAAAAAGCCCTGGAATATTTCTGTGTTATAATAGAACTGAGAGTTATGGCCTTATAACAGTGCAGTGAAAAATGTGTTTTCAAGTACATGAACAAATAGCAGAGTTTGCATGTCTCTCTCTCAGGAATTTGCTTCATACCCTGAGATCAGGTTAAGTCATTTATTACTGTACAGTTGTCTTGCAACCTTTTAAACTACAGTCAGTCAATATACCAACATGCTCTGTACATTCTGTTTCCACTGGGATTAAACAAGCATCCCATTGCCACCACGATTTGTCCCCTGGGTAACAAGAGTTTTCAGTGGTCCAGCTCATTCACAGACCTACAAGCTTTTTGCTCTTAAAATTCAGAAAAATGTCAACAATGGGTACAGCTAACATCTGGGACCTCTGTGCTTCCACTGTGAGAATCTGATGCTCAGAAACAAGCATTCAGCAAAACATATAAACGTTCTGGAAATTAATATCATAAATACTAAATTGGGCGAAAAGTGTAATTTTACTTAAAGATACTTGTACGAAAATGTGAATTATAGAGAAAAGTGCTTGGTGAAGTACAGTGCACTTGACATGTTTTATTGTTTTAATATTTTTTTAATAGTACATTTTTACCATTTTTCTTCTTATTCACTGAGTTATTATTAGGCAACTACAATTAATAATTTAAAGGGGCCTATTCTGGCTTTTAGTACATTTATATGGCTCCCCCGACAGTAATGAGAGTTTAAAACATGCTGTGTATTCTGATATCTGGTTTGTAACATGAATCTTGTGCCGCTTTCTATAGGATTTTAGATAGGAATTTTCCTCATTAGTTTTACATTTGTGCTGTGTATGTTTTGGGGTTTATAATACTTTTCCTCAGATGGAAACCATGGTCTCGAGAGGCTAACCTACACCAGCTTTTTCTCCCTGAAATTCTCCAGCATTGCTACCTCTGGTTGAGATCCCAGGACTAGCAAAGCTGGCAGCACTAGCCGGGATCCGGAGACCATGTAGACTGGCTTGCAGAAGCTGCAAACTTCATGTAATTTCACGCCACCCGAATGCAACTCTGCAGTGGCACCAAAGGGAAGGAATGAGGGCTTTATCCACACTGTCCACACTGCTCTGCTTGAGTTTGGACTCAGGTTCACCAACCAAGTGGCTCCAAAAATGTTGCATTTATTCTATTTAAAAGCAGAGCACTCGGATACGAGCTGTTTCTGCAGCTTTAGTTTGACTTTCCTTACCTGGAAGTCCAATTAGGTCACTTCTAATTAAACATGAAATGTGGGTCAGCTTTGTGACAGCAAGGACAACTAGGGAGTTTAGGCTTGCATTCCTGTTCCAAGTCTAAATGACAGAGCCAGCACGGCTTAAATTACAGCTACGCTTTTTCAAATTCAACGGCCCAGTTCAGCCTCATTCTTTAATCTTTCCCAAATGTTGTCCTTCCACCTAACATATATCAAGATAGCTGCAATGCATGGGTCTATAGTTTTGTGTCTAAGACATATACATTCATATTTCTTGCAGTGAAATGAGAAGCTAAAATAGGACTCAGTTTCTCGAGGAAATGATGACCTGTGCTGCTACAACGCAGTGTACACATACTGTTTGTGGATGTTTCATTCTCCGGAAACTACATAATCAGGAGGTGACACTTCCATACAACTTGCACCTACAGTATTCACAAAAATCTGTGAATTATTACAGTGTTTCAGAAAGCACACCTTGTGAAGTTTATTCTTGAGTCTCCCTGAAGATTAAAATGCCAACCTGTAAAGATCCTATTGTGGGTTTATATGAGTAGAGAAAATATGTTATGCAACAGAAGCATTTTATAATATCATCCTGTATCCATTTGGACAAGCTTCAGGCCATACTAGCAATTTTTATAGTAGCCCCAGATATCAGTTTTTTACGTGGCTTAGAGATAACAATCTTATTCTTTGATCCTTTTTTCTCTCTTTTCAGCAACATCTTGCTAGTATGACTTCAAGAGTATACTTTAGGCCCAGCCAACAGAAAAAAACATCACACGATACTTTTGTGTTTCTTCTGCCTTTTAACAGTATACGTGGTAAGGAATAGTGGCTAGATTACAAATCCTGGGAAGCAAAGAAAATATATGCAGGCTTGAAGTTTGCAAGTGAATTCGGTATTAATAAAATGTTAGTATTCATACTGAACATATGACCAGCTTTCCTTTTTTGTGAATTTACAGGTTTCAGGAATACTTTATACCCTCCATGGAACAGAATGATGACTTAATTGTTTTTGCAAATGACAGCTTTACTTGGCTGTGAGTTTATGAGGCAGTAAATTTGCCTCATAACTTGCAGCATTTACCCAGAACATCTCTATGATGCTGTGAGCTATTTATTACTAAGTGTGTTTGGAGTGAAGTGAAATGATCATCTAAGCACTCAGAGGAGACATGCTATGATGAAAAAAAGTGTTCTTCCAATCGCGTCCTTTTGGTCTTTCATTCTCTTCCCAGTTCTTTTCAAATATAAGTCCATTGATAACAGTGGGCTGACAGTGGTCTAAGTGGTCAGTTGGAGTTGGCTAAATGGTACCAGGAATATTAAATTTAAAGTTAATTTATAGACTAGGTACTTGTACTCATACATGCTGGTGATCCTCAAAGAAAAAGCAAATTAATCTGAATGACTCGCTGAATTGGACTGAAGAGCCATCTAGCCAAATCATAGATGTACAGGTGAGGCAGGAGATATATATATGGAACTTGCTGAATGCAAGAACGCTGGAGAACAAATACTTCCTGAAATATAAGTGGTGCCTTTTATTTTATTTATTTTACCTTTGAATGCCATCTGTCACACTTGTATCACTGAAAGTGCTCATCCATTGTACTGCTTGTTTTCATAATGATTGCAAATATGTGATATCATAAATAACATCACTGCCAGTAACTTGATGGGCTGATGCCTAAGTTCTGCGAAAACAAAGATCTGATCATTGTATGCAATGCATTGTATGCATTGTATACATAGTCATTCTCAGTGGTCATAATGTATGCTAATGCTAAATGAAGTATGTAAATCCATCCTATGAAGTCTGTTTTCCCCTTGATATATACAAATAACTCCTCCTAACACTTGTGTGAGCTAAGCCTTATTTATTGTTAACTGGAAAATAGTTAGTTTCACATAGTTCAGTGACAGGGAAGTCTTGATTTGTCAGTAAAGCTGTTTTGCATGGAATCAAACAAACTAGTTCAATTAAACCAAAACAATTTTCCTCCTTTAAATAAAGTTAATCTTCCAGTGATGCTTGTCCCTACAACCCAGTTCCGGTTCACTGGTATAGATTCTGTATATATATATTTAGGGCTATTATCAGATGCAAATATTAATGATGCTCTGCATGGAGATAACAGGCAACAAGGCCAATTTTAGCCTTGGGAATATGGATTCATTCATATTGGGCCCGAGGAGAGATATTGTCATTTTAGTATTCCCATCCCTAATCTGGACTGTTTAAACTGTGAACGTGCAAAGGGACTGTGAGACGCCCCAGCAGTGTTTCTACAGGATCTTGCTTTCAGGCTGGGCTGTCGTGGATCTGGCATCAGCTTCTAAGCTTATGTTCTACAGATAGGAAGAAGAGCAGTTTTCATCACTCCTTCACTCACATTTGTTGCCATTTCAGTCCCTGAACAGGCTGGATGTAGGAAATTCAGAAACCTGCTTCACACCGCATTTATGCTTCCTTTCCTGTAGCTCCCATCTTCTAAGTTGTGTCTCTAGGAGCTTAAAACAAGTTAGACACTCAGGTATCCTTAAAAATATTGCACTGCGTATTGAAGCGTGATATTCCAGGAGGTCAAGCAGGCTGCAGCTGTGGCAGGGGACAGTAGGGTTTTTCTTTGCTGTAAGATCCTCTGTGAGTGGATAATTTTTATTTTTACTTTTCTTTAATCATCTCACCCAATTCTAATGCAGGTGACGTTCTTTTCACAACGATACTGAGCTGAAACTAGAGCTAGTTGACAATATCATGTAATTCTGAAAAATCTGTGCTTGCATCAGAACATTTGCTTTATTACTTTTCATAGGTCCTGCATTTACTTCCTGTTTTTAGAGCAAAACTGTGACCCAAGAGAACAGGCGGAACAGGCACACTTCGGGCTAGGTCATGGGTCCTCTACGAACAGAGTCAGGGAGCAGCAGGAATGAGGCAGGAATGCTTTCAGGTATGTTTGATAACTCAACTTGATGTTCAGTTTGATAACTCAACATTTTCCACACCTCAGAGAATAACACACACTGCGTGTAACTCATGGTAGGTTTAGACTTAGGCCTTTCGGAATAAGACTCATCAGACATATACCTACATAGCTCAGGTTAAATTTTACTTTCTTTCCAAAAAGTGGGTGATTTCTTCACAGTCAGATTTATGGAAATCAACAGACATTAACTGATACTAAGAAGCCAAATAAAAATTTCTGTAAAGCCAGAGAATGTCACAGCATGATTTGAAAAATGCTTTATATAGGGATGCATCCCGATATTTTAATTATCCTTTCTGGTAATGTAATCAAAAGATGATTATGAATCATGGTTATTTGCAGTGATACACTGTGGAAAAAAATTGAGGGAGAAAGATGAGGACAAAAAAAAATCGTAGTCTCATCTGCCAAATCTCTGTTTGAGCTGTCCTTTTACCGATGTAGACTACTGACTGACAGTTTTCCCTTTCAGTGCTGTCATTTTTATTCTATCGTTCCTTTCCTACTTCATCCAGTAAAGGATGATTCCTAAATGTAGGGAAAAGTATGGACAAATTTGGACTGAATGACTTTGAATGGCTGTTTTTACAGCCTGCACGTCAACTGTAGTCACAAACATGTCCCAGTTGCTATCACTATTTTGTATAGCTCCAACTTCTTTTCCCCAGGAATCAACTGCAATATAGCAGGAAAATCTTCATTCTGTATTTCATGACCTCTTCTCTGGAGGCCCTGCCTGCTTGCTGAGAGCTTTAGCCATCAGTCACCAAGCTTAGTGCGTGAAGTCCACAAGACTGCACAAATGTACATGTTTTGATTATTGGTTTTTGCATCCCTGTTGGGGAGCAGGTTCTGTTCAAGATTTAGCATGCAGTGTGTAAAGTACAACATCATCTTACTCAGTGAGGCTTACTGTTCTTGCAAAGTTTTTGTTTGCATTAGTGTTGCAAAAAAAAAAAAAAAAAAAGCAGCTGCCCATTATAGATGTGCCTGGATACAGTTAAAACTTTTAGATGAAGAAGACTCTATGCTTCCACCTGTTTTAGAAACAGCTAATAGATTTTTTTGTTGTTGTTTTCCTAGTTTAAAGCAGATTTTTCAATTGACAAATTCCCAGAGTTTTCTTTCGGACTTTATTTTTATTCCTTGTTAAAAATCCATGCTAGCTAGAAGTCACAGAAGGGTTAAATTAAATAGACAATCACAAAATATATCTGAAAGACATAAATACCAGTGCAGAACACTCTTTTCTCTTTGACAAGCAGGAAAAGGAGCTAAGGTATAAGAATTTTCTGAAGTGAATTATATACTGTTTCATAATGAGGTCTGGCCAGCTAATTATCCAATAGTCCATCTGTGCATTCCAGGAGAAAAATAAAATTAAGTTTGGGTAACGCACACAACTGGAAACATATGAATAGTTATTTTCTAAGCTTTACTTTTCTGCTATGACAGAATTGTGATCAGAATTTGCAAATGGAAAGTCCAAATGGATTCTAGCTTCCAGCTACACCATGAAACCTCTTATTTTCCCCCACAGAATTACAAGCATTGTCTAACACGATGCAAATTTTGAAATGCATTCCACATCTTAGGCTGTGGAGATGATATTCTGCTTTCTATTGAAATATTAAAGGAGTAATTTTGTTTCAAGTATCTTGAAATATTTTTTTTAAATATTAAATAGGCTTTGAGGCACTCTTCAGATTCAGGTATAAAAAATATTGCAATCTATGACAGTGATAAATCTATGACAGTGAGATCCCATGGTTTACCTCAAAGCACAGAATGAATGCTGGGAAAAAAAAAAAAAAAGGAAATCTGACTCTGCGTTGCCTCTTTAAGCATTGAGGTGAGGATGACCTGTCCTGTATTCAAGTTTCTAAAAAGCAATAGAATAAAAAGATGCCTTCTAATGTTTCTATTACTTTTCAATGTACTTGGTCCAAGACATTATTCCATAACTGGGTGTCAGGTTGAATTGGTAGACCACTTACAGAAAAAGTCATATCTAAAGATTATGAGGGTATGTTGCTGAATTTTCAGTCAACAGTCCTTTCCAGAAATACTGATCTTCTTCTTTTTATACACTGAAAAAAAGCAAAAATTGTAACAGAGGATCATGTTTATAAAAAGTAGTATTGGTTTAGATTTATATGAGTAGGCTAAAATCCTTAAATATGTACTGTATTTAGATATTACAAGCTTCCAGTCTGTCTTCTTAGAGAGAGACAGATTATTTTTGGAAACGTATGAAATTTATTCTCTTTGGTGATAATCTCCTTTATGTTGCACAGATTTTGAGTATTTCACTTCCTCTGCTGTTTTTCAAGTAACCTGTTCTGGTACAAAATATTTGCATAATCTAGGTGACTTATTTTATGGATTTTTGGGGGTGTGTTTTCTTCTGAAGCTAGGATATAAAAACAATCACTTAAGTTAGTGACATTTACAAATAGCTGTGCATGATATCCTTCCTTCTGCATTATAGAAATAGAAAATCCATACAACATAACCCATATAAAAATAAAAATTCATATAGAAACAGCTAGATGCCTAGTGCCTGCAGCCACTTCCACAAATGTTTTGTTTCACATGTCGGCATCCTTTTGTTAGACGATGAAAACTTTGATTTCCTGGCACTTAGGTTGTGAAGTTGAATTTTACAAGGCAAACATCAAGGTCATGATACTTCAGGCATTTTTGGACACTTCTTCAATCAAGTATGGATTTTATACCTCACTCAACTATCTTGGTGATTATTGACTTCCTTTCTGCCTGTTTCAATGACAGGCAGTTGGTATCATATTTCTCTGATTCTTTCAGCATTAAAGAAACATAGACTCAGGGATACCTCCTTGCTCCAGGGAGGTATAAGCACAACTTTGTCACTACCGGCCCATGTAGAAAAGTAAGACAAGGATTAGAAGTACACAGCTCTACAAGTCACAATTGCATCTTTGAAATTTTCTTAGAGTGACGTGGGACATTTCCTTGCCTTAGGGTAAAATCTATTCCTAAAGAAAAAAAATAAACCTATGTTCTTTCATGAGGATATGTACATGTATGTCTAGCACATGAGTTTTAAATATACACAAGCATTTATATATGAGTGTTGTGTGTATACACGCACCTGACTAACTCCATAGCTTCCTGGAGCAAGTTTAAAAGGAGGTTGCTTTTAAGTTTTAAATAATAATCTTACCAGATTCTTGATCAGACTCAAAGAAATTTGCCTTATGTATGGCGAGGTTATGACCAGCGCCATAGAGCTATTTGGCCCTGTGAACGTAAAGCAGATTGCACACAGGCAAGAGACCACCACCACATTTTGTCTGCACTGCAGATGATGTGCGTTGCTATTGGTATTCTTGCCTGCATTCATTGCTGATCTGCCCATCCTAAAGGAAACAAACCAGATCATAGAATCATAGAATTGCCTAGGTTGGAAGGGACCTTTCATATCATCTAGTCCAACCATCAACCTAACTCTGACAAAAACCGTCACTAAACCATATCTCTAAGCACTACGTCTACCCGTCTTTTAAATACCTCCGGGGGTGGTGACTCAACCACTTCCCTGGGCAGCCTGTTCCAATGCTTGATAACCCTTTCAGTGTAAACATTTTTCCTAATATCCAGCCTAAACCTCCCCTGGTGCAGCTTGAGGCCGTTTCATCTTGTCCTAGCACTTGTTACTTGGGAGAAGAGACCGACCCCCACCTCTCTACAGCCTACTTTCAGGTAGTGGGAGAGAGCGAGTCTCCTTTTCTCCAGGCTAAACAACCCCAGCTCCCTCAGCTGCACCTCTTAAGACTTGTTCTCCAGACCCCTCACCAGCTTCGTTGCCCGCCTCTGGACCCACTCCAGCACCTCAGTGTCTTTTTTGGTAGTGAGGGGCCCAAAACTGGACACAGTACTCACACCAGTGCTGAGTACAGAGGGAAAGATTGTCGTTGTTACTTTAGCCAAGTGACACCCCACCCGCCGTTACGGGTTATCTCAGAGAACTGTGCCTTCGGTACCTAGTGAAGAGGGCAAACAGCTGGGGTACTTTATCACTCTGTTTCTGGAGTGTGGAAAAACACGGGTGGTGCCATTTTTTTAGCGTGGGTTGATTCATATGGGCCCGGGTGTGCAGCAGCCTCACTGGTACGTGACGGTCTGCCCACACCATAACACGCACCTTCCCATCTTGCCTGCCTTTCTCATCAGCCTTGCAATTAAAGTCTGGGCTGATCCTTTCTGTCAGCTCGCCATCTGCAAAACAGGAAGCACTGGCTTTGCTGTGATTTCACACTTCTCTTGATTAAGCTCGCTTATGTCTGAGCGTCTTTAGGAGAGCCATGTAACATGCGGCGGCTGCGGACACGCTTTCTTTGGGGACAAACAGGCAGCAAGGCAGTGGTGGCGGAGTGCAATCTGGAATACCCAACAGTGCAGTCCGAATCTGTTAGTTTCTCTTATACTTCAAAAGCTGCGTGTTATGAAATGAACGGTCTAATTTCAACACTCTACCTTCCCAGAGGGAATTGCGCATATTGTTTTATGACCTTGCAGCTTCCTTCTTGGTGGCTAAGTGCAACTGGAAGGACAAGGCTGGCTCAAGCTCTGCGAGCAGCAGTATCCTTTTTAAATGACAATGGCTAGAAAATAAAGTTTCCTCTTATTGCTGGTGTCTCTGTCTATCACTTTCTACTTCTCAGGCTGCAAGAACACAGCAAGGAGTTTATTAAGTATTACTGTCAACGATCTGTCACTGTTACTTCTTAAGACTGGCAGCACTGAGAACAAGCCCCCAGTGAAGGCTTTTTCAGATGTTTCCACAGACAAATCACACTTTTTAAAAGGACAGTAAGGAGCTATTATGGCCATTCAGCTTGCCCTGTTCCTTAGTAAGAACCTCACTAGGTAACTGTCAAATCCCATTTCCATCTCACATCAACTCTCTAAGCAATAGCTTTGCCTGTAGAGCTATTGTTTTTCTCAATTAAAGACACTGATAAGTAAAATGAGTACTGTGTCATTGTAGAAATTGTTCCATTTATTCCCAATACAAAAAAAATATACTACATGTCTTGTTTAATTTTTGTGTGGCTTCTTAAAACATACATAGTCTCCTCTTTTTATAATATGCAGACTTTTGATTCACTACACTGTTCTGCCAATTAACTTCCCTCATCTGGATATGATTATGACAACTGCTTCTCTTCCCAGCTTATTTTAACATTTTCTCCGTTTACTGTGAATCTCCTTGGCTTAGTTGTCCTTGCTGACCATTGTGATGTTTTCCTAAGGGGGCAGGTGGGTTTCTTTTAACATCACAATTTATATAGTGAGTTTTGCAATTGTAACACACTACAGCAACTCATTAGTCCATTCTGGTCTTTTGGGAAGATACCGGATACCCACAGTCTTTGACCGCAACACTGCCTCATCCCGTCAGACTGCACATCAATTTGATGAAGCTGGATGCAGAAACAGTATTTCTCATATCAAAAATGTGGTTTTGTTTTGATCGCATGGAATGCCTGAAGTTGTGAGTGAGAAACCCACAAAGCTTTAATCTCTGATTTGCTTTCATAGTGTATTGTCAAGAAATTTTTAAGTCTCCAGTTATTTCCAAAGTTGCCAGGGCATTACTGTCATACAGCAGCTTGCCATCATCTTACCTTAATTCTTGATATTACCTAGGACTTCTGTTTTCCCTGTGCATGCAATTCCTTTTATGACACTCGCACTTATTTCATGTTTAAAGCTTCTAACATTACTGGCTCTGGGATTACACCCTTAAAATGTTAGTACAGCAAGTTTCCCACTTGAGTTTTTAATATTTTTTGGGGGGGGGGGTCAAAGGGAAAAAATTTACTGGAGCTCCACAGAAGATGGTTCAGAAAAAAACTTGGAAATAACACTGTGATTTTGGGACTAGATTTGACATTACCAATTGGTAGTTTTCATCTTGACACCATTTTTAAAAAGCATAATAATGTGAAACATTTTAATTAGATCAAATTGAAATATAATTTGATGAGTGTATATGAATATGGTAAATAGATGTGATCAGGATTCTGTAGTGATTCATTATTGAGTTATGCCATGTAAAACAAGCATAATAACTCACAACGAATTTCCTTAATGCTTGCACTTTTTTCTAAGTTGTACTGAAGCCAATGTTGTCTTCTTGAATCCCAGTAAATTCTGTATAAAGGTATTTATGTGCAGGTCCACATATTGGTGGAGGGTAAGATGTTCATCGTCATAACAAAAGTATGTACTCATTATGTAGTCATTTGGAGATACACTGACATTTGTTATATGTCTCAAATGCTTAACTTATTGGAGCTATTCTTGTTAAAAAAAAAAACAACAAAATTCTGAGTGTTTACTGATAATAACATCTATGCACCCATGAGACTGCAACTGTAATTTGTAAGAGTCTCTTATGTTAAAAGTGCCTTAATTTATTTAACTGAATTAGAGGCTACCTAAGAAAGGTCGTCACTTTTAACTTCATCAGTTAATAACTACTTTAGGACAATGAAAAGTTCCAGTAGTACAGGGATAATATTCATCAAGATTTTAGTATATAAAAATACAAAAGGAGACAAATTGCTTCAAGTTATCATACCTGTAAATAGCCTTTTGGATTAACCACTTTTGAAACACACTTTGCATTAGCGCCTTTGTTATTTCTTGACAATGTGAGATAGCATCAGAAGCCCTAATGATAAAAGTGAGACTCAAGGTTTGAGTCATTAGTCCATGCTCCAAGTGTGGGAGAATCTATGCTAGGAAACACAGACAGACAGAAGAAAACACAGACAGAAGAAAAATGAATTTAACATACAGGTCCAACAAAATGTTGGTTTTAGTAAGGTGGAAAAGAAAGGATGATTCCACAACAGGGCAATGCCCAGTCATGTGAGTTTTTCGTTACCTGAGAGATGTTTCTAATGCTTAATAGGATTATTTGTGGGAAGGAGAGTTCCAGGAGCAGGTCTGGTTTTTTTTTTGTTTTGCTTTTTTTAAAAGGGTTGTTCCAGGAGAGAAACATAATTTATAAATATTCTGCAGGTTTAAAAACTGCTGTGCACAGATTGGAAGTGGACTTGTTTTTTAAGCAGCAATTCTGTAGATGGCTTTTTATTTTAGTTGCATAATATAAACTTATTGAGATAATATAACTATGTTTTATTTCTCAGCTGTAGTGAAGAGAGAGGATTTAGAAATCAGTTCTGGTATTTCGTTATTATTTTCCAGAACCACTTAATCTTTCTCGTAATGTAATCACTGCCTAGTTTCCTGCTGAATAGATTTGATTTACTCTCACTTTGGACACCCTTTGTTACAGAGAACTTCAGTCTTTAAGGGATAACAGCTACACCGTGAGTTCAACGGCCTTTCTGTTTAAGGCGGGACCTTGACACTTGCTTAGGATACAGAATTCTTTGCCAGGTTCCTACAGAGATATCCATCACACTGGTGGTCCTTTAGCCTCGGTAAAATTTCTGTTGTGGTTTTGATGAGGCAGTTTCAGTGCAGTTAAAGCCTATTGGGTAGACTGTGTCTGTAGTATAACTGAACTACTGAAGGCTCAAACTCTAACAGTTTATGCCTTCATGGAGAGATGGGAGAGTGAGATGTTGCTAGGGTAGTTTCTCCTTGACTGCCTAAGTGTTATGTTGGATCCAGCTTTTAAACAGTTTTTTAGCAGTGAGCATTGATTGTACCTTTCATAGATGCATCTGCTTATGTGAGAAAACATCTAATTTTCATCATAGGAGCAGTGGTAGCAGCTGGAGCAGAGCTGCTGGTGAGGCTGAGTGCAGACCTGCAGAGCAAAAAATGATTAGTTGAGAAACTAAATTCAAAGGACACCTAAAACTGGCAAAAGTAGGGAGAAGGTTAAAAGTCCAGGCACAGAGGAAAGAACAAGGTGTTCATAATACATGAACTGAAGAAAAAGACAGGAGCAGCAATTAAAGACAAGAGATTAAGCCAGAGCAAGGACCAAAAGAAAGCTAAACTGGAGACGGGAACTTAGACAGCAGGAGGCAATTGGACACAGCTGGGTAAATAACAGGGCAGGAGGATGTATCATAATGCTGACTCACGAGAAACAAGCAGAAACTGGAAATAGCCAAACAGTATCATAGGCTACAGTGAGATGAACCTGTGTGCTTGGTAAATAGCTGTGTGGTCCTGGGGTAGTAGTATCTCCTCCTGCAGATCTTGCCTCCCCTGATCATCAGATTGTAGCAACATGACTTAGAAATTAGAAGATTCCTCCCGAGATCAAGTGTGTGATCTGTAAATACTATCCTCTCATTTTTCAGATGCATTGTGAAAACAATATAATTAATAATTATGAAGTAATCAAATGCTATAATTAAAAACACCATAGAAAAATCTGTGGGAAAAGTAATGTCAGTTTTTCAGAGCTGGATTTGAGGAGCATGCGGTAAATAAAGCACTTCAAACAACAAGGATAACACAAAATATTGACTAGCTGCTCAGTAAGGGAGCCACATCCATATTGTGCCCTGAGGCAGCCATTCTGTTGGAAAAACAGGATGTGCTCATGTAATTAAAAAGTATAGCATAATATGCCCAAACAGTGGGCTCCGATAAAACTGACACTACAGACTTCACTCTGGTATTTCATATCTTTGGAGTTCTTGGCTCTATAGCTTCAAACGTGGCCATTTATAGTTGTGTACACTGCACATAGTAAAGGGCCTGAATGCCTGGCATGGTTGCACCTCCCTAGGGCTTCTCCTTAAAGAAGGAAAGTGCATCAGCTATTGAATTAGTTTCAAAAGTCTTGTGAGGCTGAAATAAATTGTCACATTTCTTCTATATATAATAGGGAACATCTCATGTTTTCTTCCTCGTCTTTTGAGTGGGTCAACAAGATCTAGCTGATTAGCAACCATTTGAATTATCTACTTGTTTTTCTATTAAATAGTCTGCAAGTATGGTAATAAAATACCTTGTAAAATTAAATACTAATTCACCTTTTTTATATACTCAAACTATCCAATTTAAATAAGTAAATAAAAAAAAAAAAGTCTGGGATGGAAAATGTGGGTGGTTATATTGTGTACTACGTTGCTTTGTGCTAATGAGATTCCTAGGAAATTATTTTCCTGACATTTTAATGTAAAGATCACATGACCTCTAGCATTAATTATTTCCATGAGCTAGTTAGCAAATGAGTCCTTCAGGGCCCATGACATCTAAAAGTAAATTAATCCTCTGAGTTTTATATGATTGTTGGATAATATTTTAGCTGGGCCATTAGTTGGGGAAGAGCTAGTCTTCTCTAGTTTTTACAGGGAAAGGTTTTGAAACAACTCTGCAACTCTATTGACCTTGTAACCAACTTGAAATTAAGCATAAGGACCATCACTTGATAGAAAGACTTTAACATTTACTTGCTGAAATTCACTAAAGCAACGCAGCACAATAAAAGGTTAGCACTGCAAAGCTTGCAGTATATGTTGATTTCTTTTTGCAATTTTCATAAAGCATAAAAGCAGAAGAATTGAGATAATACAGCAGAAAAAATATGAGTGAATTGGAAAAGCATTATTTTGCATCTAATTTTTTCTATATCTGACAGTAAAAGAAAAATTGTCACTTTTATAGTCTGTTTGATAAAACAA
This sequence comes from Dromas ardeola, assembly GCA_013398915.1. Taxonomy (NCBI): domain Eukaryota; kingdom Metazoa; phylum Chordata; class Aves; order Charadriiformes; family Dromadidae; genus Dromas; species Dromas ardeola. The sequence goes on from VYZM01012807.1 coordinate 100,919, forward strand.
CGATTTACCGATATGAATTGTAGAAGGCGCAAAAAAAAAAGCCATAGTTGCAAGAAATTGCAGCAAATGCTGAAAGTTGCATTAAAGAAATACATGCCTTGGAACATCTAGACGATAATGTATTACTTGTGATGCCTGTCAAAATTCCCCAGATGGGCTATCCCCAGAGTTTGAGGTGTTTGGGGAATTTATTTTTCATCCTAACCAATAATTTATGAACATTTTTAGCTCATCTTGTGTGAAGAATCTTTTGCCAGTGTTCAAATGGATGCAACAGAGACTTACACTCTAGAGTATCCTTTAAAAACAGGCAGGCAAATGTCATCTGTTCAATTGTGTAGGCTTATATTATTTTTGTAGAACCCTACTTAACTCTTACTTACTGTGTTTGGTTTAGCTTTAGTACACTTTGTAGCATTTTTAGTCAGCAACTGCAAAACTTCACTAAAATTCTGACTTCAAGGAACAGTTAGTAGAGAAAATGATAGCTCAGTGGGTCTGCAATGGGAGGATATAGACCACCTGGATTCTAGTTTTCTGATTCAATTCTCACCCAGCTTGATTGCATTTGAAAGATATTTCTGTCTGTGGACTCTCTGACTTGTGTGCAGAAACTTAATATACTCAAGCCCCTATAAGGTGCTTTCATGCTACACAAGAGAATGCTATATTTGGAATTAATTGGAAGTTTTGGCAGGCTGGCCAAAGTTGTGAAGAAAATAAGCTATTCTATAAACTTAGAAATTAGAAAAAGCCCAGTTGTCACCTAATGACAGATTGCTGATAGGGCAAGAAGGATAAATAAGGAGTGAGATGATTATTTTGTCACCTTGACTATATTTGTATTATGATAAAAATATCTATTCGCTTTCATCCTCATTTTATCATGCTTCCAGTCAGGAAGCCTATCTTTGGTCTCCAAATGCCATCAGCTCTGACTGTCTGTGCCATGCTAAGCCCGTTTCCATCCTTCCAAGTTATTCTCCCAGGTTTCTTTCCCTATTTGATACCACCCCACAAGAAATGATAGAGTGTCTGATAGCTCCATTTGTACCTCCTGGCCAGGACAATGTCTCCCGGAAGGTAACCTTGACTTTTCCCTTCAAATAGAATCTGTAAGGAGTCTCCTAATAGGTATTAGTAAGGATGCATGGCTACTTTGGCTTTGAGACAGTTGCATGGTATTCCAGGTTGGTCTGTGCATCAGATATAACTCTTGCTGATGCACTTTGGCATTCATTGTTGGACAGGTTGGACCGTTCTTAACTACCACAGCTAGGCAGGCCTGGGTGTAAGTGCAACAGCATTGATGTAAGCCACCCTGACACATAAACAGTTTCAGGAACAGGCAAAATGTACCACCACTGATCAGCTATATTAATGACTCGTGAACAATTAATTGGGTAATGCCACAAATCCTGTGATAGTTTATCACAATAACTGCAGATATTGGTTTGATTGAGAGAGTTTTTAGCAGCCGTTAAAATTACTGTATGAACACAACATCACATTTCCTTTTCTTTTCTTTTATCCTATTTCCCTCTCCCACCTCTTTTGCTGACCCTGCATCTGCTGACCATCTCCTTGAATATCCTTGTCGCTGAGAGAATACTCTACAACTCAAAAGATGAACCTTCACCTAAATACAGATATATCCTGTTCTGTTTCCTTACTTCTCCATAAATCCATTGGTACACTGTTTCACTTGAAGAACAAAATAGGAATAACTCCAAGACTGTGTTTAATGCAGGATAGTATGGGCAATGGCCACTGCTTATGCTGCAGGAAGAAAAAGGATGCTTTTCATTGCTTTTCTCTGCATCAGTGCTGGCCTCTGTGCACGGATCTGTGTATTGGTTTGCACCAGGAAGTTAAAAGTTTTAAAGCACATTTGTCCACAAAAAGGAAGCTCACTATTGATATAACGCTGCCTATAATCATGCTCTGGAAGGTACCCTCTGAGGTAGTGACAGTGGTTCACAAGTAATGTTAAGCCCACTGGAGCATAGACATTACATGCTATTCTAAGTCATAAGGGTTAGAAAAAGTGCACCTAGCCTTCCCTTTTGATCTGACCGGTGTTGTTAGTGATACTTTCTCCACATTAATAGACTGACTAATTTCTTCGTTAGACAATTATTCATAAATAATTACAGGTCACTTCTTGTAAAGTCTATGCTTTTGCATGAAGTGCATTAATCAGGCATCATTCTTGCTCTGAGACACAGGGAAACAGATGGCTACAGCAATAGTAGGGATGACTGTCTCTTGCCTCAGCAGCCTGAATGTCTAGTCAGTCAAGAAAATTAGTTTATTATGGCCCTGATTTATTTGAACTTTGGCTATTTTATCTCCAAAATGCACACGAATATTGAAGTTTTAAATCCAGATTTTACATTCCTTCATTTGAAAGAAAGGGATTATTTCCATAAGGAAATGAACTATAATTTCTACACCTAACTTATAGAGCTGGACTGATAAATATTTTCTCCTTTTGTCCGTTTGCAAAAAAAATACTGTAGAGTGCAAAAGGAGTCTAAGAAGTCACTTGCAGAAATTCAAATTTATTATCTCAATCTGGGTTCAAGGCTTAACTCTGATGTTATTTGTGTGTTTTTATGTTCTCATGACCTTATTAAGTTCAGTAGATTTACCTGGACTTTAAAATGCTGCTTTTCAGCCATGTCTTAATCAGTGTGGGGACCTGCTCCTGTTGAAGCCAGCCGTCTAGGATTACTGTTGAATTATGACTCCTTACTTACCATGCCAAGGCGGAGATGGAAGGCACACTAGAAAAACATTGGGTTTTCAGTGAGACACAGAGCAGCTCTCTCTCTTCAGTGCATCTTCTGGGGCAGTTCTTATCTTAGAAAACAGTCCTTATAACAAGTTTCCTCCACTCCCTGGCCAGGCTTTGCTACTGGTGATATAAAAGGCTGTGGCTGCTGTCCTTTAATCTTGGAGTATGAAAAACACAAGCCTGCATTTTGTTGGTCCTTGTTCTGAAGCAGATGCCAGCATCACAGCCAGCCTTCCTCAGCATCAATGGCTTCACAAACAGATCCTTTATTTTTTTTCCCCTTAGAATTCTACTCTTTTTTAAAAACAACAACAAAAAAATCTTCAAAGGACTGTACATGGATCAAGTGGTAAAGAATACATAGTACTTAGTGGTATCTGACATTCCTATAGAAGAAAGGCTCATTCTTCATTGAGTTCTCTACAGCGAATAAAACCGCATATAGTTGGAGGTAGTTGAACAAGGAATGTCAGCATTTTACGCTCTTTTTCACAGGTGTAAATAACAATATACATTGTGGAGAGCAGCCCTGCTAGTATTAAACTTCCAGACAGTTCATCAGAAAAGATCCATTTAATTATAATACATTGATTCATAAGGATAAAAACAACCCACTGTAAGAGACATTTTCACTGACTTAATGCTGGCAGTGCTTATCCCAACATGACGCTTCTTAATCCCAGACAGCTTCAATATAAAATTCCAAGGGATCATTAGCTGGGGTCTGCACAAGCATAGGAGTTTGTGTCAGCTCAGTAAGGGAAGGCAGCTTCTCTGCTCCTCCCAAAAGAGTGATGGTTTCATCAGGCACATTGAAGCTTAGAAATTCTAAGTTGCAATATAAACAATGGTTATGATTCCCAACCCAGCTGGTGCTGTCAGGCAAAAAAAACCTGCAGTCATTTGAATGCAGCAGGGTAAACACACTAGAACACTAATTTGTTCAGCTACCGTTCCAGCTTGTTACCCATCTTTGGCAGATATAAGTGCTTAATTACAGTAGTGATGTCCACAAGTATCACAGAAGATGGTTTATCAGGTGTTTATAATACCAACAAACATTATCAGACTGAAGTATAATAAGCAACATTTCAGCCCTCAAAAATTGTGTGCAGAATATTGTAAAACATAGTCAGAAAAAATATTTTCCATAGATTTTGCCATTTAGAGAAGTGGTAGGTTTCATTCTGGTCCTTGGATTATGGTAAATTTATGATGGGACCCATGCAAGAGTCTGGGTGGGACCTGTGTGTTTTCTGTTCTGCTCTCCATCTGGCAATTTCTTCAAAGGTCAGAAGACAAGAGTTTAAAAGCCCATGACCCTTTTGTTTCAGAGAATTGGGAAAAATATAAAATTGTAAGTAAACCAAGTTCAGAAATTTCTAGATGCTCCATAAAATGAAGTTTTCTGCTCAGCTCAATTTATTATGGCATTTAATTAGATATTATTGATTATTACATTATTATTTAAAGCTAAGGAACAGGGCTATTTGAGCAGTGGCCTGTAAAGCTTGCAGAGCACTGCTAAGAAGCTTGCTTATGGACATTGCTATGGAGATATGACATAGTAGAAGCCTCCCTTCCATTTCTGCATTGATTTACCGATTATCAACAATTTTCCTATCTACATCCTCCAAAAAACTGCTGAGGGGCTTTTACGAAGAAAATAGACATGTACTTTACAAATATAGGTAAGCCAGTTCTCCAGTCCCTCCTCTTCTAATATTTGAACATGCTTGCAGTTTGCTAAGAAGTTAGAAGGAGGCAATTTATAAGTATTGACTTTGGCTGTCCAGGAACGGTGCCTCTTCCGTCGTATTTTTATCCCTCCCTCTGCAGTTCCCTGTGACAAATTTTTGGTTTCAAGTCTTTGTGGCAGGGATTGCAATCTCCGTACTGCCATCACTTAACAGGAACGGGCTTTGCAGTTGACATCCAAGTGCTCCACCATTAATATTTTGATTACAAAATAGTTTTGTACTCCTTTCAGATGCTTATTTCTGTGAAGGGTTACACAGCGTGGCAGCTGAACATTTGTTGAGATAGTCCCTTTGAAAACATGATTACTGAGCACAGAATTTTCACTAGCAGTGCTTGTGAATAATGCGCATTAATGAGGAGCTGTAGTATCTGTCTTTATGTGCTCTTTATTCAGCTAATTCATGTTACATCACTTTCAACACAATAAACCATGGCACATGTTGTGCAGTATGAATAATCTATGGTTTAACGAGTGTATTGGGTTTGCGTGGCAAGGTTTTGGTAGCAGGGGTCTGCGGGCGTCTACAGGTATGGCTTCTGTGAGAAGCTGCTAGAAGCTTCCCCTATGTCTGATAGAGGCAATGCCAGCCAGCTTCAAGACAGACCTGCCGCTGGCCAAGAACAAGCCCATCAGCCCTGCTGGTAGTGTCGCTGTGATAACATATTTAGGACGGGGAAAAAGTTACTGCGCAACATGGCAACAGCAGATGAAGAGAGGAGTGAGAATATGTGAGAGCAGCAGCCCTGCAGACACTCAGGTCAGTGAAGAAGGAGGGGGAGGTTCCAGGCACCAGAGCAGAGATTCCCCTGCAGCCCGTGGTGAAGACCATGGTGAGACCGGCTGACCCCCTGCAGCCCTTGGAGGTTAACGGTGGAGCAGATATCCACCTGCAGCCCGTGGAGGAACCCACGTCGAAGAAGGTGGATGTGCCCAAAGGAGGCTGTGACCCCACGGAAAGCCCACACTGGAGCAGACGCCTGGCAGGACCTGTGGCTCCATGGAGAGAGGAATCCATGCTGGAGCAGGTTTGCCGGCGGGGCTTGTAGTCCTGAAATAGTTTGAAAAATTTTGATTGAGTAAATATACAAAAATTTAACCCATGACACTGAAAAATAGGCGACACAGAACGGCACTGGCTATGTAATTCTCATAGAGTTGGGTGAGGTAATTAATACTCCTGAAAAATCCACTAGCTGCCTATTTGCAATTTCAAACAATTTAAAATTCAGGACATCCATTATAGTTATGATTTGGAATCGTAAGGATGTTGTGTTTTTAATGAACTAATTTTTGAAAGCTAATTATACCTGAAAAATCTTCGCCTGCGACAAAAAAGGATTTAAGTGAACTTCCCATTGACAACATTTTTAACACACAGCTTTGGTATTACTCATTAGAGCCCAAGCTAATAAAGAGGAAGTATTACTCTATCCATCCTGGGCTAAATTTTGGTACATGTCTGAAAAGATGAATTTCAGTGCAAGTGTGTTTGTTTATCTCTGGGCAGACAGACAGCCCTAAATCAGTGCAACACTTAATTCTCACTTATATGCTATTTTCAGAATCATAGGTAACGCTTCACAGGCTTTGTGGGTATCCTCTGAATAGGAGCGAACTCATACATAACAGGTATGCCTTGTTAATTATGAAATCAGACTTAAGTAAAATTCTTCTATCCTGTAAGTGGTACTAATTATTAAAGTAATGTTTGCTTTGAAAATGTATGTAAAAGTAGGGTTCGGTTTATCTCACTTGAAAGAGGCAGGTCATTTTAAGCATTGCCAATTGCCTATGATAATTGTATGGTTTAGACCTTAAACAGAGGTATGAATACAGGTTAAAGGGTGTTGAGAACAAAGGAAGGCTCTTTTCATACCATTAGGATGAAAACGGGGTTTGTGGCTGGGGAAAAAACAGTCGTATGCCATAGTTTATAGTGCTTTATTATTCCTATTTCCAGAAGAATAATCCTCTTGAAAGGTAGCTCTTTACCTGGAGTAAAGATAGCCTGCAAATTATTATTCCCTTATTGTTGGCAGAGATTTCCTTTCAGTGCACTTTGTAGATTGAAGAGCAGAGGAGCACTCCAGGTAGAGAGCCCACATGTTACCTAAATACAGGGAGAGAGAGTTTCGGCTTCCTTCTGATGATTTTCTGTGAGTTCAGGACTGTTCTTTGTTGTTTGAAATTTTTTTTGGAAACAGACATTTGTACAAAATAATCCAAAGTAGAACAAAACAATTATGTGTCAATGTTAATCTCATCTAATATTCATATTAATGACCTATTTTTAGACAAAACACTTATTATTATTGTACCTCTGCTATAAAGTCTGCTTTTATGATTACGTGAATGGATCTTTCAAAATGAGCTGAAACTGCCTGCATTTGGCACAATAGAGTAATTTTGATTGCCTTTCTTTTGTTCCCCCTAAGAGCTATTTTTCATTTCTTCCTGAGACTAAGAAACTCTTTTTATTTTAATCTGATTTTTTTTTTCTGGCATAGAAACAATCAATAAGAAACCTGCCTCAATACCAGAAGAGAATGACCTTTGGATTCTCAGCTGATGATGCTGCAGAAAGGTTTGACTCTGGTGTCAGGCTATTATTTTGCTGTATTTTCCAGCTACATGGGATTTTCCTAATACATCTCTATATAAAATTAAATGAGGTCGTTTGTTATAAATGAACACAGATGTCTATAGTTATGCTTGAATGACAGCATTTTTCTTCACCAAACGTTATTTAGAGAGTCAGTCATTAGAGGTTTTACCAGGAACAACTTTAAATGTAAAGAATGACTTGACGACTTTTGAGTATAGGTGTAGGGCAGTATTGCTTCTGTGTTTTGGTGAGAGGTCGAAAAAAATGCATTCTTAGACAAGCCTTTCTGAACCAAACAGGTCCATATATGCATTTCCTATCCTCCTTTCGCCTTTAATGACGTATGTTGCCGAGTTTAAATCTTTGCTTCATTCATTTCTGCCATAGATGTTCTTATGTACAGACTAGAAACAAGCCAGAGCAAACAGTTTAGATTTCATACTTCATTCTTCTCCTATTCATGGTGCAGGTAATTTGGGATAAGCTGGGAATACCTCATGAAGCATTTGTTCTCACACTGGTCTGCTTTTAAAAATTTCTGCTTCCATTTTGCAATTGCCAAACAATAATGGCCATTTTTCTGTCTGTATTCACATTTGATGGACTTGCAGATTTACATAAGTGAGTATTTACTGCAGTTGTTATTTATATGCTGCCTGTACAGTTCCTGCACTGCTTATCTGCAGAGCTTTCGTAGAAAACGTGAAAGGGAGAGCAAGTCCTCAGCCTGAGTAGAGTAGATGATGGTTTAATAAATCAGGACCTAACACATCAATGTATTAGGAAATAATCCCGAGCGGGGAGACACTAGCTAGAACACTGAGCTGCTCAGATTACATACATATAGATTTATGTTGTTGACTGGAGTAAAAATGTTGGTGAAACCCAGGCACGCTCATTTTTTTTAGGCAGTGTACGCCCCATAGCAGCTAATGTTACTTACAACAACGTAAGAGGTACCTTTACAGCTCACCCCCGGGCTTCTGGTGGGTAGCAGCTGAAAAATTGATACTGTTTAGCAGAATATCAGTCACTATTCTCCAGTTTTTGGGGGCTGCAGAAATGGCTGGAATAACATGATAGCTGAGACCTTCTGCAGGCTTCCCGTGGCACTGCTGGATTTCACATATAGACCATTTAACTATTTTCTTTCCATTTATTTCTTAATCATTTTAATTATGCTTCATTACATACCCAAAATTGCCAAATGCTAATGCTTTTTCATGGGGTCATTCATTTTAATAAGCTGAGCATTGCACAAACTACAGCAAAAGCTAAAAACTAGGCTATTTTACATTAATAATAAGTTTTAAGTTAAAAACTGTAAAGAAAAGGTATTGTTCCTATCAGTTATGGCAAGTGCTTCCAGGTAATTTAGTAACTATCTGCTCAGGTCAATTTTATTTCGTTCTAGCTCTGCTAGCAACACCACAGCACCTAAGAAAGTTCAGTTTCCTGGACAAATGACCTCTATCCTTATGGCAGCCACATCCCTGCGGCACCACAGCAGCATCGCCATCCACACCAGAACCACAGGGGTTCAGGCAATCTTAAGGACAGTCAGTAGAAAAACCGCGATGTTGACTTTAACTCATTATTTTGCGGGAAGCCACCAGCGCATTCTGAGTGTGGGAGACAATTTTTATGTCCTAAAAGTTATGGAGACCAACATGCTCTGCTGCAAATTCTCTTGATGTCTTGGGCTCTTGTTTGTAAATTGGAGGTTCAACTATCAGAGAAGATTTTCAGCCAACTAAAGGTGGTACGAAGCTTTGCTTATAGATTGCTTCTAGACAAGTCAGTGTCATGAAAGCAGGTGGTAGCTGGCTGTAAGTTCTTTATAATACTATTGTCTAATATAGTAGCAAAGCGTGAGTAGATCAGGACATCATAGTTATCTTTACTGGAGTTACCCATGTGTCTAGATGTAGCATTTGTATGAAGTCAATGGAAGACTTAATGTACAGAAAGTTTTGCGATGGAGGTTTGATTTCCCATTACTACCCTTTGGAAGTATTCCTCTTAGAAGACCAAAAGGTCAGTCAATCTAGAATGACAAAACTTCATTATTTTCCATTTGTTTGAATATTGAGGTCAATCAAAGCATACAATTAGACTACAGTGCCAAGCCACCTCTTGTGGCAACTTGCAGAAAATACTACTTGTGCACAAACCAAGTCTGTTTCTCTTCACAGAAGTAAGGTAATCGGCTGAGGGAAAAAAAAAAAGAGTCTATAGCTGTAACTGGGGGAAGACTGTGAATGCAAGAGGTGGTATTCATCTCATCTTTAGTGACAATAATGTAATCTAAAAGTCAGGCAACTGGTTTAAGCTACTTTTTTTGTGTCTCCCAGTAATCTATGGAGATAAATGCCTCCAGAGTGCAGTTCACCCCATCCCACGGACAAATATCCAAGACTGGTATGATGAAACAGTCATTCAGCAGGTGTCTGTCTGTGTTGGTAAGGGGAAAGGAGGCAGGATGAGCAGCTTGAACTAGGCACATGGGTTTTACATAAATAAAGTAAATCCTATATGAAGTGTTAGCATTTTCAGGTTATAATGTATTTTTTTCCCTTTATTTTTCAATAATATATTAGGTGACTTTTTGTGTTTGTATTATAAATTCTACAATAAAAAGGAAGAACACTTAATCCTACAGTAAAAAATCCTCATTAATATTAAGAACTGCTGGCTTTTGCACTCTTGGGAGTCTCTTTATGCACTTGTATCTGGCCTGCAAGTCTGGATCCTGATATGCTGTCAAGGTTGAAGTCTGCATGTCTGACAACCTTTCTTAGTTTTTGCCAATGCTCATGGCTTTTACGATCACTACAGTTTGCTGAATACATAAAGAAAAAGTTAGAAGATCTATTTTTGCTCCAAACCAAACTCTTACATTTATTGACAAATTTTGCCAACTTTGTATATTTGTTTATGATTTGCTTTCCAGTTACTTTGTCAAATTGAAGTGTATACAAAACATAAAGTGCATAGTAGAGGAAGCAGCTGTAAAAGCTTCAGAGCTGTGATGGAAAAAAAACAGGCTTTTGACAGTGCCTCCAGAGTCTGTGAGCCAAATGTATAAAGTACCAATAAAATCCTAGTACTAGGCTGAATGCTGAAACATTTTACAGATTTAAAAATAGCCATTAAACCAAAAACTTTTCAGCTCGAGTCGTCCGAAAGAGATGCAAAACACACCGCTTTTCCATTTTGTATACGTGCATGGTAGACACTAACTTCTGCTTGCAGAACTTTCTCTAGCTTTTGCTGCTGAGTATTGTTTACCAGAAAGAGAAACACTTGTGACAGCGATGGTCTAGGAATTGTCATACCAAAACGACTGGTTTCCACAGAATGACTTTCCGGCAAGGCTATGTTTGGTTGTTGCGAAGAGTGGCAGCCCTTGTTTTACGTTCCATCATTCAGCCTTCCCCTAAGTGAGCTGTAGTCTAGGAATCTTTCCAACTGTGAGGATGATCCTGACAGAGGAGCCTGAGCAGTTGTTGCGATTTTGCCTGCATCATCTATACCATATAGCATGCAGCATCAGACCATCTTTCTTTGGAAGCTGGCACTTTACTTGACTGTATGTTAATGGGTCTGTAGCACACGTGCAGTACATCATCTCGTAAGTCCAAAGGACTTCACTGAGATGTTGTTGCACAGCTTGTGATTTGTCTTCAATATTTTCAGATTGGCTAGAAAACCTGTTCAGGAATACAGTAATTACCTTTCTCTAATTGGGACTTGGTCATACATCCACACTGGACCAAATTCAATTAATTCTTATATTTTGGCCATCTTATGTGATTGTACAGTGCCTAGCAATATTAGCTTTAAATTCTGAGTGATACTTTTAGATACAATTGCAGTGTGTGACCAATATTCTTCCTCTGGAAAATGTCTAGGAATGTTTCTTAAAAACATGTGCTACAAACACATCTATTATGGTTAAGTAATATACCATTAATTTACAATGTATGCCTGTTGACTCATTAAAACAATGCAAATTTTTGCATAGCAGGTGCAGATTCCACCCACTTTAGGTGTATTGAGCGTACAGTTCAGATTTTATCCTTTGCTCCATGTGCACTGACAGAAAGTAGAAGACTGAAAGCAGGATGTCTAGAAGGCAATTTATAGCAACCACTCTAAAACAATACTAATGAATTGGCTTTCAGATGGTATAAAGTGTATTCCTTGACTTCCAGTTATTTCTGTATTCATGGTGTATAAAATTGTATAATTAAAATGTTTTATTTATGGCTATAGAAAATTGCAGTAATACTGTTATATGAACTAAATTAATGTATTTAAGTTTTAAAAAAAATTAATTTTAAGTCAATGTAGTGCTTGTGAAGTGCGTCAGACAGCTCCAGAAGCTGTGCACAGAGAAGCTGCGGGCTGTGAACTTTTGCAGGGGCCACTAGTCTCCCGTTGGGCGCCTTCACCACGACATGGGTAGGGCCAGGGCCATTTTGTGACATGGACAGTTATCCATTATGAACGTTATGGAGTGAGGTACCAATGATGTCACAAGATCTGCCAATCACCTCTCAGATTATCATCACATTTAGTCACTATGGATGAAGGTCTCGTTTGAAAAAGCAAATGCAGTCTTGGAATTCAGAAGGTGTTATAGCCCAATGGAGAAGATTAAGGATTTGGATTCAGAAACGCAGCACACTGATCCCAGCTGCGCTCTGTAATCGCCGCATCACCTATGCCGAGGATCTGGGGGGAAATTAGGAGATCCACAGGCTTTATTCAGGTCATTTGCTCAGAGATCATTTTCACTGTGAACGAATGTCGAACCAAGTTGTGTTTATGAATTGTTCATTTCTGATTCACTTCATTTCTCAGCATAATGACATTAGGAAGTCAGTTCATGCTGATGTTCAGCTTCTATTTTTCAGTGTGAGTCTCAAGTAGAGTGTACAAACAACCTCGTGCCTCACTGAATTGATTATTTAAGAAATTTTGTGTGTGTATGTCATACTGCCAGGTCTGCTGCTGAAGGAGGAACATACTTATCCAGGAAATTAAAGAATAAATGACAGACAATTATCAAATAATGATTAGTGAGTAAAGACAATGCATCTCTAAAACAGAATAACCTCATGGGGATGAAGTCCATGAACCATCTGAAGTTTAAAAATATATTTATTGATAAACTAAAGATTTCCAAAATGTTTACAATTAATTTAGGAATAAAATTCTAAACACTACTGTTGAAACTACTGTTTGAGGCCTATTCATGATTATTATGTTTCTTCTGCATATTCATGCAAGTTCTTCGTTTGCTTGTAATAGCTAACCGATAAAAATAATAGCTCACAGTACTAAAGAATGAGGTTACTATGTTCATTTTCAGAGTATATGTATCTCTTATTGGTGATTTTAAATGCTTTTTATTGGTATGTGTATGACATTCAAAGAAATATACCATAAACATTGCTTTTAATTTGGTAAAGTTGCAGAAACGAGTTTTACTGTCAGGTTTCTAATAACACTATGTTTCTAATAAGATTTGCATTAATGAACTAATTGAAATATTAAGTTGCTGACACATTTCATATTTAAAATATTTTATAAATCAGACTTTATTAACATACTTATTAAAAAAATAATAGCTATAGATTATTTATTTATCAGTGTAAACCTTTAATTTTCATTAACTTTCCACAAGATGTAGAAAACAGGTTATAATTTTATGAGATGGTGCAAATTTTCTTTAGATTATCAATTGGTATTTTATTTTAGAGATGATTACTTACTGTTCAATGGGGGTCCTTCAAATAGTTTATAGGAGCTTTATTTTGTTTTCTATTTGTACCTGAGTTGTACTGAGATTACTACCCTATTTAATAGTCAAGTAATAAGTATACAAGTAATGACAAATATGGAAATATAATGCCATATAAAGGTAATTGGCTACATATGCCATCATTTCAGTCTGGTACCCACACATGTTTACACTGGCACACTCCTCCCAGACAAAGGATATCTCCTAAAGTTTTGTTCTGTCCTCTGACAGAAGAGCCTAGACATTCCTGCTTTTGATGACATGCCAGAGTTCAGGTAAAGAACATTGCATACTTCTCATTGATTTCTGATCATTTTCTGTCTCTTCCAATGCCTTTTATTTTTGGACAGCTGATAGTCAGTCCGGTCATTTATAGTATGTGTGTCACTGTGACTCAGGAAACCGTGACAATGGTCTCCAGAACATAAACTGCCGCAGTGTTGTCGTCTTTATTTTGCGAGGAAGTTAAAACCATCTCCAAGTCCTTCTGGGTCAGAAAAACTATTTTTCTGTTATGATAGTCCTGCTGATTTCAATGGGAAGCTTGGCTGCAGATGATTGGCAAAATCTGATGCTTAATAAGATTAAACTTCAAAGACTAATTAGGCTCAATCGCAAAGACTTTCATGGCTGATCATCACCAGTTGAGGCATGTCTGGCTGACAAAGATTTCCAGAGTGACTAGATTCACTTATCCCAAGTGACATTTGACAGAAGGAAAGATGCAGTTTTGCCCGCATAAAAAGGCAGAAGTTTTATTGATTATTTGGGCAACTGAGATGCATGTTGCTATCCCCAAAAATTAGCTATAATGTTTATGAGTGCTATGGCTAAAAGAAAAATGAGAATAATAAATATAAAAAAAAACCCACAACATAAAAGCTGGTTTTTACAATGTAGCTTTTGGAATTATAATTAATTACTGAGTCAAAAAGCTCAGTTTCATTAGCTAGCATCTGATTATAAACACTTTAAAAGCGCATGATCCTTCAGTTTTTAACTTCTTGTTGCTGAAGTCAAAAAGGGTGTTGCTTGACTAAATACCTGGGGTGAAAGTAAAGGATCGGTTCATATAGAGAGCAGCCTTTGGGCAGCCTCAGTACAGCATCCTGACTGACCAAGCGTACCTCAGTGAGAACACACAACACTTATCACATATTTACCTGCAGACATTCACCCGTATCCATCCAGGTTACTCTTTATGTGTAGCTTAGCACGAGGAAGAGGAATGAAGCAACGTTTGTAAGGAAGAAATGAGCCAGGCCTGGCTGAGGTCCAAGGAAATCGTGTCCCTGTTAGTCCTTCATTTCATGGCATTTTCCTCCTGAGGGGTGGAGGCTATACTTGCTTAGTTCTTCTCAAAGTTATAATTGTCATCCACCTGAGTGCGGACAGATACGGTGTTCTGCAAAGCAAATACGAAACGAGCCGTAAGCCTGACAGAAAGCAGGGACACTGCATTGGCACAGTACACCTCTGCTCCTAAGACTAATGCTCTTGGTATGGTCCTCCTGGTCCTGATGTGAAATTTCTTTTTGTTTTTTTTTTTGGCCATAAGTGTGCTTCACTGAGTGAAATGGAGCAAGGCTGAGTGGAGTGTAGGACCCATCTGAAATTATGAGCTGCTGCCCCTATGGATGCAGCAAAGATCTGACAAGGTAGCCAGCTCCCAGCGTTTGATTAATTTTGGAGCTCTGAGGAAGATGCTGCCTTGTGCTACGGCTAATTACTGACAAGCAGCTGATAAATGGTTATTTGCATCCATGCAAAGTAGAAAAAGCTGAGTACTACTATCAAAGTGGACAGGGCGTCTGGAATGGAGCGTATTTCCTTTAAGAAAAAAAAAAGAATAACATTGTTCAGAGGAAAAAGGAGCTATATAGCAATACTAAATCAGCACCTTACCTCAAGCATGTGGCTGCTTAATGCTTTTGTGGCTTGATATTGCCTTTGACCTGTTCAGTTTTCCCAGTCCCACCTATTGGGAATGGTAGAGTGAAACCTTTTTCACAGGTGGCCTCTATGAATCACCCTGAAGGCAGCATCTCATCTGGAATAAAGCTGAGACTGGGATGTAGCTTTTAACGAATTTAGAACTGGTTAGATTAAGAGTCCTGAAGTTAGAGTATGCTGTTTATCCTCAGAGCAGGTAAAGTAGGGGCAGCATTTATGTCTTCTCTGTAAAATTTAGTTCAGCAGCAACAAAGCAAGTTCTGTTAAATAGCTAATAAATATTTCCAAACACCGCTTCTAGGGGCTTAGTGTAAAATATAGTGTTAAAATAGAAGGCTATAGCTAAGGAAGAAAGGAAAAGAAAATTCCACGATGAAATTCTGCACAGTAGAAATTCTGCACACTACACCTTTGGGTAGTGGTGTACGCTTGCTCATGGATAAAGAAGGAAATAAACTCATATATGCTTGCAGACTCCTTTGACAAAAGAGAGAAAAATCACAGCTGCTCATCTAAATCACTTGCAATGAGCCTTGGGGAAAAAATCTAGGAACTTCAGATCCCAAACCATTTTTTTCCATTATGCCGCTCAGGTATGAATTTCCTTCACCTTCTGTACTGAATAACATTAACTTTATAACTTACAAACTAGCTGTTGGGTGAAGGCCTGATCATAAATACCAGTTTGGACCTTACTCTATCCAGCAGAGGGCACTGATAGGCACATACAGCATTAAATGTATATTAAAGGTTTTTTTTGACAAATGCTTCTTCAAAAACATTGATTAGAAGCCTAATTGCATTGTTACTGTTAACATAATAAGGCATGTTTGGTACTATAAAAGTTATTCTTTCTAGGCTTTTGTGTCACACATATTATTACTTTCTCTTACTGGCTAATGATTTAAGTGAATATATTGTATTAGTGCAGTAGTGCTATTTTGTCTCTTTTGCCACCTAAAATTCATGCGCTGAGTTTTTTTCATCAACACAATTTTGAAGGAGAATCATTTAAGCATAAATAACTTCAGTCACATGGAGTGTCTTGCTGAAATCAATACTGAAGCACTGATTACGGCAAGTGATATGGTGTACGTTATTTCCAGATAAACATATACAATGCTAGTAGGAACTTTCTGCAGTTCCCATGGTGTGTAAGTCCATGTCAGGGAAGTTAAAATAATAAATAGCTGAGCATGATCACTGTGAGCAAACTGAGTTTATTTCTGACTTTATAAAAGCATTTGAATAGGTTAAGAGCATTGCTTTCTCCACCCAAATATACTGAATATACAAATTACCAGGGGTAAAATGGAATTAAACAAGACCTACAAATCTCATGGAACACCTCACCCCTACTTCAAAAGATAACATAAAGATGCACCATGTTTTGGCTGTTGTTATTCTGCATGTGTTAAGACTGGCTTGAGCAAGTGTAGCAGGTGAGTTTTCCTTTTGGAAGGCTGAGAGTAACCAGCCTTTCATAACCTTTCTGCTTTGAGGAGTTGAATGCAGTTTCTGAGTTAACTAATCACACTGTAATTAGCAATAGGTACGCAAACTCACATGTAAAGAAACCGGAACACAACTTTCGTTAATCAATTCATTAACACATTTTTCATGAAAAGAAGGAATAGAAAGTGCCCAGTGTTATGAACAGAAATAAAGACAGGCTCAAGACGGCAACTCAGTAGTAAAAGGCTGCAAATCACTGGACTCAGTTTTGTTTCCATCAAAGTCAATGGCAGCATGCAATGAAGGTAGGAGTGGACCATAAGAAAGTAGGAATTTTCTCTCCTGAGGCTGCATTGAAGTTAGCTCAATCAGTATTTGAATGATTGGGGAATTACAGTTTTCATAGGCACTTCATGTTTGCTGACCATTAAATGTCCTCACAAGGAATTATATGGGCAGAATATAGCAAGAGCTGTAATGATCAGTGTTTTCTCTCATTGCTATTAATGTCATTACCTGCCTTGCTAAACAACTGTTCCTAAAAGCTGTGTTGGCTATTATCGCAAATGCTCTCAAGCAACCGCAGAATGGCCGGCTGGGCTAATAGTTATTTAGTTCTGCTGTTCTCTGCAATTCCAGAAACACTTGGTACAGAGCACAGCTGTTCTCAGAACTGAAACCTCCTTTCCACCTGGTCCTCTAGCCCTGCTTTTGTTGCCTTTCATATTTTCTTCATATTTTAAATTGAAACACCATCCACAGAAACCTGAATTGTTCTAGCCTGACTGTTAGCTAAGCTCCTAAAAATCTTCTTGGTAGCTCATTACATCCTCTGCTCTTGATTAATGTAACTTAAGAACAATTGACTTGACAACTGACGATATGCATCAAGTCTCTGCATGCAGAGAAAGCTTTTGACACAGTGTTGTGGAAATTATTTGCTGATCTAAAAAGGTCCATGTTGTTTTTTCTGTCCTATGTTCTTTGCTGGGACAACAATAGCTGTTTGATATTTATCCCAACCTGAGTAATAATTCGAGGTCACTCTCCTGAGTTATAGGTAATTCAAGGTTAGTTATGATTTTGTATTATTATAAAAGATGAATTTATACTGCGTTTGCTTCAAAATAGAAACAATTATCCAAAGCTTTTCTCCTTAGGAACATTTGGAAAAGTTGTTCATCATTTTGACTAAAAATTGCTACTGATAGAATTGGCTGAGTATAATCCTTGTATATTTTATATTGGTATCAGGATCAATACTAGTTCTTTAGTATTATTAATGTTAATTATTTAGTATTATTCTATTAAATCTGTTTACATTTCAACCCTCGGGTTTCCTTGTTTTTTCCCAATTCCCCTTCCCGGGTGAGGAGGGGTCATCGGGTGATAGAATAGTTGTCTACATGACAATAAATTGCTGTGGGTTCCTCAAACAACTTAATATTCTCTGTACATTATAAATATGAACAAGTGTTCTTGTTCGTTCATTAGCATCACTAAGATTTAAAAAACAAAGTAGATTTTCTGTGTGTCTAAACTGGGCAGTTTAGCAGCTGGTCCAGGCTTGTTATTGTTAAGAGAGATAGCCTTATATAACAGATCTGATTTGTGCAGCACAATGGAGTTTTGAACTCAGTTTATTGTTTGCTCCCAAATGAATTCTCCTCTGTTAGACAATATATCATAGTGCCTGCAATTTGCTGACACTCCTGCTCAGGACAAATCTTCAGTTAGAGAAAAAGCAGAGCGCTGTCTTTCTGTGAGACGTGGCGACACTTGCTACAAACTTTTCCGGGCGTGGTACATCATAGAGCATATTTTATGCATTATGAATTGTGTGGGAAATGTCCATCATTCATCTTGGATTGTAAAACTTGTGTTACGGAAGCCTTAATGGCATTTTGAAATAGAACTCATGGACGTGCCAAGAGGTTGAGAAAAGTCAAGGGATTTGTTCTTTCACCGGATCCTAGAGGTGCTAAGTATCTTGCATATCTACTGAGGAATGCACATTTTTGAGCTGTCTTTAAGTTCTCAGAAAGACAGAATGTGGACATTCAGTGTTTTTTGATCTTAACATCCTTTTTTATGGTTATTATGCCCAGATCCTGAGTCTGTATATCTGAGAGTATCCTTAGTAATCAAACTAGAGCTGAAGTTGACTCTGAAAGCCTGTATGAGACAATCCCTTTCCTCCATATACCCCTTGCCAAACCATGACATTTTTCTTAAGATAATAATCACATAGAATCATCAAATGGTTTGGGTTGGAAAGGACCTTTAAAGATCAGCTGGCCCAACCCTCCTGCTCTGGGCAGAGACACCTTTCCCTATACCAGGTTCCTCAAACCCCCGTCCAGCCTGGCCTTGAACACTTCCAGGGATGGGGCATCCACAACTTCTCTGGGCAACCTGATGTATCACCATCCTCATCATAAAAATTTTCTTCCTAATATCCAATCTAAATCTACCATATATATGAAGCACTACGTATTTCATAAAGCTGCTTGGAGATCTCACTGCTGTTCAGTATTAGTGGTAATAATACGGCAACTCTTGTACATAAAGCACTTTTCATCCACCAGTCTAAAGAGGAGTCGGGAGTTCTAGTTTTTTCCTTTTTTTACTAACAGGGAAAACAGCCTCCTGGCTTCCGTGGTTTAAGACACTGAAACTTGCAGATATGTTCCTTTACTACATGTATAAAACTAATGTTTTGTGGTGCTGTTTCAACCATCTAAATTTTAGCCTGGCGTTATATGACTTACTGATTAAATTTTTATGATAACATATGAAGCAGTTCAAATCAGTTCTGTATGTTGTTGTGCGCTTTCCCAACTGTCAGTAATTAAATGCTATGCCAAAATATATATATTCATTAATGCTGCCTTTATTTACATTTTCCGTTTTACTTTATCACTTTGAATGCACAGTGACCAAAAGCCTCCTTCAGTGGTGTGTACTGAGGCCAGATCAGTGAACAAAACCCTCTGAGAGATGATATGCCTCTAAATATACATCATCTTCATTTAACAAAATTTATCGTACTGTACATTTGCCTACAGCACTTTCAATAGGGTTCTGCTTGATGAGTGTGCATTCATTATCTTATCATAAGTGTAGGCTCATGGATTTGAACCAGACAGAGCTGGTTTGTGAATTCATTGAAGCGATATATTCACGGAGGGGAAATGCCGCATAATAAAAAGAAATTGGTTGCGGCAATTATGACATTCTGGGAAGAAGGCTTCTTGGTACAAAAGTGCCCTCACAGTAGCAAAAGGAAGAAAAACGGGCTGCCCAAGGCTTTGATCAACTTTGAGGAAGTGCTACTCCACAAACCAGATATATTGCAAAAGCACAGAATAAAAAAGTCTATGCTATTGTAAATCTGAACATGTTTTGTTTCAGTTTTGTTTCAGTTTTAGTGGCACAAATGCATTTAAGATAAAATTTACTGTTTTGTAAAAGTGCAGTAAATAGGACGTTGCAATTAATGATGCTGGGCAATGCAGAAGAAGGAATGGATGACTACTCCATGCCAACAGACCCCTGACAAAGCTGTGGGCGTCAGCATGATTAGCTATATAACCTTTATTTTTTTTTTGTATAAAGTACTTAAATGTCCCGCTTTTGGTAGGCAGTGTATACAAATTTTTTTTTTTTTGGCTTAGTTTTTGGTGTAACAGCTGCCTATAGCAGAAATCACAGGGAACAGCAAAGCGTTACAAGATCTGAGGAACAGGCTGGCACCATAGTTTCAAAATATGATCCTGAGTTATTTAGGCAATATCTGTAATTGCTACATCTTGAGCGATATGGACTCCAGCCCCTGCCCGCATGTTATCAGCAGGACAGTGCAATCGGGCAGGGGCCCGGGCTTGGTCCTTTGACCCTTCGTCCCAATCTGCCACCTCGTGGGACTCACCTGTATCTGCAATGGCACTTTGATGCCTTCTGGTGTGAAAACTGTTCAGACGTGCCCTATTTTCAGGATGCACGCTTAACAAAGCTGCTGCATCCCAGGTGCCGTGTGCCCTTCACGTTGCCTCCCCTTCTCCGTCACTCTGGGTTTTTCGTTGAAGTGTCGTTATCTGCCCTGTCGTCAATCTCTAGGAGAAAAAAACAAACAACACGGTGCGCGCACTTTATAACATAGCCAAATTCTGAGACTTACTGTACCTCTTCCAGTGTACAGTGTCTTCAGATTTAACTACAGATCTATGTATTAATTAATACTCCTCCTATTCCATGCAGTAAATTATGAGTTAACGTTCACATGCCTGTTACTCATTTACACTTGCTTTCCAAGAACACTCAAAACTTTGAGCCTTCTTCATACGGAGGCTTGTGAAAGGTGAACTTTCATTATGAAAGCTTGAATTTTATGAATTACCAAAAGGAAAAAAAAAATCACTATATACATTCTTAGTTATTCAATTAAGTATCCAACCAGAATGCAGGAATAATATAATTTTATTTGCGTAGTTGCATGTCAGCTCTCTAACAAATTGACTAGCAAAAAACAAATAGAAACTGTTGTTATTCACAGATCACTATATGATAGTGAACTTATTGTTAACCAAGAGTCATTCACTGAAGAAATTAAAAAATAAGTCTGAACAGCAAATGCATTTGAAAAGTTCTGGAATTCTTAATTCTTAATGTTCATCACTTAGCTGTCAGAAACAGCTGCACGAAGAAACCCAACTCATTTTGAGAACACTTCTTACAGAGCTATATAATCCAAAATACATAAGCGTCTCATAGTTTCTCCTACCCAAACACATTAAATTCACAATTTTATTCCAAAGGCTCTGGATATTGTAGTAAGATAAGAACATTTTGTCCTGTAGATGTTTATGATTAATGCTGTTGCCCAAACATAAATATCACTTACAGTGATAAAACCAAATGCAACTAATACACAATCATTAAATGGACAAGGAACCACTTCTTCTTCTTTTTTTTAAATAGCTATTTTCCAGATTCCAAAAGTGACATTCCTGACCTGTCTGAATTATACTACCAGTACTAAGATCAATGTTTCTGCAGTTCTGCTGACGCTGCTTGCTCTCTTTTCCCAGCATTTCTCCAAACCCATAGAAGAGCTGGTTGAGGACTAAGATAACTGTAGCTTACAAGACATTGTCTTGCTGGGGATAAAGGAATTGCTGTAGCAAGCTGGACTGAATTGGAATTGACTGTTCTGTTGAGATTTTGATTTATGTGTCTGAGCTAGTTATTCTCATCTTTAATTTTATATTGCAAAGTGCTGGATTTTACACAGGCAAATCCAAATCTAGGGTGTCTGAGTGCTATTTTTGGTCTATATAAATCTCTTGCACATTCATTGTCATATATATATATATATATATATAAAAAATTTACATAAGATGGCATGTCAGCAGTCCATGATTTAACTATGTGGCATTACATTGCTTTTACATGAGGGTAATTTTTCTTTTATTCTGCTTTAGTTTCTGTAAGGGCAGATATAATGATTTTTTTGTTAGTCAAGGATGCTTTTTGCCTGCACAACTCAAATAAGTGCTCTTACAGACTCTCAAATATCACCTGGACATTCTCCAAACTCTAAATGCTAACTGCATTTTTTTTATTTCTTCCACACATAAGCTTAAGGCCTTCCCTTAGGCTGCTATGAAGCTAGAAAAGTACCTATAAGGTAGAGTGTAAAAGGTGAGCAAACAGCTCCATAACACTTTTCACTTTGATTTTGACAGAAATTCAAGAAAATGCAGCAGTCCACACATTTTACTTGCCATGTTAAAATGTGATTGAATTGCTTAGTCATCTTCTGTACAGACCTGGCATGTGAAAAGTGCCCCAGACTCACATCATAAGATGCATCAATCTGTGTAGTCAGTAGGTCTAGGTCAGTACCCTCTTTTATGCAGAGTGAAATATAGCTTTGAAAGATTGCTCTGTAAATCTATCTTCCTTTTTTAAATGCAGCTTCACTGTTAGAATTATTCCATCCTAGTAGCATAGTTAGAAAACAGCTTCAGAAGAAAATCCAAAAGTACAGCTAAAACTAGCTGCTAACAAAAGTCATGACGAACTAAACAACTGTTAGATTAGCTCTCTTACAGTTCTAATGTACTACAGCTAATTTCTCAGTTAACCCTGTGCAGCAAATAATTATTCTAATACGTGCTGGCTTCCTCGTTTAGAAACAGAAGTAGTAAGATACCTACAGCTTTAACGACTTTCCCATTGCCACCAACGGATCCAAGTGAGAAAGTCAGGATAAGAAAATCTAGTTACTCGCTTTCATTCTAAAATTCAATCCAACAAAGCAAACCAGTGAATATTTGGTAAAGGACATGTACTGTGATATGAAGTTATATCATACAACAGTCTCATGAGAAGAGTGCTCAGTCTCCATAATAAAAAGGTACGCTGAAGCATTAGCTATAGGTATACAAGAAAACACAAGGATAACTAGACAATGTTTCGTTGAATTTTACTTTTTCATGGATCATTTGTGTATTTAATTTCTGACACGAAAATCACTCTTGAAAAAATCATGATATGTCTAAAGCTCTTCAGATAAGTAGTTGTGTCCCTAAAAAAAATACTGCAATAAAATAAAAAGGTTTTTGAAAACTTTGAGAAAATTATAGCTTTACAACCAAGATATTTTAAAAGCTACCCTGCTTTTGACCATTTAATGCGATTACTTTGAGTTATATCTCTGGCTTGAATTGCTGACAAAATAAGAGTAAGCATGACATGATGAATAGGATCTGCCACATTAATAAGTAAAAACGTGGAAAAAATTAACTTGGCATTTGAAGAAGGGGAGAAAATGTCAAGAAATAATTATTTTTATTCAATATCTCTTTTGAGAAGCTTATTGTCCCAAACCAGGTCTGGGAATGTTGTCTACACTTTATATTATCTGTCTAGAGTTTCCATTCATTAAATGAGATATAATCAATAATAACTAATTACCTGTAAACTGATCCCTCCCCCCTCACCGCTACACCTTTGCCCCTGTCCTCCAGCTGAGCTGTTTCTCAGGGGCATTCCTTGGTCTGAACCATTTTACTGCAAGTCACCCTCAGTCCTTCATTTTTACATATGTATCTGTGAAAACTGGGAAAGGGGATTACTAAAGTGCCTGCACTAACTGGACTGGAAAACCTATTTATTCCATTTCTTCTTGGCAAAACATTACCTTAAGAGGCTACAGACTCCTTAAACACCGCTCACTCACTATGTATTTGATACAAAATGGATATCTTGGACCAAAGCCCAAGGCCAGTTACAGCTGCCTCTGCAAAATGAAGTACTCTTAAATGCTCTTCACTTAAACAGTGAGGCATTCTTTATGCAGAGGATCCTGGGTGAGCACCACTTCGCCTTTCCTGCACCAGGCTTCACGCACCACCCCCAGGTCCCCCCGGTGCAAGGGGGGACGACAGGGAGCTCTGCCACCAGCTGATCTGAAGGGCTTCTCCTTTTGTTACCGAGCCTTAAGTTTTTCTACAGAGTGAGTGATTTTAGCCAGGAACCGCGCAGATGACTTTCTAAATTTCAAGGCCTTATTTTACTGTCTGAAGTTGCTTGTACTGATTTAAACTCTAGGTAAGCCCGGTGCTGTACATACACACCGGTGCCTTATATCCTGATGTTATATCACACGCGGAGCAGGACATTTTTTCAAATGAATGATGTAATGCCTTTATTCAGAGTCTGACATAACTTCTCAGAGTCTGATATAACTTCTAAAAGCATGTTTTAGAGAATGAAGGTTGAGCAGCATAAGAGCTCTCTCTTAAGCATTAGGGAGAGATCATGGGAATGGGGAGCAATACATTTTGACCTTTGGATGCTGCTTTGTTCACATACTCCAACCATGGTTGTTTCAAATGACCTTGGGATTTTCTTTTGAACTGAAAACTGTTTTCAGCACATTCTATGGACAAAACATAACAACATGATGTGGAATAACACTGTATTGTCCTACACTATGTAATATCTGATAGCCTTTCTTGTTTAGCTGGAAGAAAAAAAAAACACCAAAACCCAGAAAGGACGTTCTTATCCAGTTATCTAACTGTACAGAGTTTGTATTTTATTATATATCTTTCATTTGAGCAGAAAGAGAAATTTAGACAATGTATAGGTCTGAAAATCACCACTTTCCCATCACTGTTTTGTGAAAAGTCATGTAAGCTGTATGTAGAGCAAAATATCATGCTAGAAAGTAAATAAAAGAACACCAATTAAATCAGTAGAATATTATGACAAAATATATTTGAAATATTTGTAATATTTGTAAATAAATGAAGAAAAAAGAACATAGACCTCCTAGAGAATCTTGAAATGGGTCCACAGGATGCCACTCTTCTATTTCCATGCTGATACTGTGACAACGGTGCACAGAATCACATGAAAAAAAAAAAAAGCATTTGTCATTCTTTATAATGAATTAGCATGGCCTGCTACATTCTAGAGGAAAATTTCATGATGAAATATTATCGTCCTTATGAAAAATATATAAGCATATGCAGTCTGAGTTTTCTTCGCTCTGGACGAAACTCAGCATTAACATTGAACCCTTGCAGGATCAATATACCTGCTTGTCTATGCTGGTTACATGAAAAACTGTTCCTGCTTTCTTATGAGTCGACTTGAGTTGTGAGTGGTTGACACTGTGCCCTTTTGGGATTTTCTGCTACAATGGGTCAAGGACTGAAAGTCTGGCTCTGAGTCAATGGGAGTTTTACCCGTGACACAGTGGAGCAAGGACTTTGTTGTGTGATTTTTGGTGCTAAGGGATAGCCAATTCTTGCTTCTGTTCCAAAAAAATCCAGCTCTTGTCCTTAGCAGTGGCAGGATATGAAGTCTTCTGCAAATGACTGACTAGTTCCCAAAGGGAGAAGGAGGAGGATTCTTAATGCTTATACTCCAGCTCCACAGGCAAGTAGCTCTTGACACTGCTAGGCCCTCTGAGAGAAGACATCTGAAATGTCAGACCTGTTCTGGTGGGGCACAAACGGGAGAAGATGTTATGAAGAGGGATTGGATAAGAATGACTCATGCTGCACAGCTTCTCTCCTTTCTCCAGGCAGGACCAGTCTGGGGAATTCCTGCAATATTTGATATCTTATAACATCCTTGTTTTAAGAAGAGAGAAGGAGAAAACCCATCAGTTTGCTTTATTGCGCTGTCAGGGTTTGATTCTTGGGCTACTGTGCCCCTATTGATGTCTTAATGGGGCCTAGGAAATAATACCTCTGGCCTAGAAAATAATAGTTCTGCTATAAAGATCTGCTTATTCTCTTCTGTTCTCTTTTAAATATTTGTAAGGCAACAATCCAGAGAATTTATCACTACATCAAGAAAATCAGAGTTTAATATCAGGAAGGAAAATAAAAATGCTCTTGCTAGGGGAGATTGAAATACCACATACAGCTATTTGGAAACCCATTTACCATATTAAAAGAAGTGACTTACAAAAATTCATGTATTTAACAACTTTTAGAAGCAGTACATCTTTCTAACAGGACACAATGTCAAACTAAGTATTTTATGACTTGTTTGCACTATTTATGAATATTATGTAGATTTTATCTTGCCCTAGACACTCCGACATCTACCCAGAAATCTTTGGGCTACATTTATCTTGGAAAAGAGAGCTGAAGCACAGTGATGCTTAGGTTATTTTTCTTCATCTGCACAAACTACATGATCTGCATCTTATACATCTTGTGTTTGGTGCAGTGTGCTCCACAGTGGTTGTTTACACACTGGGTCTTTATCAGTTTAGTTGTCTTTGCCTAGAATGTTGACTTGATTTTTTCACCTAAATTTCAAGCATAAAACTAAGATGAGAAGAGCAACACTTAAAAAAAAAATCCTGATAATGACATTTATGCTCCATTATTGATTTTCATATAGGATGTATGTAGCTTTCAAATAAGATATATGTAGTATTTGTTGTACTATTCATAACAAGGTCTATATCAGAAGCTTCAAGCTGTGTGCTTTCTATTTCAGATTTTACTGGCATTAATAATTATTCTGTAATCAACAAGTGTGTGGCACTTCTGTTGATGATGCATGAGACGCTGGAATTGCCCTCATACTTCCTCTGCTACAAAGACCGCAATGGCAAATGTACTATCATCAGAAAATCACACTGATACAGTTTTGAGGAACTTGCAGTAAGTAAACAAATTCTCTAAAGAAATTCAGTGTTTGCAGCCACTGTCTCACACATATTAACAGCCCCTTATATATGCTGTCAGGGTTCATGTAACAGCAGTGAACCTTTCCTTTTTTGTCACTCTTCCTAGGCAGGTTTTGGTTATAGTCTGTGGTCTGCTTGTTTATCATTCCTTCTATTTGCCATGCTCTCTATTAATCTATTTCTAGCTTTCTCAGTACTACTTTGGAATTATCAAGGCACGTCATAGCTGGCAAGCGTGAATGTTTCGCCTTGCTGCTGCTGTGCCATTTTGGGAGGAGAGCTATGCAATTATGACAAGTTGCTTGTTATTAACCTTTGGTTGCTGAATGTTGTTTGTTGAGATGCAAAAAGCAAGAACATAAAGGCAATTTTAATTCTCTCATCCTTACTGACTTCACACACTCTTTCTTTTCTTGCCTGTCTGTTGTGGAATAAGCTCCCATTTTCAATTCATTCTCTTACATCAATGTGCTCTTTCAAATCTCTCACAAAAGCCCATTTATTCCCAGCAACTCGTTAACCAAACGGTTGTCTCTTCTCTCCTGTTATTATTTGTTTCACCTGTACTTTCATAAATGCTGTTTGTGCTTTCTCCTTTCTTACTTCTTTCTTTGTGCTTATTTTTGTAACTCATTTTACTGTACCATTTAAAAGTAAGTTTAGAGTGCCTTAGCCAGGGGTGCTAGGCAAAATCAACAGTCAGAATCACTGAAATGAAATCATATATACAATGTAGGGCTTAGATGCTGTGCATGAAGTAAAAGCAGACATACATGTTCTTCATTAACACTTCCTTAAGGGTCCCATCCTGGAGTTTACAGAAACCACGGAAGTCACTCAGTTCACTTCTGCTAGCTTTGAATCAGGCCGGGATGAGAAAATGAAAAGTCAAGGTAGAAGGATGAATGGAATGGAAAAAAGGAAAACCAGGTCCAATGAAATATATGGGAGATGCGCATTTATCGCCTCTGTTAAAACATACTTTTAATATGCATGCAAAAAATCACAAAGTTTTTCAAAATGCAAGGTACGTATGCAATATTCTCTTGCTGATTAGGACTAAAACCAGGATGTGAAACAAAACATTAAATACAGAGAAATAACAATGAGAAAAGGAATTCTTCCATTTTGTGTAGCATTCCTGCCTTACCAGTCAAAGTAATGTACAATGAATTGAGCCTTTTACTTCTTCTTAGAAAGATGAATACATTAAAAATATCAGATGCCTATCTTTCTGTTATCCTTTGAAATATGTATTTTCAAGTTCATCAATGTATGATCACTTGCCTTTTGTTAATTCCATATTCTCTTAAAAGCAATAACTGAACCAGAATATGCATTTCTTCTGAAGTTCTTTTGAAACGCAATAAAAAGACATTTCAAAACAGATAAAATTTAGGAACTAAATTCAGCTGCACATAGTAATTTAAAATGGAATTTGAGATCATTTTTGTTGCCTTACTTAGTTTTTTCTAGCTTTTTAGGTTTTAAAAAAGAACATTCAGGCCACAAAATGAAAGATATTTCTGATATCAGTCACATATTTTTGTTTACAACGTATAAAACCTTTTTCAAATAAATATTACATTTGCCATGATAATGCAAGGGAATACTAAATTTTCTTAAAGAGGAAAAATGAAAATCATACTAAAATTCAAATGGGTCAAGTAATTGTGGCTTTTCATCTTTAACGTTGAGAAAAACTCATATGTACCATTGTAATGGGAAAAAAAGAATCCATTTGTGTTCTGAGAAAAAAAGCATTATTTTTCATTTACTTTGGCATGACATTTATCAGGTGTAAGTTCAGCAAAATACATATTTGAACTGTATGACTTAGCTCCAATTAAGCCTTTCAGTTAAAGCAATACAGAGCTACATGCGCTCCTGCAAATCTAGAACATACCAAAGTTAAAAATGTATCTATCTTTTCCAATAATAGTCTTGGAATAGTAAGTTTAATCTTTCTTGGTTATACATATAATTCTGTTCCATTTTGTTCATAAAAGGTAAAAGCTACCATGGCTACCTATTTAGAATATTTTCTTTTTTTTTTCCTAAGCAGTAAAAGCTCTTGCTTGTAACACAAGTTCAGGTTCAATATAGTTTATGACTTGCAGTATTGTAGCGACAAAATACACGTTATGTGAGTGTTCACCTGTGAGAAGTGGGCTTCTATAAAACGTAACAGTAACCTGAAACAATTACTGATGATAGAAGAAGAATGAAAAGAAGACAAAACATTTGAAATAAGTTCAAACAAAAAGGGCTACAGATATTACTGACAGATTGTGAGATTTTTGTCTAGTAAATAAAAGGAATGTTGGCCTGGAAATCAATGAACCAAAATTGGTGTGTTGGAACCAATTTTGGTTCATTGATTTGGACTTGTACAACTCCCAAAGGGAAAGGGTCTATTTTATCAAAAGCAAAAAGGGAATCACAGTAATCATAGCAACTGGTTTGGGATTTGATTATTGAACCAATCTTTTCTTTTCCACTATGAAGAACTGCATGACAGATTAAGAGATTCTTAATATTGTACTTTGAAATTAGCTCGATGGCCTCAAGTGGATCTTTATATAAAAAAGAAAACATTACTGGGATTCTGCTCTTACCCTTTTGGGGTTTTCTTATACTTTTGTAGTTCTTTTTATTCAGTTCATTGATGCTACCCATGAACTAGCAACATGAACAATGACAGAATTTCTCCTATGTCATTAAGGCAGAAAAATACTAAGATCTATTTGCACCTGAGAGAAGCCTCTTGCTGGTGTTGCCTATCATGGCCCATCTCCCTTACTGGTGACCCTTCAGCATGCTGGATCACAGCTGCCTATTGCAGTCCTACCTCCACTGTGTGGCTGTGGCTCTAATTCAGCACCCAGAACCTGAGACAACTGAAACACTTTGAAAATGTGGATACTTGGTTGAGAGGATGTTGGTTAGTCTGACTAGGTTCAGCCATACACACCTAAGGTTGGCTTTTCCTGTTGTACATGCCAGGTTTGTTCATTTTATGGAGGCTGATGTTAAGAATGGCTCGCAAAGTTGAAAACCAAGTAGTTTCTGTTTACCTCCTTTCAGATTTAAAGAAACCCAAACACGTTCCATAGAAATTATACTATTAATAAAATATTTAGAGTTTGCAACCAACCTAACTGAAGTCAGACTCATTGCTAAGAGTTAGTCAAAGATTTTATCTAGCCATGAACATTTAGAGTATTTTTGTGGGAGCTTGGGGCTGGGAGGAGTTGGGTTTTGCTTGGGGTTTTTTGCCTTTTTTAATCTTATGGCCATTCTGGTGGTGTAAAGTTTTTTAACCTTTTAAGGAAAAAAAAAAATTAGCTCTCAACCAATATTGTACATTACTACTGCATACTGCTTTATATGTAAAAAGTATATAGGGGCTTATGACAGCTTTTGGAAATTTCTCCATTACATTTCATTAGGAACTGGTTTAAACTGATACCAAGAACATTTGAAAATCATACTCAAAATGTACATTGTGATTTAGTCAATAACTGAAGAACTATCTTAACTTTTAACATGTGAGGAACTTAATATTTCATTCTTAATTAATGCTAATTCCCCCCCCACACACACTCACATGCATCCATCTACGCACACAATAAATATATGTTACAGCATGTATTATATATGTAGTGTGTACAGGTATACATTTAGAAAGAGTAAAAAAGTGCATATGGTTGTTCCTATTCCTGTTTTACCACATGAAGTTTGTAAAGATTCATTACTGTGATGAAGAAACTAAAAGGGCACTTAATCTTGAACAGGCTTTTCAACCCTCTTCTCCTTCCTTAACATTGCACAGGAGAACAGAGGTATAAAATCTTATGAAAATTTCAATAAATAGATTAAATGTTATTCTGTGTTCAGTCATGAGCAACCCTCTCAATCTTCTATAATCAGACATGAAGAAGGCAGTGATGCAGAATAACACCAAAAATACAATGATAACAGAATAACTATCAAACATTTCCAGAAATAAACACCCAAAACAAATGTGTGTCTGTTTACTTGGTTTGGTGTAAATAAAGTTTGCTTTCTTGAGAGCTATGAACTTACTGATAATGTGACATTAATTTGGTGGTGATTCACATCATAATTTTCTTTTCATTTTTGTAATGGAGCTCTGGTATTCCTCATTGACATCCACAGATTTTTTTCTCATGTTACAAAAATTAAAACACGACACACAAGTCAATAAAGTTTCCTTTAACTCAGTCATAAAAATTGATCTCCTGGTTTTGGCTTCATTGTTATGTTATAGTAATGGTTAAGACACATCATGAATTTATTGATAATTAAGAACGTGACACAGGTAAAACCAAAAATAATATATAAGGGAAGATTTACTGTTCTTCAGTCTGCTAATACAAGGTTTTTTTATCATCCTGATCTAGGTCAAAGTAGGTTATGAACAAGGTCTGGGCTCATGCAAAGTGCACAAGCAGGAGGAGAAGAAATTTATTTTCTATTTACTCTTCTCTCACCTGAATTTTTGTGCTCTGGTTTAGACTACAGCAGCTGTGAAGAACGTTCTGAGAACATTTAGCAGAGTGAAGTATCCGGAGCCTTTCAGGAGGACTAATCAGTGGTTGGGACAGGAGTGTTAACTAGTGACATTTGACCAAATTATTTCACCATTATTACATCTATCCAGAGATTAAGGGACAGAGTATTCTCAAATGTACATAGGTATAACTGTGTTACTTTGTAATGGCATAGGCATAACTTCACATCCTAAAAGGTTCTAATCCTCAGTGCCACCTGCAACAGAAAGAGACAGACTGTGTGTATGCCACAGGCTATACACAATCTAGTTATGAAAGGCAGGGAAGAAAAAGGAAAGTACTAGTCTGCATGTACTGTACATATAAAGCAATCAAAATCCTAACTAAGACTTTTACTCTGCATAGTCATACCTGAGAAGAAGGATAGCATCTATTCAGTTTTGTTACGAAACCCCCCAATTCATATATCTGGGGATATAACTATCGTGTGGTTCTGGGATGGCACCAAATACATTTTTTCCCATTCCTGTACTGTCTGCTGCTTGAGATGTCTTATATAGCACACATACTGTACATACTGTGATCATCTCCAGAAAAATAAATATGTGGTACAGAACTATATCTATATCTCTGGTCCAATCAAATGTGTTTGATGTTAAAGCAAGGCCAAGTGGATGTTTCAAACTTTGGAAAGTTAATTTTCCTGAACTGAAACTCTGCAAGTACTCCAAATATCTTGATGCTGTTTCGAAATTTAAAACTGATCTGCTATGTAACATTGCACAATTCTTGCTGTCTTCAGGTTCTTTTTGCGCATTCTATCTATTTTGGTTGTATTTAATGCACAGATATTCCCCTCATGTGTGTACACACTTTTTCAAAAAATGATTTTAAAGACCCTTGCAGTCCTGGTCAGAGCCTCGAAACAATACCAGAGAGAAATATTAAATAATAGTATACTTTGTATTAGCTTCTAGAGGAAACTATGTATTTCATCTGTCAAGTAGTACTTTCCTTTGTAGTGCCAACAGCAGTGTAATCACAGAATAGCCATCTCCACATATCTCAGTTTCGGTCTTTATTAACAGGATGAAAAACAGTTCCAGCTGATAAGACTGCAGTTCATGCTAGTAAGTTCTTTCAAATAGTTACACTGGAGTCGATAGGCATAAATCAAGTATTTCTTCCTGGTTGTAAGAATTTTTGACTGCAGTGCTGGCACATATCGCAACACGTGCATGTTCATAAATACATTCAGTAGATAAGGATTAGAAATCTATACTTTGCCTGTTTTTTCTAATGAGAAACTTTAACCAGACTATGATGTATAACAATAGCAGGAGACCCAACATGAACAAGAAGAGAACTTCTGCTTCCAAGTTCATCGCAAATATAATTTCAAAATTCCGAGGTGTTTTTCACAATGTTTGCATAGCGTATGACAACTAGCCAGTTACCTATGCCAGACAAACCCCATGCACTAGAGGTAGCCTTTCCTAAAACAGTGTTTAGTAATGATCATTCCCCCAAAGTCCTGTTCACTACTTCTACATATAAAGAAACTCAGCACTTTGACAGACATGATCTTGCAAATCTATGAGTGGTATAAGGCGTGATTTCTAACATTGTTTCTGAGGTGTCTCACACTAAAATTTGGTAACTGAATGAAGGCTCATAATCCACTGTAGTTGCTTCAAGCTCATGTGTTTGATTTTTCACTGAAATGAACTGGAAGAATTCATGCCACCAGTGATGACATCTCAGGGCTCTTGTTCTGGAATTAGATTTACCAGAAAAACATCATTAGACAGTTCATATGAGCATATATTTTGCTGGGCAGAAGTAATTCAGAGTAGGTGCTGATATACTTTTGGAAATCTACGTAGAGATACTTTAAGGAGGTACAAACCCCACTGCTTTTTATACTGCTAATGTGCAGTTGGGATTCCTATTCAGCCTGTTTCTGAATGTGTAGCTAGCTATATTAAAATAAGTGGGAACTGGGATCTAGTTCTTTTTTACAAGGTGTTTTGAATGTAAGTTTTTAAAAATGGGGGACACTAATAAAACATATAAAACTCTTAGGCTTATGTAGATTTGTCAAAATTAAACGGAGGGTAGATTTAGATCAGATATTAGGAAGAAATTCTTTACTCTGAGGGTGGCAAGACACTGCAACAGGTTGCCCAGAGAAGCCGTGGATGCCCCATCCCTGGAGGTGTTCAAGGCCAGGCTGGATGGGGCTTTGAGCAGCCTGGTCTAGTGGGAGGTGCCCCTGCCCATGGCAGGGGGTTGGAACTAGATGATCTTCCAACTCCCTTCCAACCCAAACCATTCTATGATTCTATGATTCTATTCTATGATATTGAAACACATGTTCAAAACAAACATCCTCCAGCAATTGAATAATAGAACAGACTTGCCAGGCATCAGTGAAATGGGAGCAAAAATTATTTTGCTTGCATTTTAATAGATTTCAAGCCTGAGTGTCTGAAGCCAAGATCTTAAAGCTATATTGAGGTTCCTAAATAGAATTACTTTGATTGACAAGATAATGCTAAGTAACCCCAGCATTGCTGAGGTCAGTGAGAAGACTCCAGGGGGTTAATCATCACGGCAATACAAAGAGCTATTATAACTAGAAAGGAGAACATATGAAACATCACAATCGGATACTGTTTGTCCATGGGATAAACATGGCAAAGGAGAAAGAGGGTTTAGAATATAACCCCTAAGACTGAAATTTAATTGAACACAAAGAAAAAATGCTAAAATACTAGAATTTTTTTCTCATAGGCCTTTCCAGACCTCCCGAAAACTTTCCAGATTTCTGTGTAGATACCTGCTAGTCTGTTCCATTTTAAAAACCAAAACAAAACACTGAAAAATACAACTCTTCTGAAATGCAAGGTTAAAGTCATGAACATGTAGGCAGTGGCATTGATGTAATTTTGTTACGCACTGTATAAACTATTAATTAAGGGGCTGTGCAAACATAAGAAGACTTCATACCCTTCCCAGGTCCCTCCAGTCTAAATTGCCACCGCTGCACATGCCTCTGTCTCCTTCCACTTTCCTCTATTGGCTGTTTTTAGTGTCTGTTTAGGGTCTCATTGCTGAGCATCAAGACCAAGACAGCAGATTAGAAAAGGAAAGAAACAAAAGGTTGAGAAAGGAGGGAGATCCTGAGGAAAAGAGTAGCAGGTGAGAATATTTGTACTACTGGTTTTAGAAACACAGAAAGCTTCTCCTGTCCTAGAAGGAGTGACATTTGAAAGGATCAGGTCTTCCTTTGCTGCCACTGGCTGTGCTCTGTAAGGCAACACTTTATACACAAAGTGATAGGAGATGGAAACGGAGTTCCACCGTGCAATTTTTATTGAGTATATCTATATTTTAATATGGTTACGCTGTTCTGCAGCAGTCTACAATGTTTATTTATCTAGTCAGATGCTTGATATGAATCTTTTCTTATTTTAGCCAGGCTCCTAGCTTTCTTGTGGATTGGAACAATGTGTGCTGAGTGGCAAGTCTTTCTTCTACCCTATTAGAATACATTTCAGCTCAACTAGTAACTCAGTTCCATTTGCAAGGTGCATTTCTCAACAACAGAATAGAAAATTTCATCTCAGCTTATATTTACTGGGAGCTTGCTGCTTTCCTCTTAGTTTGCCTTAAAATTCTACCTTCGGTTACAAGGGTTCTATCGAATCTTAGTTTAGCTTGGGAGCTGCTTTTCCTAGCCTATCAGCTAGAGCCAAACGAAAAGGAAATAGCTCAAGCCTTTGAATTTACAACTGCACATTTGAGCTGCACATTTGCATCTTTACTATTATTCTTACTTCTTGCTATTATTTTAAAAAATCTTCCCCAGAAGAATATGCGATATGAAGGACGTGATCCTTCACCTCTACTCAGCACTGGTGAGGTCCCACCTGGAATTCTGTACCTAAATCTGAGCTCATCAGTACAAGAGAGATGTGGACATACTGGGGAGAGTCCAACCAAGGGCCACAAAGATGATGAAGGCTCTAGAGCATCTCTCCTCTGAAGAAAGTCTGAGAGAGCTGGGACTGTTTAGCCTAGAGAAGAGAAGACTCAGGGAGGATCTTATTAATGTATATAAATACATGAAGGGAGGGCGCATAGAGGTCAGAGCCAGGCTCTTGTCACTGGTGCCCAGCAGCAGGAGCAAGGGCAATAGGTGCAAACTGAAACACAGGAGGTTCCATGTGAACATAAGAAAACATTTTTTACTGTGAGAGTGACCAACCACTGGTACAGCTTGCCCAGAGAGGTTGTGGAGTCTCCAATGTTGGAGATGTTCAAAAGCCGTCTGGACATGGTCCTGGGCAGCCTGTTTTAGGTGGCCCTCCTTGAGCTGGGGTTGGACAAGATAACGTTCAGGGTTCCCTTCCAATCTTAACCAGTCTGTCATTCTGTGACATTCTGCATCCCATGTCAAAGCAAAACCATCTGCAATTGGTGGGTACAGGAATACCCAGTCTTAATATATGAGACCTAGGTGTGCAAGTTGTTTTTCCATGACATGTTCAGTGAGCCTGATGTACCTAAAAATGCATGGGAATACTGTGTGTGTGTGAATTACTTTTTCTCCATGCATGCTCTGTGGAGGGTAGAACTTGAGTTCGAGACTTGGTATTGCGGAGATGCACAGTCTTCTGCATAAATTCAAGTTACCTTGTGAAACATGGTCAACACAGAATGGATAGGTATGTATGGCATGTATGCTTTAACCTGAAGCAAAAGACAAATATCTTTTCTTGTGGAGAAAAATTCCTTTTTTTCAGAAGAGATATATTCAAATGAGCATCTGCAGTAGTTGTAGCTACATGCAACCTGTGAAACATTTAAAAAAGCAAAAACTGCAAAATATGCTGTACGTATAGGAATGAAAAACAGTGAAGGCCCTATGAAAAATCCATAATCCAGAACCATTCATAAAACTTGGCATTTTATAGCAATCTATAGGTCAAAGCAGACAATTAATTCTCACAACTTCTGTGAGCACTGGATGAGAAAATATTATTTAATCTGGAGAAATTAAACCAGTTAAATATTTCATCCCCCAAGGCTATATAGCATGAAATCTTATGCCCTGATACTTGTTTCTATCAATATTTATTCTATATTTACGTTAATCACATTAATTTACTATCAGTTCTGAGTTCTGTACATCTGTTTGTTTCAAAGCTATATTTCAGTTATAGCCACAGACCCACTATAGAACTGCAGGAAAGTGGCAGACTAACAAATTTTGTTCTGAAATGACTGCAGTAGGCAATAGTTGCTTACTTTGTGTGTTCTTTCCTTCCTGCTTCCATATTATTCATTAGACAATGTAATAATGTTAGGTATAAATCACATTTAGCTGGGTAATGGTTCACAAGCATCAACCATTTGGTAACTACGTTACGTATAAAATTGTAGTCATGAGGAATATATTCTATCCTACAAACCGACAGCACTGTTATTTAGATCCAGCCTAGACTGGCAAGCTCCTTGTGCGTCCATATTAGTGTTTGAGACTCTCCCTTCCACAGTTCAAGGAGTGCCCAGTCCACCCAATTCTTATATGGCCTCAACTGTCAAACTGTGCCAAACTACACTCTCTTTTATAGCGTTCTTGTCTAAACCTTTTGCATCAGATACTGTGAAAGTACACAGGAATAATAAAAAGCTTATGATGGCTTGCTATCATTCTTCTTAGACAAGATTTAAAGGGGGAGCTCAGGTCCAATAAGAAAGTCAAACAGCCCTTCAGACTGATGGAAAATGTGGTGATGGCAAAGATCAAGTGGTTTGTCATCTGAATGCATAGCAGGCACAGTTTGTATTTTGTTTATTCCTTGGTTAGAATATTGTAGGCTCTGAGGACATGATGCTAGCTTTCTATTTGCACATGGACTCCAGGGATGTAAGAAGTTGTGTTTTGTCCTAGCCATGACTGTAGTCCCTGCAGGCACATCCTCTAGCAAAGGAAGGTGGGGGCTACTGGCTCCCACCCACACACCAACTGGCAGAGCTGGCAAGCTGAAGAGGAATCATTGTTGCCAGCCTTTGCAATTTTATCTTGATCTTGATAAATTGTATTTTTCCTTGATCGCCTCCACAGGAGTTGAATGATTATCAGTAAATTTCCACTGTTTATAAAAAAATAAGTCTTCATGCTTGTGGGGAAAAGATTAAAGGCATGACCTAAAGATATCCAGAAGACAAATTAAAAATATGTTTAAAAAAAAAAAAGAGAAAAAAATTTTCTGAGTTTATGATACTGAACACAGTATTTTGGGAAAGCCATCATGTTAAATGGTTGCATTTTATGATACTGGAAGACTGCAATGTTCTGTGGAGGGGAAAAAGTGCACTGCACAGGGGACGCAATGTGGTCACAATGTTTTGGTTGTCGTGGTTTTTAACCCAGCACTCTGTATATTACACACAAAGTCCTTTCTTCCGACAAACAACTTGTTTCAGAATCAAATGCATCTCATGTTTTGAGTCTCTTCCTGTAACATAGAACTTACTGCACTCTGTGTCATAAATAAATGTCATCTGCAGAAACATTACAAATCCTCATTGCAGTGAACTCTATCTATAAAGATGTGGATTAACTTTAGTCAAAGCTTTTGCATTCATGTCTAACACCAGTTTGAGAAGCCATTTTAATCTGCTGCTCTTCTCATGCACAGGCTGATTGTGGTGAAGTGATTTAGAAGGGAATTGCCAGAAAGAATTTAACTGTGCTAACACAGACAGATGGACAAGGGTTTAACATTAATAATTGGAGGTGCGTGCGTATGTATGTAGAAGGGGGGAAAAATCCTTCATTTTTATTAGAAATAAAGTCAGCAAAAACCGAGCAGAGGAGTTTATATGTAACACTCTAGACAGAGAAAATCAGCACTGAATTGTGCAACAGTATAGCTCCAACAGGAGCTTAAAATTAAGTCAATCCCCTGGTTAGATATGTGATTGTTGCTTGTGCAATTAGCCTTGCAGTAGTACTAAGATGAGCTGAGAAGGATTTACTGACTGAGGCCAAGTCTTATCAGAGAAGCCTTTTTGGGTGTAGATTAATGTGGAAATGACTTTTGCACGCCTCAGTAAGCTAGTGCATTAGGAGTAAAGACTTTGCTAAAATGCATTACAAAGGCCATTTTGCCCTGTACTAGAGAGAACAGTTTGCCCTTTCTGTGGCAGATGTTGTTGCAGATTGCCCCTGCTGATTGCACCGGGATTTAACAAATTGAGGATTTAACAAAAATCTACCTTTCAAAAAATTATTTCAAATTTTATTCGGTAAAAGACGACGAAGCCTTGAAAAAAATCAGTAATCAGTATTGACAACCTAGTCGAAAAAAAATACTACCTGAAAGAGGAATGCACAAAAGTTGGAAAAGTAGAGAAGATTCATTGAAATGGAAGACTCATCCCTCTAACAACAGCCGGAAAGTTATCATGGACAATGACTGATAAAGCAAGGACAGGCTAACAAATGGGAAAAGAAAGGGACAAATAAGTCATTAAGCAGGGATGGCTAGACACAGTCCAATGCTATGATAAGTAGTAGAGCATAATACTTTTGGGGCTTTTTTTGGTAAAGTATTTCAGAAAACACAGGTTGTGTTCATATTACTATCCAGTTTTCGATCAATTAAAAAGATTGTGAACAAGTTTCTGAAATCTCAAAGCAAATAATTTTAAAAGTTCAGAAGTAAATTACTTCAAAGTGAAATGTGATTTCTATACCTTTGTATTGAATAACCAGCACACCCACCATGATGCCTCAGGAAAATGCCCATTTAATATGTCAGATTCAGAAAAGAGATTCGAATTGCAGGAGCTTCTGAGGTGGCAACATAGCCTAAGCTGTTACCTGTTTCTGGGTAATAGTTTCTGGCATCTGCTTGCTCGTTCACTTGAGAATACTAATGTGTACATTAAACAACTGCTCGCTCCACATAAATCATAGAGAATATAAACTTAATCTAGTGGTAAAAACATCATGGGGAGGTACAACATTGATGTACTCCTGTGACTGGGGACTGTTACACTTTCAGCCACCTTTTTTATAGGTTTAAGTGAAGAGTGCGTGAGCTCATGCAAGAGAAATCTGTGGAAAAATCCTTAATGCATTGAAACTGTATCCAGAGTAGGAGGACCCTTAAATGAAAGTGGCTACTAGAGCCTGGGAGAACAGTGTCATGTATCTTTGCCTTTTTCCTAGACTGCATCCACGTATGGACTAGGCTCCATACACATGGAACTCCTCACCAACTGTACCTAGCCGGCTGTTCCTAGCCAGCTCTGTATGGACTCTGGTAGGGGTACAGTAGTGGACTTAGATGGACCTTTGGTCTGATCCCTCTGGGTATGTTATGTACTTGTACCGAAAATCCAAGATGGAAAATTACCTTCAGACTTTATGCAAATTTCTATAGAGCATGAAGTGAAATGTTTGTCATATATTCTGGGGAAAAAAAAAAAAAAGTTTTGGAATACTTCAATTATTTATCAAAAAAAATTTTTTTCTTCCATGAAACACAGAAACA
This sequence comes from Dromas ardeola, assembly GCA_013398915.1. Classification (NCBI taxonomy): domain Eukaryota; kingdom Metazoa; phylum Chordata; class Aves; order Charadriiformes; family Dromadidae; genus Dromas; species Dromas ardeola. The sequence continues at coordinate 140,648 of VYZM01012807.1, forward strand.
AAAAATTAAGCTGCAACTATGAAAGCCAGGTATCTATTTCTCTCCAATCTCTGCCAGATGATGTGGAATGACTAGGAAAAGGAAATAGTTGCAGACACTTTGCTGCAGAAGTAAGAATCTCCCTGGAGGCACCCAGCAGAGGAGGACAGACCCTTAGTGGTAGCTGCAGTCTATGCTGACTATGTGTCTGTGATCACTGCTTCAGTTATGATATTCCTAGCAAGCAGACAGATCAGTGTGGAAGAAAGTGTTGCTACTTTGTTGTGATACATGGAACTGCTGTCAATATCAGAGCTGTGGCTAAGGGAAGAGAGTATGGGGGTCCCTGTACGTGATGTGGTGCAGGTACAACTAACTTAGATACTGCAGCTTATGTGGACAGTACTCTACAGGAGGCTTGTGACAAGTTTGAAGAGTGAAGGTGGGATAAAGAATGATGGAATCAGTGAAGATATGTGAGGAAGGGAAGAAGATTTTCATATCCTGAAGTACGCAAAGAGTGATGCATAGGAAAGACAGTCCCGTGTATGCAGGTACTGGAATATAACTCGATCAGGAAAAGGTTTGTCCATTCTACCACTGCAGCTTAGTTCTGATGAAACCATCTGGGAACCAAAAAAATTTCTCATGTCAAGAATGATCTTCACTTGTGAAAGGAAAAATGAAAAAGCATGGGAATTGCAAAGTTATTTACTATATATTAAAAATTCTTGCCCAACAACTTCATTGTTAAAAGTCTTTGGAAGTGAGCTGCCATGCAGTTGTTTGCTCAGCCAGGGGAAAGAACTTGAGTCAGATTTCAATGACCTTACCTCGTTTCTGGCCTGAATGGGAAAGCAACAATAGAGCTTTAACTATTTTTGCTGGAGACACCGTTGTTGCTGCTATAGATTACTGAAATGGCTTGCAAGTTGAAGGATGAGGAGAGTTTTTCATAAAAGTAAAGAATATGTGCAAATAATACCTCAGTACAAGATCAGAATAACTAACATATAAATCAACTCCTATTCATATTTCCACATGAAAGCAGGTGGATAAACTGAATCTGACTTGCTGACTCTTACATGGGAGAAAATAAATTTTGTTGCATGGCAATATAACAGCAAAATACAGTGACTAAATTGTAAGACATGGTCCCAGGTATTACCCCAGGTATCCATTGTAATAGACTGCATCATGATTTGATAACATTATCGTTTAATAGTATTGCCTCTTTCATACCCAGCTAACAGAGGGTGGGAATTGCGTGAGACTGTTCCATGGAGTCCAGAGCTGTCAGGACAGATCAGTAAAGACATTCAGTAAAAGAGAGCAGCATGAAAGGTCTTGATGTGCTGTGTTCTCCAGGACACATCCATCCTCTTGATCACCTCCCTTGGAACATGTTACCTTTTTCCTACAGACCGTACAGAAAATACATGATCTAGGAAGCTAATATCTACATCAACAATCAAGTAGAGCTATATGAATCATTGTGTCCCCTCTCTCTGCAGCTATTTAGAAGAAAGAGAGGTCAGATTGAACCTGTGAAAATCAGCCTTATCACATATTCAGAGACCACAGAGATACGGGACATTCATCTAAAACTGCAGTTTCACAAGCATTTTAAGCTCAAGGCAATGCTGTCAACAGAAGAAACTGCACAAGGAGCTCCTTTTCACAATGACAAAACCACTTGGTTCAGGCATTTCTGTCAGATGAAGGGAAAAGCCAAGGAGAAAAAACTACATGTCTGAAGTTGTAGCTACGTTCCCCAGCAGGGTTCATAGCTCTTTCATGCTAAATCATGCCCTGTACCACCATTCCCTGACTTACTCCTATAATTCTGGGTCCTGGGTGGAAACCCTGCCGAAGCATAATAACTTCCTCATTCAAAGTTGTAAAAACTTTTCTGCTTCCCATGAATAGAGACTCTGAGCCTCTCTCTTCCACGAAGAACGTGGGATTCGCTCTAGATTTCTGATACATAACCCTTTTTAAAAAGATTCCATTTAATCCACTTATTTGTCTGTAATTCTGGTGCAGGTATTTCTTCTGTGTATAAAAGCAAATTTAAATCATCCAACTAGCTAAATTTGGTTACAGATCAGCAGTAAGTTTTTGCTTCTATTCAATGGGAATAGAAAAAATGGTTAGTGAGCCAAAGAAATCATTTCAAAGGGACCATTTCTCTGCTTAGCCAAACTGTTATCATAGACAAGTAAATGTTTTTATTATAAACACTGCTTTTCAAGTACTTATATTTTTATTTAATTTTTATTATATTTAATATTTTATACCAAGGACTATATAAATAAAATATTTATCTTGTTATTTATTTCATTTAACCTTTTTTTTTTTTTAAATAAGAAAAACAGTATAACCATGTGATTTGAATTCTGACTGCAGTGTATCATCTAATGGATAGGTCATTTGATCGGAAGACAGTATATTTGTCTTCCTTTACACTTTAAGAACCAATAGGCATAGACTTTGCACTTCTTTAGGCTTTTGAATCCAGATGGAAAACACAATAAAACAGTGACAGCTTACTCAGTAAAGAGACACAACTTCGCGAGCTTTGGTTTTTTTGGTGTCGTTTTTGTTTGTTGTTTTTTTTTTAATCTGTAGCATTGTAGCATTTGCCATTCAAGACAGATGCACATCTTCTAGGTCACTCAAAAACTATTTAACTTAATTTTCATAGTTCTTTACTATTTTTGTTATTCTGTGAAGACTTGTAGAGCAGATGGTGGCTGGCTGAGGAGGGCACAACAGTAGTGTGCTATTCCTGCTTGTTTTCAGCTGTTTAAAGAGCTGAGAAAGGCTTCTGGAAATAAAGAAGAAAAGTCAGCTTCCTCCTTTAGGATGGCTGTGACAAAGGAGTAGAATTAAGAAGGGACTGGAAACTTTTTTAAGGAACACAAACTGTCTGTGGGAGGAGGACCAAAAGAAAAGAGTAAAGTTGATACTTGGAAACACAAAAGAGAATAGGAGTGCATATATGGGAAGAGATTTGTACATTTTTGCCCATATGCTTAAATTTGAGAATGCCTGTAGACTCAGGGAGCTCAGTAAGATTATTCAAATGTTTAAGATATCTCATTAAATCGCAGTTTTGATGAAGTTTTTGTGCTGTTAGTGAGTGTACTTACATATAATGTATGGTATTATGAATAAAGCTTAATTGGAGGCGATTTATAAAGAGGAGTTAATGGACTTGTTTCCCGCAGAATTAGAAATCCTACTGTGTTTCTGCTAACGCCCCCTCCAGAGTGAATACCCCCTCATTACCATTAGATTATAACTGTTCATAATGCACCTGGCTAACTAATATTTTCCAGTTTAATTCAATAGAGAGAGTCCTCCTCCTTCAAATTTATCATCAGTTGGTTAATCATTAATAGCTTGTACTGGAATCCTAATTTCATAGAGAATGACTCCATCCATCTCAAGTGGACTAAATCTCTTTATACGTGAGCTTGTTTGCACAGCACATCTCTCAGACGTTTCTAGAAGGAAAGACTTAAAGACTTGGTAAATTGAGCTGGTTTGCTCATGAAACCTGGTGATATTCCCAAGCTTTCCTTACCTGGCTCAATCCGTATCTTTTTTAAGCTTCGGCATGAACACTACCACTCAGTGGAAAAAAAGTATTATACAATATTAATTACTGCAATTAATAAAGCTGTATTTCAAGCTCGGATTTAGCTATGATCCGAAGACTAATTTCAGTTGCAAGGGAAAACCTTTTATGCTGAGTTCAAAACTGGTCAAAAGATCTGAAACACTTATAATGTAGTCTGAACTTTGCCGCTGGCTGTCCACACTGGAGAATGTGCTACCGTTTGTAATGTGCTTAGGTAAGAAAATATCTTTGTTGACCATATCAGTATTTTTTAAAAAGTGCTGTTTCCTAGCTTGTATTATTAAATCATGCTTTTCCAAAATTAGTTGTATAATTCTGTCAGAGAGAATTTGTTCTGAATCAAATACAGAACTACATACGTACAACTTGAAATATAGCAGCTTATTGTTTAACTTCTTATAGATTTTGTGTGCTTGTTGATTCAAAGTTGCATGTAGACTGTAAGTGGGGAAAGATCCGTGGAAAACAGTTTGTCTTCATATTAAAATGATAGTACCATAAACTTCAACCCATTTGTTTCTGATGTTCATATTCATTTTGGCCATTAAACCTTATCTTTCATTGTTCAAGGTTGTCTTCATTTTTCTTCCGTTCTTGTACCCTGCTTAAGTGATGATTCACCATCCATAAAACAAGGACTGAGATATGGAACCCAGGGCAAATGTTGTATAAAATTGCCATTGAAGCCATTTCCTAAGGCATATCATCAGTGATTTAGGGACCACCTATTTGTTAGATTTTGATAATAAATGCTTGCTTCTTCATTAAACCATTCAGTTCCTAGACATGCATTTCCAAAATGCCAGTACCGCACCTGTCATAAAACACCCATGTATATGATGCAGCATTTCTGTCAAAAAATTTAATAACACTGGAAAATTCCCAGTGAGCAACTCCACAATAAAGCTGTGCCAAAAAAACTGGTCCAAAGTGATATTAATACACATATGTCAGGAAAAAATGTTTAAGCATAATAAATATTCTACCTATGGCTCTGTTTTAATATTTCTAATGATTCTAGATGTTACAAGAAAAATAATTAAATACATGATCTGCTGAAAATACTACAGCAGTATTTTGACCAAGTTTCCATTTTGATCAACTGTCCATTAGTTTGAGTTGCTTAGGGATAAACTGGTTCACTATTTTAATCAGATGACTCAGCATTGAAATAAATTTTAGTTTTAGTCAATTTATTGAATACATAGATTAAATATAAAATTAAATCAGCATCTTGATGGGATGAATTTAAATTCAATTTAGTATTTGATCAGATTTTATTTTTCCATTGAATCATATTTTATGCATCTATGTTGAGGTAGATTTTAATGATTAATAAGGCATACAACCTTATAAATCAACCATGAAAACATCAGTCACATTAGAAATCACACTAGACTATTTCATTTTGTTTAAAAATATATGATTGCACTGTTTTGATCATATTCTCTATACAGGCATTTTACTTTGTTAGTTGTCAAGAAAAGCAGGTCATCTGCAGTTCTTAAATATTTCTCATATGCTTCCTAATTCTCCACAGTGTTGAGGTCTTGCAACATCTTCTCAGGTACATGAGAACTGATGAAAACTACAGAAACTAGATTTTAATACTATTATATTGTAGAATATATTGTAAAAGGGAACAAAAAGATCCAGCCATATGCTGAGTGGTTTTTCTCTGTGTTCTCAGACAGTTTTTCCTCGTATCTCCCTGACATCAAAAGCAAACTCATATTCATTTGAGTGAAGCTGAATGAAGCCTGTTAGAGTTTTAATTGGTGAAAATGCCATATAGCACTCATCCTAGGCATTTTCAGTCACTGCAGTCAATGTATAGTGTGAATACTCAGTCCGAGTCAGTCATGCATATTTAGAAAGAGGACTAGATTTTCTTTTCCTTTCTTGCTCCTAAAATGTGCTACTGCAGTAGGTACCTGTTATTTTTCAACCATGCTGAGAAGTCAAAGCATCTGTGAACTTTGATGAAAGCCAAAAGCTCTCATAAATTAATTCATAAATACAAAAAAAAAGCAGAATGCCAGGGTAGTTGATATGTTAGAACTGACTCAGTGTTTCAATGTATTAATATATTTTATCACAAATCAGTGTTGGAATTTAGGAACATTTTAGGAAAGATGTATAAAATGTTTTCTTACAGAAATGTTCAATAATAATCAATAAAGAAAGCCTTTAGGATCAATCTGGAAACATTTGTAAGAAATTCTGAAGGAACTTCTCAGACTGATTTCTGTATACTTCAGTGTTAGACAGAAATAGAAACAATGGGCTACATGTTACAGTGGTATATGATTACAAGAAGTGGTGAAGTCCATGGTTTTGTTAAAATAAAGAAGGAAGCTTTTTATATTAATCAAAATGGCAAGACATGAGAGCCTATAAAGCTCCAGAAGCATACTGCACCTGGCAAAGTACTCTAAAAATTTCTCTATTCATACAAGACCATTTGATCTCTGGTGATCAGGTTTTGCACTGAAAAAATATTCTTCTAGAGTACTTGAAAATGGAGGTGATGTTTAGTCAGTATTTTTCCATTGCTATCATGCCTTTATCCCTATTTTCTTCTCAGAAACACAGATCCTCATGCAAATAGCCAAAAATAAACACTGTAATGACTTTAAAACTTATTGAGGGGTTATTGCAAAATATTAATCCAAATCTTTGATAGCAACATGAGAATATGGAATAGGACATATACCCTATTTAGACTTCTACCTAGAGAATATGTTTAACTTTTCCAAAACTTATTTTATCATTCACTATTAAGCTCTAAACACTCTTCTTACCAATTAGATAATAAGGTCTTCATGACATTTTGCTAAACTCTTGGCCTCAGAGGCATCCTGTGGCAGTAAATTCCGTAGCCTAAAATCGCGCTCTGTGAAAAAGAGTATTTCCTTTCATCCTGACTTGCCATTTTTCAGGTTCATTGAGTGATTCCTTGTTCCTTTGTTGAAAAAAGGACTAGAGTTCCTCTCTTATCATCTCTTCACCAATTATCGTTTTCTATGCTTTTGTCATGAACCTTCTTACTCCTTACCTTTCTAAGGCAAGTAATCCCAATCCTTTAAGCCATTCTTTCAAAAAGGAATTTTCCAAGGCTGATAATTATTGTTATTGCCAGTCACTGATCCTTTTTCACAGCTTCCTTTTATTTTTTTGAGATACAACGAAGCACACTCCACGGTATCTCAGCTAAAAGCAAACTTGTACAGTATGTTTTCTATAGACGACTGTACATATTTCTGTTATATTTACTGGGCCAAAACATTTTTCTAAGCAGAGGTTTTCATTTAAATACTTTACCCTGAAAAAAATACTGTTATTTAGCACCCAGAAACTATATGTTCATGTTTTTCCCTTGAGTGTGCAGCACTTTCAGTTTATCAATACTGAATGTCATGGAGCATCAAGTTATTTTTTTCAGGCCACTCCGAAGCTCCTCACACTCTTTCTCAGATTAAAATGTTATAGGTCATATTTGGTTCATTCAACAAAGTATTGTGGATTTAGTAGGACTTAGGTGTTCCATTCTACCCTTTAGCATATTTTGACAGTTTCTTTAACTCCTGCTAAGATGTGTTACAGGGGAATAGGTCAGAAAACAGCTGGATGTAATTTCTCTACAATTTATTTGACGGTGTGAGCTGAAGCAGCTAAGATGTATCAGGGAATTTATTTAGCAGACTTTACATTGTATAAAGTATTTTAACTAGTAAAACACAGCCTTATCTGGAATTTGTACCGTCAAAGGTACAATGGCTTTTGACAATAGTCAGTCATCACTGGCTTGTCCTGCCCTGGACCTGTCCTTTTGAACTTCTTGGTTTTCCAGAAATGTACTTAACACGTTGTGCTAGAAGAGATTTCCATGGGTTAATGTCTCTGCTGTTAGAGGAATTGCTGAAAGAGGAAAAGCAAGTGGGTGCTTACTTAGAGAAATTATTAGTTGGCATTGTCAAATGCATGCAATGTAAGTCCATTATCTTAACTATGCTATTTGTACAGCTGCGGATAACTGTGCCTGCTCCAAAATCTTAATTTTCTGTATAACTTCTGCTCACTTTGCAGTGGATATCTAGCAGAAGAATCCACACTGGAAACTGTTTAGACTTTGCTGGTGGATTATTTATTTATTTTCTTTTCCCATGATTCTGACCTGTACATTTTATAATTAGTGCGTTTCTGCTGAAGATGCATTGTGCAATACTGCTGGTGTTGGCCTCCCCGTAAGGCCCTGGGACCATCCCCCTCTGCGACCTGGGCCTGACGCTCCATGGAGACCTGCAGGGCAGCCGCAGCCAGGGCCGATCTCTGTCCTGGAGAGATGCTTCCAGCAGCAGCCATTTGGCCATGACTGTCCACTGGCCTCCTCACATCAGCTTGCCATCCCAACCTGGCCTCTGCCTGTCCCCAGAGAGGCCTGTCCCCTCACCTATCCTGGCTGCCAGGTCCTGCCCTCCCACCCCTGGGAGCCCCCGGCCCATGCAGCGCCCGGACGCCATCACACAAGCATAAGCACCAGAAACTCACCGCCCAGTCCAAACGCCTGGATTTAATTACATAATGGAAGGGTTTTTTTTAAAAATAGAGGCAACTGCTGAACTAAGGTTACACTGTGCACGGCAGCTCACAACCTTCAGTGACTGAAATGCTGACGCCCTGAAAGACAGCCTAGGGAGTGAGTGGGAGAACTGAGAGCTGTGGCTGGCATCCCAAAAGTAAGCCTTCCTCAAGTGGGAACATCACAGGAAAACCTCAGTGTTCCCCTGTTGATGACTATCGGTGGTTTTGACCTGTGGGATGGATCTTGCAGGGTCTTAAAATACTGTGTATTTATAGGGGCAGTGTTGTCTCTCCCCATGATTAGTTTTTCTAATACTTGACTACAGAGATACTTGCAGCACTGGTAATTTCGCTCAAAGATTTCCAATACCAGCTGAACAGGATCACGGTTTAGAGTTTTGCTATGAGGGATTGACAGGATAAAATGGAGAAAAAACACATAACATATACAAATTTTCTCTGCAGGGTTCCTTTTGAATAAGGAAAAAAAATTAATTCCTCTGATATCACCAGAGAAAGGTGTAAGCAATTTAATTATAAAATGAAAACTTAGCTCAGGTAACCAGTAGCTTTGAGTGCTAGTTAGCTGATAGATTTTTCAATTTCTTTTTCATTTCTGTTGCCACTATTCTATTGAAAACAGAATCAATCCTTCAACAAGCTAGCTCCTCTCTGTGGTTTTTTGGGTGATGGGAGCCTGCCCAACTGGAAGAGAAGGCCGGAGTAACTCTCTGTGTTTTTTCTTCAGGGCCGCAAGGCAGTGAGTGTAGCCTAGGTTGTAAATCAGAGAAATCCTAGGGGACTTTCAATTTGTGATGGCCTTCTAAGACTTCAAAAATGCCCAGAAACTCCCACAGGACCTGTAGTCAAGCCATTTCTCTCACTTCTAGCACGCTAGGAGATGCATGTTAAATTCACGTAGCATGCACGCCAAAATAGCTGTCCTTGAATCACACATGCCTTTGCAGCTCTCACGACTTTTGCAGTAACATTTTCACTTAAAATAAGATACACTCAAATTAATAATTCCTTGCCAAATCCTTTCAACTGAAATCTGGGAAGAACAGTCAACACACTGTAGAGAAGCTATGTTGCATTTGCTGTTTGTACTGTAAAACAGAATCATTGGCTGACTCTGGATCACCGGAGGATTACCTCTAGAGGAAGCAGGAAATGCAAAAGTGGCATCTTCTAGAGCCAGAGCCTCACTGTTATAACTGATTTCAGACCAGCTGAAGTCCAGGTTTCAATCACATCTTACCTGAGCTCCAAGCTGTTTCCTCCCTAAACTTTAGCTCTAAACCATTTGTTTGTCTCCTCTGAGGTGACATTTACTCATTAACAAGAGCTTACTCAAGGTCAGGGCCCTCGGGGCATTATTAGGCTTTAATGGTCCTGAACAGCCTCAGCTGGGTCTGCCCACCACCCCTTCCCATGTGCCCAGGGGCTCCATTTAAGCTCTGCCTTGGGTATTTGTTGTTTCCCTGGGTGGTGCTGCAGTTGTAGTTGTCTTCTGTCTTGTTCTTTGGTGAGTCTGAGCTGCTATTTGATTTTTCTGAGTTGGCTTTGGATCTCACCTTGCCTTATCATCCCTGGATGTTTGGGCCTGTTGTTGTCACTAATTCTGCTTGGGTACTATAGATCTGTAAATGCATAGCCTTCCCCACCATGCAGGGGTGGTGGTGGTTTCACCTTGGCTTCTGATTCATGTCCCTTCTTATAGAATGGCCTATCTTGTTGTGCCATGACATCCAGGACATAAATGATAATTTGGTTCCACTGCAGTACTCTTTCAAAAATAATGCTTAAGGCTTATGCCTGATTGTTAGAATAATGCTGTGAGGAATACTCTTTAAAAGTTATCTCTCATCACCAGGACTAGATTTGTTACAGGAACCTGGTTGAGTGAGGTCAGATTGTATCTTGAAGCGTATATGGGAACTTAGGGAGATGAATGTGCTGCTAGGCTTGCCTGAAAGGACTGTTGCATGTGTGGTAGTGGTCTGGAAAGGAAAGGAAAGATGGGGGAGTCAAAGTATGTTATAAAAAACGTTTGTTCCAGGGATGGCATTTTTACGCTATTGTTCACTGTCATATTTTGTTCCAGAAAAGTCCAAGTTTACTAAGATTTCTCATTGTAGCTCTGGAAGAAAGTTTAAACCAAAAGCATACTAAATTTTAGTCTACTACTTATCAGAGTGGGGGCAAGTTTCAACTCTATGTTGAAATGGTGATTTGCAAAATAACTGTTGGTCAGCTGTTGTATAACTTCACACTGATTGAAAGAAATGGTGACTCTAATACTAGCAAAAGTGTTTCCTGGAAAAAGTAATAGAGAATAAAGAAGCAGCTTCCAACTTCTAGGTATTTGCCTTTGAAAGTTTAAAACACGATCCAGGAGAATATCAGATAGTCATTTTAAAAGAATTTTCTGCACAAATGAAAGTCTTCCTGAATAGGATAAAAATATTTCAGTCTGTCAGCAAGAGATAAAACAGCTTGAATATTAAATAAAAAAAAAAGAAATCTTCTCTGCTATGTTGTAATATAATCATGGCATATGATATGATAAAATAGGATTACAAAAAGACTTTTGACCTTTTGTGATTTAGTCAGTCTGATATTCTCAGACAATTAATTACAAAGGAAACAACATAAGGGAGGAAAGAAATAAACCTGGTAAAATCTTATATTGCAGCTAAATAAATCTACTCAAATGTTTACTATTGTTTGTGCATAGATTTTTGGAGACAACAAAATCTTACTGAGTAATCTTTAAAGTTTGTTTTCTAAGCAGGCTTGAAAATGCATTGGTTTATGACAAGTTGTATCAGTTTCTAGACTATGTGGCTACTTACTATGTTTTATAATTTTCTAAAAATGGTTATAAAGAATATCTATCAAATTACTATTCTGCATAAATCGAGAGTTTTTAAAAGAATTGGGGAAGACTGTAAAACCTCCCATATAAAAAGGAGCCAGAAGTAGACGAGCTTGTTTTCTGAAAGGGTAGGGTTTTTCTGAGGGTAATCAGAAGGAATGATACATGAGATTTTTGATTCCAGAGGTACCAGCTGGCAAAGTTCTCGGTGCAGCTGGCTAGTCTGAAATTGCTTAAGTGGAGTTTTAATGATAAATAAAAGATTACTCAACATCACATTCTTGTGCCTGTTGCTCTGATGATCTTCAAGTCTAAATATGAGATTTATCAGATGCTTTGGAGTGTTACCTTGTTCTTCCTATATAAATCCTGATCCATTGAGAGGGAAATTAATTTTGTTTCTGACTGTCACACTATTGTTTCTTTTTAGGATACCATGTTACAAAAATACTTTGTACGTTTATCACACTTTTGAGTTGGTCTGTAATTTGAAAACAAAGGATGTACTACTTTATTGTTGATGCCTATAATGGATTTGCATCCATTTACATCCATTGTCTTCAAGAAGTGGAGTCTCTTCTTATGGCCTTTTACTTGTGCGGATAACAATAGAAGATGGGGTCTTCTGCAATGTGTCTTTGGTAAATAAATGGAGTAGAGGGCCTTAAGAATGGGAGAGAAATTTAACTTTTGAAAATGCCAAGCCTATAACTCTCTTTGAATAGCAAAACAAGCTAACCTCAGCTTATAGTGAAAACTTTCTTATAGCATAGAAATTATAGTTATTTGCCATGTAGTACAATCTAATGCGCTCAGACACAGCAGATGTGGGTCCTGTTTCTGTTTCCGTTATGGTGTGAGTTAGTCCAAATCTCTCCCATTTCTGTTTCAGATTTTTAAAGAGTAAATAATGACCCTAACCTTTATAGCATTGTTTTGTAGCCAAATAAGTTCTGTGAATCACTTACTCAAGATCAGGAACAGATGTTCGGAATGGTTCTTATTGTTGGATCATCTGCAGTAAGAGTTGGTTGACAAAAAAAAAAAGTCTTGTTAGTTATCATTCAGGATGTTAAGCTTCAACTTGGGAGCTTCTAAAGAGGTATGGAGCAATGGTTTCTCATGACCATTAGGCCAATATATACATAATTTAAAGTTATAATAAGTTATTGAGTTGTTCTTCCTATCTAGCATACTTTAGAAATACCGGTTCATAGGTGGTGAATTCTGAAATACATTTCTGTCTGATTGTTTGATCCATGGATTTGCCTACTGAAATGTGTCCGTCTGCTTAAGCAGCTGGACTAGACTCTCACGTTCATGAAACTCTTGAGTTCTCTAACCCCTTCCTGAGAGGAATTTCTCCCAGGTGAATGATCTCTGTATTGTTATTCCTATATTTTCCATATAAACATCTTGGCTTAATGAGAGAAGAAACATTTCCCCAGTGTGAGGCAGATGAGGAATTATTTGGAAGGTACAGGAAGACTCTTTCTTTTACAGAAAGAGCACTAGAGGATTTGAGTTGAGAATACAATTGCAAAGCATATGGTGTTTGTTTCAGTAGTTGGTGTTTTGGGCAAGTAGATTATCTCAGCAAAAGCAAATATCCAAGAATGTGGAACCATCCAGACATACAAGATCTTTAAAGAGAAGCAGAAAAATCCTCAGTCTTCAGGCTATTTCTGGGATAGATTGTTGTGCAAGAGCAGTTGCCCTAGTGATTCATTTAAGCTAAAAATGACTGGGATTCCTTACACAACTGGAGAGATCTGTAGCATGGTATGTTTATTCAGTATTTGTTGCTGTAGTTTAATACATTACTTATTGCACCTAAGTCCAAATAGTGAACTACTAAGTTTTTCTGGTTTTAATATTTACTGTCATTGAAACTTTGAGGTTTTTGTAAACATCAAAACTTCATCTTTTTCAGAAATTTACAAAGTTGTTTTAGTATCTTCATTAAAAACAAGAGGGAAACAGAGCCAAAACTGTCAAGGGCTGTATGATTTGTTTGGTGTGGGTCCTTCTTATTGTGTAACTTTTAATTGGTAATAACTGGTTACCGGCAAAAGGCTCACCTGAAATCAGGACACTCCCTGTTATATTTCAAAGCAGAGTGCTGGATTTTCTTGTTTCTTCAGCTTTGTGAAAGAAAACATATTTCTTCACGACAAATTGACTAGCTGTCTTAGCAAAATTTCTTCCTGAGTCATGAAAGCTTGCCAAAACCACAACTAATATGAATAATTTACTTTGATAGAAAGGGTTAGACAATCCTAATATTAGCCATTTTATTTGTTCTGTCTACATGGAATTCAGCAATACATCTGCATTTCCAGTTAAAAACTTTACATGTTAATGTTATGTCTGTACTGTTTTTCGTAAAGTTATAGTACATTCTCATGAGGAAATTTCTCATTGATTCATACATACGTGTGTACACACATATTCACACTAGTCTTGTAATTATCTATGCAGGTTTTTTAAGATTGCAGCAATTGAGAATGTGTCTGTATCAAGTTCCTGTGTCTGTCAACAAACATAGCAATGTACTTAAAGTATTCATCAATGATGCTTCTGGTTATAAACTATTAAATAGAAAGCTAATAAATGTTGTATGGCAAAACATGTCATTAAATGTCTGACTAGAATCTGCAATCTGCTTTTGCATGAATCAAAGTGCAGAAGATCCTGTTAGAAGCTCTTGAACGTGGAAAGAAAATGTCCCTTAAAATCAGAAAGATGCTATTCTGACTTTGGCAGACCTCATAAAACAATGATTACAAGAAAACCAACAGCTCTGTAGAGAGAAAAATAATAAGAAATAATAAGTAAAAAGTGATTATGGAATATGTTATCAGGAAACTTGTTTTTTTTATTATAAAGTGCAATTCTGAATACCAAAGGAGGAAAGGATGCACTGGTATCAGCACCAGGATAAAGAGGTTTAAAAATAGAGGCAAACAGGGTGACTTTTCAATTGCAGACAAAGGGACTGATAAACAACATTGCCAAATCATTTACACTTATGGGCCTCATTCCTATTAGATGCAAACTCCACATTGCTGCCTCTGGAAATCTTCCTGCTAGTCTCAACTGAAGTCAATCTTTGCATGGTTTTATACTTCAGTCATCTCAATTTTCAAAGTAAGGTTCTGATGCAGGCTGGTCTTATTTCATTGCAATCCTGAAACTTTTCTTTGAGTTGTAGTAAATATAGTCCCTGGCTTAAAAGAGATAAAGTGTTCATTAAGTGTTTTTATTGATCAGAAAACATAATTAGTTGTGAATTGTTTTATACCAAGCCACCTTTGTTTTTGCTATTTAATAAAAACGTAAATCACTGACATTAATTAAAAAAAAATAGCCTATAAATACCAATATTAATAAACACCCCTTTTCCTATGTAAGAAAAATATCTTTAGCTGATGCACGCACACAGAATGTTCTCTAGTGGATTGTATTTGTCTTGTCCAGTCTTTGGACATAAGTTCACTTTCATCTGCTATGCCACTATGTACCTAGCCATGTGATGTTAAATAGTACATTACCAGGAGGTATGTTTCTGCCAAGTTATTAATAATTTTTTAGTAGTTGTAAAGCATAAAGGTCAAGAGGCAATTTTAGAAATATTATTTAGTTGCAGATGACACTAAGCTGAGTGGTGCAGTTGATTTTCTTGAGGGAAGGGGTGCCACCCAAAGGGACCTTGACAGGCTTGAGAACTTGGCCAATACGAACATCAAGAGGTTCAAGGCCAAATGCAAGTTGTTTCTGTTTATGAATGTTTTCTGTACCATAGAAAAGGTTGTCTTTGAAGTTACTGTGAAAAATGACTGGTGGTGTATGATTTTAGTTTTACTTAATTAAAAGCTTGAGCTGCTTACTAGAGCAATTGTAAAATTTAAACATGAAGTTAAGAAATAATCTCCTTTTAAAGTCTAAACAAGTTATGTGATGTGTGGGCCCTAGTAATTTCTCTTACTGTTGTATTGAATCTCATACTGAAAAACACTTACTGCTGATCCAGCCAGTGCATCAGGCTGTGCAAAGCAGTGCTAGTCATGTCCCTTAACTGCGTGCTGTGAGCTACCCAGCATAGAAAGTGGCATTTCTTAATCTTGCTTGTCGAGTTAGGCCATCTAAAAGTGTGTGGGTGTTCTTTAGGTAGACTTTGACTTGATACCTTTGACTGAGTTAAGCATAAACAGCTGAAGGATATAGAAAAGACCTGTGCTGCTACAGAATGGATATACTGTGATTTCCCAGCCCTGGTATCCTTGAAGTATAATTGCAAAGATACAGGAATGGTAATGATCACAACTGAAACAAAATCTGAGCAGCAGACAGAAAATGTCATGCTTTTATGAAGATGGTAACATTTGCACTAAAAACTGTCCTGTAGAAATACGGTGTGGTAATCCATGGTCATATTTGCTATGAAAAAGTTGATGAGGGAAAAATCTTTTTACAAATAAGGAAGTTGTTTTACTGTCTGGAGGGGTGGTTTGGAGATTTTACCCTAGTTAATAGCCCTATAAATTAACTGGTATCCTGCAATGAAGCTGGGTTTTCTTATACATTCTGAAGAATGGTCCAGGTAATAGATATGTGGTGCCCCTAACTCTATATTATAGAATAAACAGGATAGTGGAGTAAGGTGTGTTTTTAATCATAACACTGCAATTTGTATCTGTACCAGAAAAGTAGAGCATCTAATTTTCCATCATTCTTGTATTTACATAAGATTGCAGGAGACTGAAATTACCTCTTATTTAATTAGGCAAGTACCATCACCAAATATTGTAGGATAACTTGTATGATTTTTCTACAACTGAATTTTTCCTTTTCTTTCCATACCACATTTTATGAGTTTGTTTCATCCTCAGTAATCTGAATGCTAAATTCAATTGCTAATTTAAAGTCTTAACCCTATTTCATGAGTCTGCCAAGTATATCTATCCTTTTCCTGTTGACAGCTTATTTTAAGTAGCACTTGAGTAATTTATCTCTGTGAATAATTGCTAATCAAAAATTTCACAGGTTTCATAGGCTGATGAAATTGCAAAAGAAAGTTTGGATTTTGTTTTCTTTGTGTTTCTCTTGCCTCCAAGTAACAGCAGATACTGGCAGATGTTTCAGTTTACTGGTATTGAATAAGTTTTAATAATTATTTCAAAGATTCACATATATAGGCAGATATTTGCACATCAATTCTTAGAGTTCATCTTAATGATACATTCTTTTGGACCTTTTGTGAAACGCAAGTAGATAGGAGTCAATTTAGAAACTTGTATTAAAATAACATAATATGAACTTATGGTTTCGGGTTTCACTGTCATAAATCCACAAGTGAACTTCAAACCTGAAATCTTCTTGCTAAGAAATTCCAACATTTCAGTTTATTGTTTATGGCTATAACCCAAAATGGATTTTACCCACTTCACAGACAACTGTTTATTACAGCAAGATTTATGGAAAGAAGTAGACTGCTACGTTTTGTGATTTTTTTTATTTTTTTTTTTTATTTTACCTTCAACTTTATAATTAAGATTAACTGAAATATAATGAGGATATATTCATAAACAAATAGTGGTGTATAATCTTTGTGTCATGATTAAAGTGGATACTGGGACAAAGGCTTTATATCCCAGTGGTAAGAGAATCAGTACTGTGCACAGCAAGTTGCCTATTTTATTTTGGAGGATCTACTACACGAACTGTGTCCACTAGAAATAATGCTCTGGTTTGGATGCAGGTGAAAAAATTAGGTACTAAGTTGTACTCCACAAGCAGAAACCTCAGTCCCAACACTACGTATTTTGCTGTCTTGGCCTTTCTTGCACTTTTCACATGCACTTTTCTTCTATTACAAAATTCTACAGTGAATGCAAATGTTGCCAATTAGGTAAAAAATTGTTTGTCAACCTCTTTATGTGAGAATTGTAAGGGTATTTTTATGGCAAGATAAAAGTCAAACATTAATTTCCAGTGTCTGCTTTTAATGAGGCTAAAAAATAGAGGTTTTTATGAAACTTTTTAGAACTTTTGTGATCAAAAGATATTTTATTACAAAATTTTTTTGTTGCAAAGTGTTAAGGCAGACAGAAAATTGAAGCACATTTATATAACAATATGTGGGGAAATGAATCCACAAAAATCAGGTTTTATGCAAACCTCTTCTAGGCCTTTACTTATGCCTCAATGAAACAGTATTCAAACTGTCATGTCATGTGTAATACTAGACTTCCAAAATTGTCACCTTAAGAGAAGTTTTTTCTTCACCTTCCTTATGAAGTTTATGTGTGTTCTACTTTCCATTTGGTTCATTACTGTACAAAAGAACAAGAATGTGCCAAAGAGTCAATCAGAGGAAGTATAAAGGCAGTATCTGTGTACAGAAATGCTAACTTATTTTTCAGGCAATAGTCTCGTGGGGTCACATTAGAAGCAAGCTAATAAAAGATGGACTGTTGAACTATCCCAAGCCAACATTTCACAATACACCGGTACAGCTGGGGGGATCGGACTAACACTTTGAACAATAATTCATCTTACAGCAGTTCTTCTCTGACAACACACTGTTAGAAAAAGCATAAATCATGTACGGTGTAGAAGGAAAGAAACGCCATGTGTATGACCTTGATCTCTCAAAGACATATGCTGATATTTAAATTTATAATATTCTGTGAGCAGTTCCACTGAGATCACTGGTACCACATCCTTAACAAAAAATTTAGACAGATGAGTTAGGCAGGCTTGTATGTTGTTGTCACTTCTCGCAGTTAATAAAACTAATCTTCTGAAAGAGTCTTTGCAGGGTGAAGGTCTTGAACTGCACATCCCTTCAGGCATGAACCTTTCTTTATGATCTATATATAGCACCTAGCACAACAGAGCTTAAACTGCGCTTGAGACTTTAATGCTTATGCGTTAGGCTGCGGACTAACGTGAACAGGAAACAAATAACGCTATTGAGATACACATGAATGTAGAAGGACAATTTTATTTTAAAATAGATTGCAGTGTTTCAGAAGTTTTTCTGTGCCACATTTAAGTTAAAATAAACTTTTCCACAGAACTACTTCAGCAAAGGAGACAACATTGGTAGGAGATGAGTAAGCCCCAGGTTCGGTTTCTTCCACAACTGATTTAAATTAGGTTTTAATTCCACAGAGGAAGGGAACTTGATTATTATTTTTTCCATGTTCTAAGTCTGAACCCAACATTATGGTTATAGATTGAAGGGTCAAGGGCACCTATTAAGGCAAAATACATCTGCAGCAGTTAAAATATGGCTTTCTCAAAATAAAAAGATAAAGATTATTTAGTGGTTGGTAAAAATCTGATGTCTCTTTTGATGTCTCTTTTGTGTAGGAACTTCAATAGTACGTTGCTAATGGCCATGATACCTTCTTTCCCGGACTTCTTGTCTATAGTGAACATAAACCCATTTCTTACATTCTACACTTGTCTTGAAAAGCTCAGAGAGCTAACAAACAGTTGAACATAGATTGACGAATAAATTCAAGATATCAAAAAAGTTAGATACTGGATAAAGTGAATGGCACAATTATCTTTGTCATAGACAAATTTTAATAGTCCAGGATGTCAATGAAAATATCAAATAGTGAGAAACCTTGTGTCAGTACCTGTGAAATCTGCATAGAAGCTCTCCTGTCATTCCCTACTGGAAACTACATTTGAGAATTAGTCAGTTATTAGGCGATTTGTAATCTGCGTACTCTATTGATGTTGCATCATTCTGTATTTTTTTGTTGGAATATTAGGTGGTACTACAGCAAATGGTCATATGTGTATTTTTTTCCACACACATATATTTTTATTTTATATTTAAAAATATATATTTTAATATATATATAAGCTTTAAAAAGTAACTTTCTCCAAACATCAGAGGATAAAATCAGAATTATTTTACTGAAAATATTTCTTTTTGAAAACTAATCAGCCAATACCGATAAATTGGATTATCTCATTTGTTTGTCATGAACATTGGCACAGTATTAACACTCATTCAGTGTTTTGGGTTTTGAAACCCAAAATACATCTTTCAAGATTTATTTTTAAAACCTCATAACATCAGATATCATCAGCTACATTTTTATGACTGCTGGAGGTATTCCCCATTTGATTTCTTAATGTTTATCCATATCATAAATTTTATAGCTAGCTTCAATTGAAAATACATTATCAACTTGTTGAATGAGGGTATATCATACCTACATCAAAATACAGAAAGTATTTGCTCACGATTTTTCTTCTCTGTTATTGTTGGCCATTTTATTATTCACATAGTGTTGCAAGTTTACATCATTGTCATGTTTATGCTATACTTAAATCCCCTTTTTTCCAAACACCAAAAGTGAGGTTATTTTCTTGATATTTTTAATTTCCTTTATTTGTACGCTTCATTTCTCCTAGTTTGTACAAATGAGTACATTTTTACTCTTGGCTAAGCTTCTGTTAATTTTTCATTTCCAGTTGCTGTTCTCTTCGTTAGGGCAAATGTCTACGGAAAGATGCTGTTACATTTGACTATGCAGTCATGAGTTCCTAGTTATATGGGAAGCTTCTTTGTAAGAACTGACTACAAAGGTAAAAGCCCCTGTCCGTTGCAAACAGTGAGGTTAAAAATAATACTAAACAAAGAAAACCTAGATAAATTAATTCATTACTAATTCAATACCAGCACAGAAAAAATATTCTTTTGAATCCTTGAGTAGTGACATGCAATTACAGATATATAAATTGTGTTGCATATAATTTACCCTGTGAATTTTGGCATTTTGCACTGAATAAAATATTAACAAGTCAAGTTTGTTATTTATAAATTAGCTGAGTCAATGAGTAAAATATTTATACAAAATTATTCTACCATCAGGCTTTCCTCATAAACAGTTGAATAAATT
The DNA here is from genome assembly GCA_013398915.1 of Dromas ardeola. Lineage (NCBI taxonomy): Eukaryota > Metazoa > Chordata > Aves > Charadriiformes > Dromadidae > Dromas > Dromas ardeola. Next base: position 160,674 of record VYZM01012807.1, read on the forward strand.
ATATATGAATATATGTTTTACATCTTTCCAATACTACTTACTGAAATTCTGCCTGTATTGCTAAGGAATAACGCAACATTAGCATAAATTCACATATTGGTATTTAAATTTGCCAAAGTGCTTTGAATTTACATAAACATGCTAAGTTAAGGCAGGCAATACTCTCCATTCTCTGTAATACACATTGATGATATGAAGATTTAGTAACTTATTCTATTCTACATCAGGAAAGAAATTTTCAAAACATGGAGAAAAAAAACCCAGTGGATCCTCCAAGATAACAGATATGTAGGAACCCCACAGAAGATATGGAAACAGTAACTTTCTTCTCCTTGATTTTAGCCAGAAATCCTTATTTCTGTTGAAAGCTTCGTCAAAATTGACACATTCATGTGGAAATCTAATTTTTAAATTTCTTTTCCCTATTTTTATTGAAATAATACTTCCTATATTAGGTTACTGTGATTTATAAACAAGAGGAGTCAACTTTGTCGTTTAGCATTTTGGTAGGTATGCAAGCATGCAGAGCCAATGAAAGCAGACTGGTACAGCAGAAAAGATTTTTGGAGTAAAAGGTCATTATAATGCTAAAAAGATATGGTGACAGTGGAGGTACCAGTAAAAATCATTCATTGATCATGTATGTGGAGATGATACCTGTTATGGCTTCTGGAGCTGCATTGCCTTTTTGGAAGTAGAAGTTATTATTGGCTTGTTTTGCTTTTCTGCCTTGTTGTTGTTACCAAGTGATTGAAACACTTGCTGAAATTATAAAAAAAAAAAAAACCAAAACCAAACAACACACCACATCTCATCCCCCCAAAAAAATCCCACCCCAAAACCAACAAACAAAAGCCAACTTATTGCAAGGATGAAGATGCTTAAGGATTTGCTCTGCCCTACTACATACTAGTCTAGCAGATATAATTACAGCTTTCTGTCTATAGCAAAACGGCACACTTCTGTATTATCACTACACATACATTTGTTCGTTTGTGTGACTACATAAGATAATTTAGACAATTCTTAGATCAAAATATTGGCAACTTATTCATTCAGAAAAGATTGTCCTAAAAACAAAGGTCCAGATTTTTACAGATCAAAGTGCACTGACTCACATAAACCCCTTTTAAGCCATGCCACAGATGATTAATATTAAAGCCGTCCTACCCACAGGCACTTCCCAAATGTCAGCCAATCGCAGGCATCCATATCGTGAACATCTCCATGCCCACTGCCCACACTCAGTGAATGGTAAAGACACCCACAGCCTTGTTTGGATTCGTGCCTCTTAAGATCTCATATGTGATTAGACTGGATAGACTCCACAGAAACATAACTTGGAAGCTGCTACAGAAATTCTCCAGGATGCTGTTGATATGCAGAGGAAATTATTTTGCAATTCCTGGGAAAGGCAGATCTAATAAGATGTTCAAGCCAAAAAAAAAAGCGTGGTTCCTACTAAAAGGAATTCTGCAAACTAACGTTTTCGTTTCCTTCTGCAATGCTAAACATAGGAATCCTCAGAAATCTTGACTGTTCATACAAAAGGCTTTCATTTAGTATGTCCTTTAGGGTGGAGTCCTTGAGCTAAAGGCTAGAGTCTGCTGCCAAATATCTGGGTGGATACAATTTTTCAGTTTTGCTGACAAACTGAAAGACCAGTTATTTGCAGAACCCCTGGAAGGACACAGATACACATAAAGTTGAACTTTTATTACTCTTTTGGAAAAAGACTACTTTACTGCAAGCAAACACACCTTTTTCTCTTAAAACTACATTATAAGTCATGAAACACAAGCCCAGTAATCTTTACGGAATTTCAGTAAAGCTCTGAATTTTGTCAGGGGATGTCTAACTTGGTGGATGAGTAGCTGTTTTTTGCCAATCCAGTGAAACACTGTGTAGGTCAGTAGACTCTGTTATTACAGTAAATCTGATGTTTAGGCAGGATATCTGAAAGGTGTGTGGTTCTCAGTACTAGTCTTAGAATGGAGACATTCGAAATGTACTCATTATAGAGGCAAAGAGGAAGCTAAGCATGGAAAACGCAGTTTTACGGAACAAAAAATACAGTAGATACTTGTGGCATTCAGTGCATAGAAAATGTCCGCATTGCCACCCATATCCCCCATGGGTCTTATCTGAAACCCATTACCTTAACAGGAAAGATCCAATGCGCTTTTCGTCCAGTTCTGAATAAGCAGATTGCAACTAGCAGTCATTTAACTTGTTCACTTCCATAAAAGTTTAGTAAAAACTAAGCCATCTTGTATTCCTTTTTTTTTTTCTCTTAAGCACGCTTCATCTAGCAGTTAAACAGCTTTAGTTTTAATGCTACTTTAGGTGGTTTTAATCCTAAACCTCTTAAAGAAACGTCACCTGTTGCTTACTACTATAGACTAGCAATAACATCCTTTATGTAAATGCACTTTCCATAAGCTGCCCAACACCTTCCAAAAATTCATTTGCATAACACTTTCAGATTTTCATCCTCAACTAAGCGGCAAAACCCACCATTTATTTCTCTATAGCCTTCTTTTACAAACTCCAGCTATAGCAGGGTTTAAATTTTTTCCGTGTCTTACTGACAGGATCACTAGTGCCTTGAAGGCACAGTTTTTGGTTGAATTTATGCAGAGCTGCGCTGTCATTGGAAAGTTCCTTAAGAATCTCTCCTAGCACTTCCAGGTAGGTGCAATTTCTGATATATGGTCTGTAGTCTGCATTACCCGCTTTGTGGGGCTAAGCGCTTCAAAAGACAGTTCTTGGAAGGGTAAAAATTAAACCCACAACTCTTACTCGTGCCTAAACGGAGTATAAAGTATCTATACAGGAGCTATAACCTGTATGACTCTGGTTATATCTGGAATAACGCAGGATACTTGACCTCATTGATTGTTTGCCCGATTCCATGGTAGGTGTTGGTGTCTGTTTATAGTGAAAAGGTTATTAGCACGCTTTTTCAGGTATGAGAGCAGACAACAGAATTCAGCAGCATGAGCCTGGTTTTGGGACAGCAATGTGAACTAGGATCTGTCTATTTAGTAAAATATACTGTGGCATGTGATCACCTTTTGTAGTAATTTGAAGGAGAAACTTTGAAAGCTTTAGTATCGGTGGAAAGACTTGGTGGTGAACAAAATATATCCACAGAACACTTTCATCTGACAAAACATGCTGTTGTCATGTAACCCAGCAATACAGTGCTGCTGCTGCTAGTGTCAGGCTGTAAACTTTGTACTGAGTTTGCAGGTCCTCAGGACTGATGCCTCTCAGATTTGCTTTGTCTGAACTTCTATTCAGACCTCATCTGAATGGGTGTGATGTTAAACTAGCTTCCTGTTGCTCTCTGGAGAGTGTCTAGATGGAGCTGGCTGGCAATGGTGTTGAGTATAGACTTTGGGATATCTGTCAGCTCCCTACAGTCCACTGTGTTATGGTTATCTATATCCCTTTCATAATAAAAATTGAAGTCATTTTGATACAATTATTAGATAAGAACTCAAGCTGTCATTGTTTTAATGTGGAAAAACACTTTTTTTTTTTCCTGACACGGGAGATGCAAGCTATTAAATGCAATTTTGCATTGCAGCTCTCATGCAGGAGAACTCGAGGATTTGAATAATAGCTTCATTTATATGTGCACAAAATGATATTAAAAGATATTTGCATTAGAAAACCATTTACCTTCTCAGTTTTTTCTGCAATTTTTTGTACTTGACACAAGGAATCTTTTCACCTTTCCAGGCATTTAGACTGTCTAAAAAACACAACCATCAGAGATGGAACGTATGTTTTTGAGACAAATCTATTCAGACCAAACAATTTTGGTCTTAGTGTTGGTGTTGTTATAAATGATTTATGGAATCTTTATTTTGATAAACAGCAATTTTGTGTCAAATGTTTGTGCAGCTGCAATAGACCCCAGGTAAAATGAATTAAGAGTATGGTTGATCAAAAATAAAAACATAGAAGAATACATTTGGAAACCTTTTGAAATACAGCAAGGTTTCACTTTTTCTTTTTTTTTTTCAAAGCACAAAAAGCCAATAAAATATTGATTATGGCACCATCTTTTAAAATTCAAAAATATATTAGAAAACTGTCTTATGACATGTTCAAATTACCCCTAGAGGACATGCATTAATGTTGAATTTATTAATATTTTATCTTATAGTGGTTGTCAGAAATATTTGCATAAATAACGAATGCTTCACAAGCTAATCAATATAGTGTCAAAGGAACTTGCATGTTTTCTAGCAGTCTTCTGATACTGTGTTCAGTAGGCTGTGGTTAGTTTTTTCTTTTTTAAGTACTGAAGCTAACATAAAACATGCTGCAGCTTTTCTTTCTTTAGTGATCTTGTCCCAGAAGAAAATGAAAGACTGCATTTCTGCAACATTTTCTGTTTGGTTCTTCCTTGAAACAGCTGTATGTATGACATACATCCCCTCTTTGTACCACCATTTTCACTCTAATTCCTGTTTGAAAATGCCTTAATCATAGTGACTTCTTCAGTAGCTTTGTGCTCACCAATAAAGAAAAGAAAGTATGAGCTAAAAATGTCTATTCTTAGTATACACAGTTGTTTCTAGTTGCTGCTGATTCAAATAAAGACTTTCATTCGTGCTACTTTGTCAGTAGTTCATGGACACGGTCTACCTTCACTCTCAAGGCTTTTCTGAAGCTGGGATGTCTGTCCTTGACATAATCTTTGTTTGTACTTAATTCTTACTGCTGTCACGAAGATGTGTTGATGTGGCTTTGCTGTGGTTAGTGTTCTTATTTGAGGCTGGAATGATTCAGCTATGTCTTGAGCAGTTTTATGCTACCTGTGTCCTTTTGCAGTGGAGAGGAGTAGTTACATCCCTTAGAGATGGATTTTCAGAAGGCAGTCAGCTGAACAGAGACAGCAAATACTCAGACAATGCACTTAAAACTCATGCTTGACTACTATTGACTACTGTGTTTTAATGGCTGTTTCCTTTGTTGAAATACAAATCACAGCTTGGTCCACACAGGGAAAACTGAATGGGACCAGACCAAATGAAAAGACTTGGCAAAATGGGTTTATAAAAATGAAAGTGATTTAGCCTATCATATTTTTTCTTTACTTCCTTTACTACATACACCTTTTTCTCATACCTAATCCTTTGGTATTAAAAGCACATCTTTTGCGGAATTTGGTAAAAGTTGATTTTGTTGATCATGGTCAGTTTTCAAACAACTGTTATTTGACTGAGATAAGGCATCTATATATATAACAATAATAAAAAAGTAGCTGAGGATGTAAAAAACAAAACAAAAAAACCAAAACCCAAAACCCAACCAAACAAAAAAAATTCATGTTGAAGCAGCAGCATCTTATTTTCATGTCTATGTAATTGCAGGCCATAATGTCCATACTATATAGTCTATTTGTTTCATCTGCTTTTTTTTTTTAAATATAAGCTGGTAATAGAAGCTAATTGCTTAATGTTTATGGTCTTTTCAGAAGCTGGTAATGAAGTAAGTTTTAAGATCAGTCACATTGAAAGTATTGTGCCTTTTCTTAAAGTCCCCAGAAGTCATAAATCACGATATTAAAGGAGGTGTGACAGCATTAACTTTCCATAATCCTTGTCAAGCATCTGCCATATTTGTGGAACAATTTGAATGTAAATGCAGGGCTTTAAAACAGAAATTGGTATTGAGGTTACTGGAAGAGTGTTACTTTCACAATTAATTATAAATCAAAAACATGAACAGAACCTTTATCACACAGACAAGAGGTGAAAATGAAACAACCAAGCAAACCTTCATTTGAATTCTATGCTGAAGCATGGCTTCCTCCAGTCTTATATTACCACATTTTTTCACCCTTAATAAAATTTCTTTACGCATGAAATGTGAGTTTTTATGCATATATTTATTTTCTGCACAGGAAAAAACCCCAAACTTATCCATCTTAAAACTATGTCCTTAATTTATAATGAAAGTAATTTAAAACCCTATACCTTAGTGCTAAAGATATGAAAGACAAGGGCACTGCAAAACTACCACTACTTTTTTGAGGGTATCCGTTAAAGACCTGGTCCTTCTTGAGCTATTGTGAGAGGCCGTTGTTTTTCAGTTTGACTTTGTTCCCAATGGAGTTATGTTATTTAAAAAAAAAAAAAGGGTAGGGGGTGATCCCATTGAGGGAGCAGGCACTAAAGAGAGATGCCCTGAGAGATCTTGGGGGGTGAAAGCGTGACTTGCAGCACAGAGTTGCAAACCAGAAACCCAGCAACTTTTAGAAACAGAAAATAAAGCTGTATCTATGCTAGCTATACAGCTGGAGCTGTTTTGAAGCAGGACCCGTGTTTATCTGTTGGTCTTGTGTTGGCTTCAGTGAGCAGCAAATGTAAACCGAATTATCTGCTGCGTAGACACGGCCTAAAAGACTGAGAAGACCATCAAGGAGGCAGTGAGGCTGGCCTCTTGGGGCAAGGAAGAAGCTTCAGATGGCCTGTGCAGGGCTTGCTGCCACTCAAAGACGTTGACTGAACTGTAACCAAGCCTGGGAGCAAGGAACTGGGTCTGCAAAGGAGTAAGCCATGTTTTTTCCTGTTCTCTTCTTTTTTTTCAAATTGCTTTGACTTTTCTTTATTTAAAAAGCATTTTTGTGACTATTCTGTTAATGCATGGGGTTTGTGATTTTAGAAGCCTCAGGTTTTCTTTGGGAAGCTCTCCTGAAACTCCAGACAGGTCTGCTTCAAAGCCATTACTGACTTAGTTTTCCCTAGTACCTCTGTCTGTGATAGTCTTGTGAAAAAAGAAGGAACAGTTTTGTCCCTTTATGATCTTCCTCTAATTTTCCTCTTAATGGATTATTCCATGTACTATTGAAGTCATATGCAATTGATTATATATTTGTAGAATGCTCCTTGGGAAAGTCCAGTAAGACTTGGGTTTTATTTTTGTGCAGGAAACACTATTGGTTAGAGTATGTACTGACAGTTGGGCAGTTCATGAACCTCTTTTACCTTTTCACATGATCTGGTCACAAATCTTTTTTAAGTACAGGACTTTAGATATGTTGTAACTTGTGTTTAGTAATATGAGTTTATGTTTACCTGTTAACTATTTGTGTGTAGTACACTTCCATGTGTATTTCTCCATGAAGGACATTTAAAGTATGTATTTACATGCCTGCTTGGTGTTAAGATCAATTTATAATGTGCCTTTCCTCATACTGGCTAAAGAGTGGTAAAGTTTGACTCTAAATAGGTATTTTCAAATTTTCATTTCCAGAGAATGCGTTAGTATCCTGAAGTCATTACTAATGCCTCTATTAACAGGCACCATTACGGATTCACCTTTTATTGTTTAATAATGGGAAATACCTATTCCCTATCTTCAGCAGTGCTAACAGTAATGTTTCCTGTAGTCATCTCCTGGTTATCTTGCTCCAATACATTAGACATACAATTCCCAACATCTCACTTCTGGTGAGTTGTCTGAATTTCTGCAGAGTAGAAAGAAAAATTCATTACTAGAACAGTCCTAAACCCAACTCTTTCTTCTTCTTTTTTAAATGGGATGGAAAAAAAACCCCTCTTCAGAATATAGATGCTGAAAAATTCTAATTTTTCTCATGGCAAACCCCAAAATTTGAAGAAATGCTGCCACCAGCCCCCAGCTGCCAACCCCTTTAGATTAATTCTCAGTATCTTTCTGCTTAAAATGACCCGGAAACTTAGATAAACTGTACTTTTCACATTTTAAAAGCCACACTGTAAGGTGCCAACACTTAAAAGTGAAAGTGTTACTTCCTGAGCAAAACTGTTAAGTGTTAAAAAGAAAAATAGAGAGCAAAAAAAACAAAATAGCTGAAGATGGATCTTTTCAAGTTCATGAATAATAGTATGTGACATGATTTCTTGCAACAGAAGAGGACAGATATACATGATCCAGACAGTTCTTTTCTTTCTAAGTCTTACTTTGGCATTTCCTGATGACGTTACAGTCAAATGTTGGAGAAAAATTTCTTCTTCTTTCTCCTTATGCTGCTTTCTCTTCAGACCATTTCTTGCAAGCTCATAAATTGTCTGAACACACAAAATATCTCCACAAGTTCAAACTGAAAAAACGTTTAAAAAGTACACTTAAAAGCTTTCCTCTCCTTTCCCTTTTATCCTTATAAAATAACTACATTTTTTTTTTAATTTCAAAAAAGGGAAACATTTTTATGCAATCCATGAATGAACAATTTTTAACTGCCTTATCCGGCACAATAAAAAGGAAGTTTGTTTCTTCTGTCATGAGCAACTTAAAGGGGGACGTTGTGGTTCTAGAGTGGTCTTCAGTTTTGTCTTTTAGTGACTAAATTTAGCCTTTCAGATTTTTGTTAAAACCTTCTTTGTTAGATTCAGCCAAATGGAAAATGACAATGAAGTGTTAACAATCCTTTTCCCTCTTCTGTCTTCATTTTATTGCAGAACGTGTATTCATTTCAGTGTAAAACTGTACTATTTACATGCAAGTTCACTCAAGGGCTGTGCTTGTCCTGGAGTTGGATGTTTCTCCGTATGGAGTAGGAGACGTCATTTGAAAGCCCATTGCCTTGGCGGTGGGGTTGAGCAGCAGCTATTTTCTGTGCAATTTTCCTATAATCAATGACTCTGCATGTATATCTTGGTGATTTTGTTCAGTCATATGTCCCTGTGTGGAGCTGGGTCACTCCTGTGCACTGCTCCACTGTCCCTGCAAGGTCAGAGATGAAGAGCTAAATTAGGATTTGAGGCTTCTATATTCAGATGCCTGGCTATTTAAAGAACTCTTTGGAGAATGAGTGCTGTATGTAGGTATAGCTAGATCCTTAATGTCCTGAGGGAATGGATGGGAATGTTTATAGTAGCAAAATTATTCAGAATAATCAGAATCTAAATGTCCTCAAGGAAGTTTTGGGGGAGAATCTTAAATATGAGCCAGGCACAGGGGGAAGTCTCATGACAGGTGTAGTTATTGTTTTAAAAATATAAATTAGTACATAGTGCACACTGGGAAAAATTAATTTGTTACATATATACACTGAATTCTATGTTAATTAACTCAAGAAAACAGTGTAAGGATTAATGCAATGAAAACCCCTGTTTCTGAAAACTGTGGACAAACTGATGGACTAAGAACTAAAACAAAAATTAGTTTATAATAGAAAAAGATCTAATCCTGTTTGATCACTTGATCTTAAAAACTGTTAGCTACGTTGTGGTGTTTTGGTTTTTTTTCCTTAGATCACACATTGCTGTACGCTAGGGAAGCAAACAAAAGGAATTAAAAGCCTGTGTTTTACCTGCCGGTTGTGTTGTCACTGAGATTGCAGTGGCGTGGTGCATGTTTTGCAGCCTACATGACCTGTGAGTGCTGTGAGGGATGGTAGAGGCTCTGCAGGGAGATGAGGTGCAGGGTATGCATGGGCCCAAGTGCACAGATCCCTGGTGTGCAGTGGCTGCAAGCCCTGATGAGAGGTTCTGTGTGTGAAAGTCAGTTCTAGATCTTTAATTTGTACTATCAGAAATTTTTGAATCAAATCTTTTAGTTCTCCATTGAAGGATGCTGACATTTTCTTTATGTCTTTTACTCATCCAAAGTACAGGATTACTTTAACAAGATATCAGACTGATGTATGTAAAATAATAGTGTATTTAACTCAAAGATGGCCCTCAAATTAGAGTTGGAAACCAGAAATACAGAATTTCAAAACCAGGTTGCCCAGGGAAGCTTTGGATGCCCCATCCCTGGAAGTGTTCAAGGCCAGGCTGGACGGGGCTTTGAGCAGCCTGGTCTAGTGGGAGGTGTCCCTGCCCATGGCAGGGGGGTTGGAACTAGATGATCTTTAAGGTCCCTTCCAACCCAAACCATTCTGTGATTCTATGATTTTCTAGAATATAACACCTTTTCTATCTATTGTTATATTTCATCTATGAAATGGATGAGTTGGAAACTCAAGTGAGAAGTGTTTCATTTTGAGACCTGCAAGGGAAACCTGAGCTGGAAATCCAGTAGCCACGTTTCATTGGATAATATTGCTTGGTTTTACACCATATTAATTACAATTTTTCTTAATTAAACATGAATATACAGCTGTTATTTACAGCTGTTTATGGTCTAACATTGCTACAGTGAAGTCAATGATGTCTTTGGAACAAGGGATGTCAAGAGCCATTTTATCCCTATTCTGTGTGAAAAAAATAATGCTCATTTTCATTGGTGCACTTCTTGATTTTCTTTTCTCCTCTATTTTTTCCAGGAAGGGTGAAAATGACAATGCATATAATAAATAGTTCAGCAGTAGTTTTTTCTAAAGCTGGAACTGTTTTCTTTCTATGTTGTTATGCTATAATGATTGTCTTCATTATTTCCATTTTGCACATGACAAAATTATTAATTCTATTGAGAATGCTGCTGCTTGTGCAATAAATGGTGTATCTATGAAGACTGAGTCGTTAAAATAGTTTAAAGTATGACAATATATAATTATTTATCAGCAAGCCACTGTTTTGAATTTGGTCGTTATGCAGATACCCTGTAATGATTGAAAGTGATTGCTGTTTGCTAACGTACATACAATGAACTGCCTTGGTTTGGACCTTAATGAACGGGGAAAGCCTGCAGTGCTAACTTGGTGCGTAAGTGTGGAAGGAAAGTTTGCACTGATGTCATCAGCATAGCATCTTGCTCCTATTTTCCTTGAATGGGCTCCTGTTTTCTATATTGCTGGTGCATTATGCCACATAGGCATTACAAGATAACACAATCAGGACATCTTTTTTTTTTTTTTTTCCCTCCCCCGTTTTTTCTTCTTTTATGTGCACTGTTTTCACTCAACTCTACCTCCCTGTTTCTGTGGTAGTCTTTCTGGCTTAGGCTAAAAGAACTAAAAACCCATATAGTCCATACCTCACTGCATGTCCGTCTTGCTTCAACTCTGTTAATTTTCACCGGGATTTCTTATCCTTTTCCAATCCCAAAGCTGCTCAAGTTAATTGGAGCCTCTTCCTGTGCTTAAGCAAGCTTTCAAACAAAAGTCTCTCATACTCCAAGAAGCATTACATCTTCATGGATTCATAACTGTACTATGCTGATGTGTCCTTTTTAAAACTTCCAAGTTTTACTGTGAAAATCTAATCTCATCCTTTCTCTTGAATGAAGAGAGAGGAAAGAAAATCCAATTTAATGTTCACTTCAGTTCTTATGGAAATGAATCCATTTATCCATCTGTACGTGACTTTCTTCTCCCAATCTACAAATTAAAACAGAGACAGGAGACTAATTTCAAGATAAGTGGTAGATGCCTTCAGAAAAAGAAATCTTCTGTTATGGTCAATACAACATGATTTTTTTTTTCCATGGACAAAAAACTTGCATAAAATCTAAGACTACAACATATTTCTTCATAGTTTTCCTTGCAAAGTAGCTAGAAAGTCTCAGATATTTTTCTAGATGAATTACTAACAAATGTGTACTATTAATAGATGGAGAAGCAAATATGTATCTAGCAATTTCCATTATCTTCCCTGTATAAACCAGGACTATTTCCTATTATATTATGCGACTCATTACATCACTCATTACATCAGTAATATTATGCTGTAGTATTAACAGGTTAATGTCTAGATGAAATTACTATATGTAAAGTAAACACAAATGTAACCTTCCAAAATATATCTTAGCTGCACTTAATCACTTATTTAAGATGCATTTTAATTCTATGAATGCATCCAATATAAAGTGTGCCCTGTAAGAATGATTAGCGAAGTATTTATAACGTATGTTTATAAGACAATATGCTTTACTTTAAAGGACTGATATTACTTATGAAAAACTTTGTCATCTGGGGAAGCTGATAAGGAAAAAAATTGAATTCTGATCAGATGCTTGAGGCAAGGACCAGCAGTAAATACTCTTTGTTTAGAGAAATGCTGGGAAACAAAAGTCTAATTACAGCTCCATCGGTTGATGAGTGCATGTGCCGATTTCACTGAAAAAAAATATTTGTTTCCCCTTTCTAGTTTAGATAAAAGTATGTTTGGGAATCATATTTAGAATTTGTATTTTGGCAGGGTACAAGTAATAATGTTTTGCTGCACTGTAAAAAGAGGAGAAAATCATAATAAAGATAATTCAAATAGGAACAGCAGGAAATTCTGTGGTGTCAGTGCAAGAAAATACTCGGGGTTGCTTGTGAAGGAGGGTGACTGTTATGGCATGACAGTTGTGTAGTAATTTCAAGGGACTATATCTGGCCATGACTATACCTACACAGCTTTCTGACTGTAGCACTTGGCTGGCAGCTGGAAAACCTATCCTTCTATTTGTGACTGAATAAATTGCATTTGGGAATCATTGAAAATTAATGTTCATCAAATAGTCAAAATTCAAATTCTGGAGCATTATAACCTCGGAAAAAACATATGCAATGGATATCTGTTTTACTTTGAAAGATCATAATTCTAGTAGTCTAGAAAATTGAGTTCCTTGAGGTGAGGCAGTACTTGTATATGTAGATCACACCTACGAGTGGTTTTATTTTTTTTTTTTCCCCCAGAAGATAAAATGTGATTTAGTTTTAGTAATACACAGACATTGTCTCCTAAGGGGTTAAAAATATGAATATTTTGTTATGATCATGGGCTGCTGAACTTCAATGCAATTGTTTACGTGAGTTTTAATAGCTGGCTGTGTCTACTTTTGTGTTGTGCAATTCTAAGACTTCCAATGGGATTTTATGACATTTTTTGTTACTTCTTTCCAGATTGTTTATCAGTTTACTGACATTTTACCCATTGTACATTTCAGAGGAAAACACAGCTCAATATATTTCTGTGAAATCAAGGAACAAACAGGCTTGAGAAATAGTTGTGACTGAATACTATAAAACAATTTTAAAAAGGCATTATGCTGTTACGGCAATTAAAATTCCAAATGCAAAAAAGGAGCTGAAAGCTGGGCTTATAAACCCTGTGCAAGTTTAAAGTGCATGTCTGTGTTGTTAAAAAAAAAAAAAAAAAAGGTGAAAGTTAGAAGCAACAGCAAAATTCTCGTTTTCTTTCTTCCAAAGTAATAGTCCTTAGCTGTATTCAAAGCAATCTCATATTATTTTGGTGAGCAATAAACATTTCAGCTTTTTTATTCCTGTTAGTTCTGCAGAGCCAATGAGGCAAAAAGGGAGCGAGTCTGAGTGCACATCGCCATCATTGAGAACATCGTTAACCCAGGTCTGATTGTCAATGTCTTTACACTAGTAATAAGACACTATAGTAACAATAAAGCCATAAAGCTGCACTGGTGGAGTGCTGATATGATGCAAAGGGAGATAATTTACCAGGTCAGATTCTGTATTTGCTTGTATACTTGCAGTCTGAAACTGTGCCTCTAAGGCTAAAATAATACGGGGAAGGAGCGGAGCTACTCTTGACTAATGTGGGGCCTGATACTCAGTTGTTTCCCTGTGTCCCAGAATAGAGCAGAACCATGGAGACCCGTAACTGAACTCTTTCTATCTTAAATGTACTGAATGGCCTTAATTTCAAAAATGGTGGATATGGCTCTTTCAGGATAACATTAGATCTATTCTTTTGGAAGAGGAGTACCTGATAGAGCGATGCTGTGCATGCAAGTCTGATAAGGATAAGGGGAAAAACACCACCATTATCTTGAAATTGCTGTAAGCTCAGGCTTCCTAATTGCAGGCACTGCAGAGGTGTTTTCAAACAATCTATTTCTTAAACCAAATTTTATATGCAAATATGTAGTTATGCACATCCATGCATATGTTGCAAATATATTTTTGTAATCAGGAAAGCCCAGAATTTAGTTATGTTATGCAGCAAGTCACTGGTATAAAACTGGCAAAACAGGCAGCATTAAAATGGAATTGTATGCAGAAGGAGGAAAAGGCAACGTTTATTGATTTATTTAAACTAAACTGGAAAGAACAGTAACTTGCTGTTTTGCAGACGTTTTCAACAGAAAGGGTCCAAAAACCTTTTACATATAAGCTAAATGACAGAATGGTGCAAGTTTGGCTTCATCTTCTGGCAGAGAAATTCATGAAAAAACTTAGCATTTTACAAGCAATGAGGATGCATTTGTTTTACTTTCTCCATTGACAGCATAAGAGACTTCTGAGCTTATTCACTAGTGCACTTCTTTTTGTAGGGAACAGTAGGGCTCTTTTCTGTGATGTGGGCAATTAATGCAGCCAGAACCTCTTACCATTCATGAAAAAAATCCAGAAGATAATTCACGTGAACTTGTGGACCTGCATAATTAACCTGTTCTAAAAAAAAAAGCATGCTTAGAGTAGACAACTCTGCAATTACCAGAGAGGATGGAGGTGACAGAAGAGAAGAGGTACCTAAATCTTTTAAATTGTATTTATCTACTATAGATGGAAACAAAAGAGAGAAGCCCACAGAAAGCACAGAGAATCAGTGAAAGGACATTAGAAGATAAAGTCAGCATTGGAACTGCTAAAAAGATTTCTGGATTTGTTTTTGTGGGTTTTTTTGTTTTGTTTTGTTTTTTTTCTTTATGGGCAAAAATTCTCATTGCAGTTGTTCTTACAGGGAAGATACAGAAAATGCATTCAATTTTTATTAAAAGGGGTTAAATGTAATTTATAAAGCTGAGAATTTGTGAAATGTGTATCATTTAGGACAAAGTCTGACAAAATAATTGAATGAGAAAAGATGAGAAATATGAACCAGGAGATTGAAGTTAAACAGTTCATCTAGTTCTGGTAAAGGAACATATTACTTCTACTGCAAGTCATCAGAATTTCTTGAGCTGAGTTGTTTGTGCTTAATTGCTTGGGTCTTATGAGAATGGTTAATGTAGCCACTTGCTTTATGAAGCTGTTTGGGGGTAGAAAGGTGTTTAAGATACAGATAGATATATAAAATTTCCCGCTTGATCAGTCTGTAGAAAAGCAAATCCTGTTGGGCTGCCTCCTGTTAGGTGTGAAAGGAGGGAGATTCAATAGTGTTGTTTTCCAATTTTGATGGACTGAGATGAACATCTGGTTTGTGTGAAGGGGAAAAGCTTGGATGCGTATGAGCCAGCAGCTGGACTTGTCCTCTGGAACAGGAGGGGACGCAGAGGAAAAACTGCATCTTAGCTCCTTTGTTTCTTGGCTTTTAGTGGTGTGATACAGGTATGCTCTACCCTTGCTAGGATTAGGGGAGTTACGCCATGCCAGACCAGAACAAAACAACTACGTTCAAATTGCATTTGCATGGGGGAGGTGGGAGAGGAGGAAGGGGCATGAAAAAGCCACCAGACAGGTCTCTTGCTCTGCCCTCTGGTTCTGGCTCTAATGGGAGGAGATGTCATCTTCCTGCTGCTTATCAAGAACCTTCACAGCCCAGCCAGCTAAAGTAGTGTCAGTATGCTACAGCTACCTGAGGTGTCTGAGACTTTTCTGAACTTAAACCACCAGTGAAACAGGTATTTTCAGGTCAGCTGCTTGGGTATAGAAACTGTTTAACAAGTGCTCACAAAACCTCTCTGTATTGGCTGAGTGTGAGGTGTCACGAAGCTTCAGCAAAACAGCTGCAACAAAGCAGCGTCTTCCCCTGCTAGCACTTGAAGTGATCTTGGTCATTTCCAAACTGTTTATGTACTCATGATCAAGCTTTTGATGCTTGAGTTATCATACTCAAAACCCTTAAGAACTAATATTTGAGTTATCGTACCCTAAACCCTTATTTTGATAAAGGTTTCAAAAATCATCTGGGTCCAAATTTTCAAAAGTTATTGCAAAAGAAAATTCCTCGCAGTGTAACTTTTCATCTTTGGTTTATATATCCAAGGTCACAGTTGGAACAAGCCTCATCAAGTGAAGAGTTGTTTTGCTGGCAAACAGTAACTGAAATTGGTGATGGAACACAATAAGCAATATACCAGTTGAACTAAAGTGGAATTTAAATACAAAAAAAGCTCTATTACATTTCTGGCTCATTGTTCTCTAAAGCAAAGAAAATCAATGAATAAATACTAATGAAGCATTGCTAGCAGGTAGATTTCTTGTGTTTTCTTTTTTAGATTGCAGTGAATTTCCTTAAGTGGCTCAGCTGCCCATGGGGAAAAGAAGAATAGAAACAAAAGTAAGCAACTGTTATATATTAGCATAATAGTTGAGATTGAAAAGCATGTGGTTTTTGTAGACTGCTTTCATGTTTGACATCATTTGCCAATGGATTAATAAATGTTGGTGGAAAATGTTTTTATTACTTTGTGACCACCAGTAGCATTAGTATGGTCAATGTAAACAAACATAAAGTGCACAGGCATAAAAGGAAGAAGAGAGTTCTGGGAGGGACGATCATGGGCAGCAATCCCATGCTGGGAGTAGTCCATGTATAAAATCATCATTACACAGACGGTCTGTGCCAGTACACAGCTGTAGGAAGCCCTTAATAGGGCAGGCATCAGGACTAAGTAAGGAGGAGGGGAGGGAAGGAAATAAAACAGTTTAAAACAGGAAACTAGGAAGTGCAGCACTCGCATGTTTTTCGAAATTATGGTGCGCTATATACTCTCTAGAATTCTTGCAGCTATTTGGTATGTGAATAAACGGTGTGGTAGGTATGAATAATTACGTTCAAGCCAAGGTTACGAATAACCCTCCCAGAATCCACTAATCACTTGATTTTTAAGTGAAATTTTGCATTTGGATTGTCATTTTTGTTATACCGATTCGAAAAAGCTGACCACAATTAAATAACCTTCAGCTTGGTGCCAGCTTAGATGTCTGCCCACGGCAGGTTGATGAAATTGAGAGGTGTTAAGAGCATAGGACAGAGGACTAGATATGAAGAAAGGAGGAGGTGTCCCTCCTTAATGAGAAGGATTGCAGGATTTTAGCTGAACTTTTCTTATTCACAGTGTATGCTTGTCTCAGGAAGGATAAAATTGTCAGACTTCAGGTGATTTAAGAGAGGTAGGCTTAGCAAAAGGACACACACACACCAGCAGAATTGCTATCCCCAACTCATAAATAAACCTTTAGAAAAATAAGACTT
This sequence comes from Dromas ardeola, assembly GCA_013398915.1. Lineage (NCBI taxonomy): Eukaryota > Metazoa > Chordata > Aves > Charadriiformes > Dromadidae > Dromas > Dromas ardeola. Next base: position 177,728 of record VYZM01012807.1, read on the forward strand.
CTTTTAAATGGAAAAACAGGTCTCTCCACACATAAATAAACCTTCAGAAAAATAGGACTTCTTTAAAATGGAAAAACAGGTCTTTTTCTTTTTAGGAAGTAGTTAACTAGGAAGAGCTCTGTTTTATAATTTATTTCATCCCCACAGACTAACAGCAGCCAACACAATCAGATGATCTGTGTGGAGACAGAAAGAGCATATGTATGTTTTCTTTGTGAGATTTCAGTTATGGGCACTGAAACATTATCAGTTTCTGAATACATTTGGTTAGAAGGGAATTTATAATTCTACAAGTGATCCAGTGGTTTTGAAAATGCTAGCTTTGGAGTTTTTTCTGATAAATTATCCGGTCTGAATATTGATTTTCCTTTCTCCAGGAAAGTCCTTTTCTAAATAGCAGTGTGGATGAATGCCTTTATTTCTAAGACACCGAGCAAACTTTTACTCCAAAAATTCAAGGTATAGCAATTAGACTAAACAAGCTTGCAGGGAAAACTACTAACAAAATCAAATACTTTTCTTTCACTGAAATCTGGAAATACAAATATTTGAATTACTTTAAGAACAGACAAAGGGGAAGATTTAAATTACACATACTTTTGGTTGTGCCCAAGAAGTTAATGCATTCAGAGTAATTGTTTTGCATCTTTTGTGAGAAGAGAAAAGGTTTAAGTTTAGCCAAATCTCAAAACGTCTGAAGAAATACAGGACACAATATCTGTGTATAACCTGATAGAATATGATTTTTGACTTTTGCAATATCTACATTCAGACATAAATTTTAAATTTTAAGTAGGAAGAAATCTGTACTGAGGTGCATCCTTTTAGTTCTTGAGAAATTAATGATAGGATGGTAGTAAAGGAAAATGTTCATTCTTGTTTCCTATTTCTTTCCTAGTAAGTTTGTAGATTTTTCTGTTTTCCTTACTAAGTAATATAAAAATATTTCCATTTCCCATGTTCACAGCCCAATTTTCCTTGAAAATTTGACTAGCTCTGAGTCCTATATTAGCCCTATATGCTGTTTGGATTTACCATTTCAAGCTTCCGAAAAATATTCTTTTCTTTACCTTGCCATTTGCAATACTAAGGTTTACCTTTCAAAAGCAGAGGAATACATGAAGAACAAATACAACATAAATATTGTTTGATGAGGAAATACCAAGTTTTTTAGCCCAAATTAGGAGTGCAAATCACAACCTCTAAAATCCTGTCGCCTGCTACTGTGGCCGTGAGTGCAGTTGAAGAAGACAGTCTGAATTATTGAGCGCTGTGGTAACCTCTGGCTTCATTTGGAAGTGCTAAGAGCTGTGGCAGCAGCATACACGGTTTCCAAAACAAGGTCTAATTAGATAGAGGTAGTTATGGCACCATCAATAGGGATTTAAGTACAAAGAAATCAGAGATGCGAGTCTGAAAGCTCTTTTATTTATTACAATGCTGTTGCACACTTAATGCTTTGAGAAGGATTTTATTACTCTCTAAAAGCAGTTATACATTAAATCTTCAAATTAGCTTCTGTTCTGCTTGAATATAAGTATCTTCTACACTGGGCAAGAGTTCAACAAGACAGGGGAAGAGAGGTTTGAAGCTTTAGATGTTATGATGATAGACTGTTCCGTACTATCTCCAAGCTTGCATTTTCAGTACACAAATTCACAGCTCACAAATTTACCTTAAGAGCCCTGATGAGAATTCCATGGGAATGCTTAGGATTTTTCTTTCCTTTTTTTAATGCTGCATTATATTTTCTTGAATTCACTGCAGTGCTCTATGCCCTAGCTTTCTTCATTTAAGCTTGCAAGACGAAGTTATGAAAGTTTTGTGTTAAATAGCAGTTGCTTCTTTCTATGGGAAGCAGAACAGTGCCATTGTAATGCTCAACTGGAGATGTTTCAAAGTAAGTTTGTATCAGTAATCACCAGCTGGCCAGAGCATATAGGGAGTTTAGCTTTGGTTAATTGTCTTTCAGAAGGAAGGAGGAGGAAAAAACCCAGAGAGGATTGTCATGGACAGGTAAAAATACAGGCAGAGAGTACATCCAAAAAAAATGCAGGAAAAAAGGAAATCTACCTTTCTCAGCTCTGCTAAAGCCACTTCTCCTTCAGTGGTTTGCCCTACATATCTTTAAAATACTACTGTCAGATATTCTTCCCCCAAGAAAAATATCTGTGAAATATCTAGACCCAAAATATCTCACCTTGAAAAGCTACCTCGGTGCTTTCTGAGGCTGTAATTCAGCAATCGTGTTTCCATTCCGTTGTCTATTATGGTCTTAGGTTAGGTTATATCTCCTGTGGTACCTATCTGTCAGTCCTCATCAGGAGTTGGTGATTATAGTGGATTGTGGGAAATATGTGCATGGGAGCTAAGCCCTCTGCAGACAATGGAAATGTTGAGAAGCAGAAAAACAGATCCCATGAAGTATTATAACTGTATATTTCTGCTGGGAATATATTTTAATGAATTAAAAATAAATCCATGGAAAGTTAGCAATTTCTGTCTAAAAATGTTGTTTAGTTGGAACCTGATGTTTTTACTGAAGAGCTATTTAGCAAGCTGATTGGAAATATCTGATCTCAAATTCATTTTGTCTCAGGAGATGTTACAAGATGTATGTACCAAGACATGATCCAGAAATTATCTGGATCTACTCTGCCAGGAAAGCATATCCAGTTCCTGACACCCAGCCATGGCACTTGTTTCTCTGATGGTGGTTTCACACAGCCTTTTCCACCAACAAAAGAACAGCGGTAGTGAAGTCTGCATGAAGAAAAACTGATGGAGAGTGAATTCTCTTTCTTGTTGCTCCTGCACAAGGCCTTTCTGAACATTTGTGGTGTGTATGTGAGTGGAGGGGGTGGGATTGTGGGATATTGGACTGGAAAAAAAATAGTAGTCAAGAGATGTGTGCTAACCTGCTTATGACATTAAGTTGCCCCTTAGGGAGAAATAAGAACTACCTTTGCCATGCCTTTAGCTATGTCCCAGATATACTTGTTTCTCCTAAGGTCTCAGTCACTAAAAATAGTTTGTATGAGAAGCAAAATAATCACCAAAAAAACCTGAGAAGTCATTGGTGCAAGTTTCCATCATAATTTTTTTGTGTCCTTCTGCTTGCCTGATACCTACACGGGTTATGAATAGATTGAGGATAAACCCCAACAGGAAGCTGTGACCTGCAACTCGACTTGCAGCCATGGTTGCCGGAGCTGTTTCAGTTGCTTAGGCTGCCTTGGAGGGGAATACAGAGAGGGTGTCCTACATGAGGCAAGACAACCTGTGCCAGTTACTGCAGTGTGAAGAAGCAGCACAGCAAAAAGCTCCAGGGGGGCTGGGCTGAGCACAGGCGGGTGAATGGGTGCAGTCGCTGGTTTTGTCCCACACTGCACTCCAGCAGGCCTTACCACTTCCTTCCAAAGGAAATATTTTCAGTGAAGTACCTCTTTCTGAAGAACCAATTTTGAAAGCTGTGCTAGTTAAAATATTTGTCCTTTAGTAAACAAGAGAAAAGGAAGACTGTCCTCTAGGCAAAGTTAGGCCATTTCAGTGGAAAATCCATTCATGCTTTGTTATTGCCAAGCACGCTCATAAACAACGTAAGTAACCATGTGTTGAAGGTCCATGTGACGAAGTTTGATTTTTTTTTTTTTT
>VYZM01012809.1:0-62997 GCA_013398915.1 Dromas ardeola
GAAGTTCTTGGAATGTGTCGACGGCAACTTTCTTCTCCAAGTGGTAGAGGAGCTAACAAGGAGAGCAGCTATGCTGGACCCTGTCCTTCCCAACAAGGAGGGACTAGTGGAGAATGTCAAGCTCAAGGGCAGCCTTGGCTGCAGTGACCACGGTAGAGTTCAAGATCCTTAGGGCAGTGAAGGGGGTGAAGAGCAAGCTCACCACCCTGGACTTCAGGACAGCAGGCTTTGGCCTCTTGAGGGATCTGCTTGGTAGGGTTCCATGGGATAGAGCACTGGAGGGGAGAGGGGCCCAAGGAAGCTGGTTAGTATTCAAGGATCACCTCCCCCATACTCAGGAGTGAAGCATCCCAAAAAAGAGGAAGTCAGGCAAAAAAAGCCATGAGACCGACACAGATAAATAAGGAGCTCATGGACACACTCAAAAGCAAAATGGAGGCCTAGAGAGGATGTATACAAGGACAGGTAGCTGAGAGGAATACAGAGAAACTGTCTGAGCAGCAAGCGATCAGGTCAGGCAAGCTAAAGACCTGATAGAGTTAAATGTGTTCAGGGAAATCAAGGGCAACAAGAAAAACTTCTATGGCAGTGATAAAAGGAAGACTAGGGAAAACGTGGGCCCTCTCCGTAACGAAACAGGAGACCTGGTCACTTGGGATATGGAGAAGGCTGAGGTAACTCAATGATTTTTTTGCCTCAGTCTTCACTGGCAAGTGCTCTAACCACATCACACAACTCACAGAAGGCAAAGGCAGAATGTAGAGAACCAGAGAATGAGTGAGAATGTAGAACCACCCACTGTTGGTGAAGATCAAGTATGAGATCATCTAAGGAACCTAAAAGTACACAGGTCCATGGAACCTGACAAAAACCATCCTCGGGTCCCCAGGGAACTGGCGGATGAAGTTGCTAAGCCACTTTCCATTACATTTGAAAAGTCATGGCAGTCTGGTGAAGTTCCCACTGACTGGCAAAGGGGAAACATAACCCCCATTTTCAAAAAGGGGAAAAAAGGATGACCCAGGGAACTACAGGCTGGTCAGTCTTACCTCTGTGCCTGGCAAGATCATGGAGCAGATCCTCCTGGAAACTCTGCTGAGGCATGTGGGAAATGAGGAGGTGATTGGTAATAGCCAGCACGGCTTCACCAAGGGGAAGTCATGCCTGACAAATCTGGTGGCCTTCCATGACGGGGTTACCAGCGTTGGTGGATAAGGGGAGAGCAACTGACATCATCTACCTGGCAAAGCATTTTACACTGTCCTGCAGGACATTCTGGTCTTTAAATTGGAGAGACATGGATTTGATGGATGGACCACTCGGTTGATAAGGAATTGTCTGGATGGTCGCACCCAAAGAGTTGCGGCCAATGGCTTGATGTCCAAGTGGCAACCAGTCATGAGGCACTGAGGCAATGAGGCAACCAGGCCACAAGGCAACCAGGCGTTCCTCAGGGGTTGGCACAGGCAGCAGTGCTGTTCAACAGCTCTGTCAGTGACATGGACAGTGGGACTGAGTGCATCCTCAGCAAGTCTGCCGACAACACCAAGCTGTGTGGCATAGTTGACATGCTGGAGGAGAGGGATGCAATCCAGACAGACTTTGACGGGCTTGAGAGAAGAGCCCATGTCACCTCATGAAGTTCAACCAAGCCAAGTGCATGTGGGTCGGGGCAATCCCAAGCACAAATACAGGTTGGGCAGAGAATGGATTGTGAGCAGCCCTGAGGAGAAGGACTTAGGGTGTTGGTGGATGAGAAGCTCAAAATGAGCCAACAATGTGTGCTCGCAGCCCAGAAAGCCAACTGCATCCTGGGCTGCATCAGAAGAAGCATGGCCAGCAGGTCGAGGGAGGTGATTCTGCCCCTCTGCTCCACTCTGGTGATACACCACCTGGGATACTGCATCCAGCTTTGGAATCCTCAGCACAAGGTCAAACCCCCACAAACCTTTACAGGGAAGCTGACAGCATGCATGAACACAAAAGCTGGCACGCTAGCTAACCGCATAACCAGAAAACACTTGATGTAGCTGAAAGCCAGAGCCGTATCCACCCAGCCTGCTCCTGCCCTGTTAATTTCTGGATCCCATATGCATTTGTGGGTACCAAACCGCTCCCCAGCACCTGCAGCTGCCGCAGTTACACACTACCCATCATAAAAGGATGGCATCTGCCTGCACACCTGCACTCCTGCCACTTTTCATGCCATCACAGCTAAAACTTCTCTGTAGCAGCAGAACCCAAGCAGCCAGCAGAGACAGGCTTAACTTCTAGGCTCTGTTACTGTTGGTGAAAAAGAAACCACAACAAAACAACCAAAACAACACAAGCAGAAAGGCTCCTAAAAAGCACGCTTTACAGGATTGCAACTAATTTGTACATGACTGGAAAGGAAAGGATGCTTCACTAGCAGAATGCTTCTGCATTCAGCAAAGCACGTATGGCTCCAGGCGACACCTGGGAACGCAACACAAACTCACAGTATGTTGGCTAGTCCAAAATGGTATACAAGTAAGGACAGAGGCTAATGTATAGGAAGCTTGGCCTATCAAAGATGTGAACTGCCCTCAATGCATACACAATCAAATAAACTATGCTGAACTGATACACTTTCTGAAAGAATTTATGTTCCTTCAGTTAAAAATAAGATTTGACAGTCAATACCCAAAAAACTTTGAAGGGGGAAAAAAGTTTCCCTTTCCCCATTAAATACATTCAGACAGGCACGCACAGGAAGAAGCTTCTTCTCTGGAAGCAAAATCAGCTTCAGAGCATAAGCATTATAAGCTGACTTCTGAAGTCAATTGACAACTGATACCCAGACCAGATAAGCCTCAGACAACTAAAAGCAAAGTAAGATTTCAGAGCCAAGGCTTCTTAGCAGCCGTATTGCTGAAGGCCAAGCCTCCCCTGCAAGAATGTCTATCAAAAGATAACGATTATAATTTGATTTTGCCTTGCAGTACCCTGTTTCTGGGACATAATATTTACTCAGTACCTTCCCATGCTGTAATACAGCCCAGGTGGCAAAAAACAACTGATGTGGCTCTCCATTTTATTTACCAGCAGGTCTTATCACAGCCATCCCTCTTCAAGGCTAGTTTTCTCTCACAGACGGTGCTACTAAGGGTCCGCCACAGCTGTAACTAACGTATTTCCCTTCCTTTCTCCCCTCCAGGGGAAAAACATGAGCAACCAAAACACAGCAGCTCTCTCTGCCTTCGATACCACATCCCACCCCCACTCACAACATTCCAGCCCTGTGCTTTCTCCAAGCGCCAGCAGCACCGGAGCCTTGCTACCACGGGCAAAAAAACAACAGCTGGGTTGTTTTTCCCCACAGCCAAGGCCTCGGATTGAAGTGGCAGCCATAGGACAGCCTGGCCATTCACAAAGAAACCAACCCAGGCAGTGAGAAATCATCACCTAAAGGGGGAAGACAGAGAGAAATGTCCTGTGACGCAAGACACCACCCTTCTACTGGAGGAGCTAGATGCTGCCATGCAAAGGAGCTGCAGGCAAATGGGTGTACTCCACGCAGGTTTCAGAGATGAAAATCCTCAATCCTGAAATCCTGAATCAGAGCAGCAAACAGGTTTCTTTTAGAAAGAACCAGTATTTTTTAAGGGGGCAAAGATAAACATGAATTGCATTATAAAATTCCTTAAGTACTGCAAACTGACAATCAAAACCAAAAATAAGGTAATACAGGAAGTCACAAGAAACAGCATTACCATGTTCTTAAGCATAGACCCTACTACAAACTGCTCTGAGGACCACCACCACCACCTCCTCGTGGGCAAATTCTGTGGCACTCACCAGCCACCACAATTCTGTTCAAGACACAGCTCTGAGAAGGAGAGAGGGCTAAATGATGGAGCTCAACCATCTACCTTTAATTACAGCCTAATGGCTACATCTGAGAGCTTTTAGTACACACCATGATGAATTAAAGTCTAGACATAATTATCCAATTTGAGCTGAAAACAAAGCTATTTTGGGGGGTTTGGGTGCATATGAAGAATTGCAGCAGGTATTTGTACAATTTGAAGAAATTATGAAACTGAGCTGAGTGACTTAAAACAGCCCTGCATAAGAAGAAAGAGGAGAAGAGGCCCTTCCTTACGAACAAGAGAGTACCTGTAGACTGAAATGTAACATGAAAATGAATAATGACCACTTAACGCCACAAACTTTACACTTTAACTGTTGCGCACAGTCCAACGCCTCTGTATAAAGACAACTAAATGCTGACATGAAGTTGCTGCAACATAAAAAATGGTAATTGGTATCACTCCTCAGATTTCTGGCACGGCTCTAGCACAGGTACCCAACATGCCAAATATCTGGGTTCAACAGCAATCTTATAAAGCCACCTTCATGTGCAACCAATCCTTTCCACAAAGCTCACTTGCTGCATGAAGGCATTTCTACACAACAGCTGTGCAATCTCTGCTTCCTTCGCAGCAGAGAGGTGGCTCTCTGCAGGCATGGGGAAAAGGGATTCGGTCCAAAAGTCTGGAGAGAGGAATCCATTAGAAGTGTACTTACAAGAAATAAGTGCAAAGGACCTTGCATACGAGTAAAAAGGGGAAGGCAGTCACAGCTGGAAAAGCGGTATGTTTTAGCTCTGAATGCATTTTGTAGTTTAGTTGTGAATGTCATAACTCTAAGCCATGGCTGTATAAGGAGTTTCATTGCTTAGATATTTAGGAAACTTGCTTTTACAACTCATACAACTCGTCGTAACTCCCAAGAAAAAATGTTCAAGTTACTAGAGGGTAGAAATAATAGAAATTTAGCCCAAAATAAATATGCTCACAGAAACTAAGAATATGTCCTCGATAGACTGTAGCTACTTCCATGCATAATTTCCTTAGCCTCACAAAATCTTTAACGATGATTTCCTTTTTTGCACATAGAATAGAATATTTCAGTTGAAAGGGATGTACAATGATCATCTAGTCCAACTGCCTGACCAAAAGTTAAAGCATATTATTAAAAGCATTGTCCAAATGCCTCTTAAATACTGACAGTCAATGAGCCATCAACCACCTCCCCAGGAAGCCTGTTCCAGTGTTTGACTACCCTCTTGGTAAAGAAAAGTTTCCCAATGACAGGTCTGACCTAATCTGGCTTTCAAAAATCAGACCTCTATAAAATACCCATACAAATAAGAAAAAAAATACAGGTTCATAGAATTGCATAATCATAGAATAATCGTGGCTGCAAGGCAGCTCAGGGAGACTCTAGTGTATCCACCTCCTCAAAGCAAGGTCAGCTACGAGATCATAGCAGGCTGCTCAGGGCTTTAATCAGTCTCCTCGCAGAAACGTCCCCATCTGCTGCGCAACATCCCTGGGCAATCTGCTCCAGCACTTGGCCATCCTAATGATCATTTGATAGAAATGAAAGGACAAGAAAGAGTTTAGTGCTTTCATATTTGAGTAAAACTAGGAAGGGCCCATAAAGTTTATACAAAGGACAATATGAAAGAGGGAAAGAGCTGCAAGAGCCAAAAGGAAACTACAGCAACAACATGCTATAGAAACAGCACTGAACACAGGCAATATAGAAACAGGGAGCACTGTGCAAGCCACAGGCATTTTGAGACAGATGGCATTTACATTTATTTTCATCAAAACATGGTCCTTCCAGATTGGAAGCCCCAGACACCAAGCTCCTCTTTCTATCCACAGAACTGGTAAAAAACTTGCTTTGCTCTGCCCACTGAGAACGGCAATTCATTCACAGCTCATGTATCTGATCCTTGGTACTCCTCACTGATGACCATCCGTACCCTAAACAAGTGCTGCATAAAAATAAAACAACTGCTTTGGCCTCGAAAAAGTCTTCAGAAGTGACGGTAAGGCAAAAAAGAAAAACAAAAGGGGGGGGGGAACCCCACCAAGTAAATAAATAAAGCCACCAAACCAAACCCCACTTCAAAACCATTTTTTCAAATCCCAACTCTGACATTGAGAGCCACACAGCTTCAGATTTCACTTACAAACAGAAACAGCTTGCACATCCTGCACAACAATTTACTGCTGTCAGAGCAATGTAATGTCAACTGTATTTGAAACAGTAACACTGGATCCTGACTCTAGGATAGCAGGTTTGAGAGCTAACCTAAGTATTGCCATCAGACACTAAAATAGTACAACTGAGCTGAGCTTTAAAACCATCTCCCTTGTTTAAGCTTAAGCAGCACTACCTCAGAGAGCTAAATTATTTATACTGAAACAGTGCTTTCTTATAATTACACGAACATAAAAAGTGCTCTGCTATGACATTAACACTTTCTCCAGACATGGTTCACTCTTGCCCTTTATGGGCAGTCCATCTGCACAGGACAGAATACAGCCTCTCATGGGCTTTGACTCCTCTTTCAATAATTATGACTCTACAATTAAAAAAAAAAAAAAAAGGAGTTAACAGTACAGTCTATTTTTTCAAGGACAAAGAAGTGATTTCTTTATTTTAATTACCAACGAGTATTAAATCAGGATTATCTTATAATAATTTCCTTACCGCAACCTTTAATCCACACTTACCAAAAACACCATCGGTCTCTTCCATGCCATCAAGCCTAAGATTCCAGATAAGATTACCTACAACATCAAAAAAACACAGCATCACCAAGACGAGAACAACTGTTCACAAAATGCCATTTACATGGTATTTATCACTGCTCTGGTGAAAGGTACTTTGGAACACTACAAAAATGCTGGGAAGATAGGAAGATGTGCTTTAAAGCAGAGAATAAGAGCCTGTGCTGATGAGGTTCTTCACTCCTAAGAGCACCCTGTGAAATAACACAACTGAATTTTACTCTGCAGTTTTCTTATTTTTTCCTCCCAGAAAATGTGCATGGGGACAAGAAGTTACGCCAGCAACTCCGACCTCAACAATTGCCTAAAAAATTACTTTCGGCCAACTGAGTACTTGTTTTCTCCAACATGGCAAAGCAAATCTAAAAACTGCCTATCTCTTTTCCACCCTCAGTCACCTCTCCATCGCTTCATTAAGCGCCTGTGAGCGCCCATTCCTGCCTCTCCCCTTGTGCTGACTCTGTCCCTCTTCTGACCATTTTGGTGAACTAACCCCCAGAGCATGAACCCCCACCAAAACCACAGAACAGCACCAAAACCATCTCCTTGAACTGACTTGCTGTCCGAAGAGTAAGTAAAAGCATTCCTTTCTGCAGCAGTAGTCGTTAGACCAAACTTTCTGAATCACAGAACTGTATCCTATGACTCTTTAACTTATAGGGCAAAACAATTAAGGAAGGGGGAAGCATTGCTGTAGAACTGAAGCAAACAGCATACCCAAATACTCTCTCACTGCAAGGATGGGAACCCTATAAAGAATGGCAAATCAGTTTTTCAGCGGGCCCCCCCCCCGGCCCCGACCCAACCCCCCCCCCCCCGGCAAAAAAGCGGGTATGCTTTTAATTCGTGGGATTTTGTGACTAAGCCAATTCACACCAAACTCCTACCCTAAAAAGAAACAAGAAGACTAGAACAAGCAGGAAGTTGCCCACTAGCATTTTTAATAAATCTCTTCTGTAACTTCATTCATTTGACATGATCAATCTGATTTAGCGTAACGTGCATTATACGACTTGGCCAAAACACCTACCGATATCATCACTGGTGTTGCAAAACCACATACGTAACTCTGCAGTTTCATAACCATTTTTTGAATTCTGTGAGTGCAAAATAGTCACATAATTTTATAACAAAGCGCATCAATACTGATGTGAGTTGCTCTTTTGCCTTAAAGACAACAAGACTTAATTCATTACATCTGTTAAGGCTGTAAGATATATGAAAAGAAAGTCAGTCTCAAAATATTCCTGATCTGCCCTTAACCAGTGCATCATAATCAGCACGTTGCACCTAAAATGAAAAAAACCAGACACAACCTCAATTCCAGCTTTTAATTGCCTCTACCTTTCCAGGTTGCGTCTGGGCTGCTACATCTGAAAGGCATGTTTGGTAACTTCTCCAACTGAGTATATTCTTGTTTCAGAGCCAGCATTAAAAAAGTAAACTCCCTTCATTATTAAAGAGACTAAATATTTCTATTTCACACATGCAATTTTAAAACATTTTAAAAGAGTAAGCATGGTTCTGTGTGCAGGGTTCAAAGAAAGTCCGTAGCTTACATATATTTAAACTTGCTTTAATTTAAGGTAAGGAAAAAAAAAAAAGACAACCGCTCACAAGAGGGATACCAAACATACACATTTGGATGCTGTGGGTTTCCTCCCCTCGCCCCGCTGTAAAGGCTGTCTATACTTTTAGGGGTAAGCACTGCATTATACACACGAATAGGAACTACTTGGTCCACAAACCGTAGATCATTAAGCACATTTCCACAGGTTCTGAACAACACTGGAAACATAATTGAAATGTTTAAACCGAGGGACTGGCTGATGGTCTTCACACCAGCAGCAGCCTCAGAACATGACTTGCTCAAGGGCCCACAAACTGGGCGCGATCTGGCTGACTATCTCCTGCTTTTAGTAACTTCTGCTTACTGCTGCCTACCTTCTGCAATATAAACTATTGCATTGTCTGTATTTACAAAGGTGAAGTTTAAAGCAGGGCCCAACAGGAGACGGAATAACTTCGCTCAGTACTCTTTACAAACCTGTCATCAGCCCATCCGTTATTTTTTTTCCCCAGGAACATCGCTATTTTCTCTCTCTCACTAGAGAAACGGCGCCCAAGGCACAAAGGCAACGTGTAACACCTACATACCCCACGACTCGAGAAACCCCCGTTTCTGACCGCGTCTAACAAGCCGGTGGGTTTCTTTAGGCTGAAGTGACTTACCGAGGAGCCGGCCCATAAGGGACAGGCGTTCTTCACCTGCGGGGCGCTGCTCAGCGACAGCGCCCCCAAGTTCAGCGCCACCAGCAAGCAGCCCAGCACGATCTGCAACAGCCCCAGCGACAGCAGCGGACGGGACGGCGGCAACCCGGTGCCCGGCTCCGGGGCGTCGGGTTCCGGGTCGCCGGCTGGCGGCAAAGCGGGGCAGGGGGGAGACGGGGAGCGGGAGGGGGCGGACAGCGANGGGCGGACGGCGAGCCCGCCATGCCGGCCGTGCTGCCCGCCGCCGCTTGGCGAAGCCCCGGGCCGGGGCAGCAGGAGCCCGGCAGCACCACCGGCAGGGACATGGGGCACGGCGACTGCGGCCTCGGGCCGGGCGGGGCGGGTCTCTCCGCCGCCCCTGTGCCAGCCCACCCGGGCGCCCACTTCCTGTGGCGATCGCCCTCCCCTCACCTCGCCGCCGGGGGGAGAGCAGCCCTCCGCGGGCCGGCGCAGAGCCTCTCGCTGGCCAGCGGGGCCAGCGGCCGACCGCCCACCCCGCCGCGGCCCCGCCTGGCCACCCCCGCCACCGGCATCAGTCCCGCAACCCGCGCCCCGGACTCTCCCGGCCGCAGAGCTATCCTTCCCCGTCCCGTCCCGTCCCGTCCCGTCCCATGCCATCCCATCCCGGCGTGGGTCTCCCTCCTGCTGCTGCTGCTGCACGGAACGTTCAGTACCAGTCTCGGCGGGGTTTTCCCCAATCCCCTTGTTAACGTGCCTCCCTCCCAGCCCACCTCCCTTGCCCTTCTTTCCTCCGGTCACTGCTGTCACCGAGCAGTAAGCTGGAAGTTTTAAAATAACTCTTCCCGGGAGGAGGGTGGGGGAAGCCACTGGATTGCATTTCGCATTGTTGGCGCCCTTCCCACCTCAGAGGAGAAGGTTTGGCAGACGGAACGATGTCTGTCTGTCTGTCTCTGTGCGGGTGTGCCTGTACGCATGCATGATGCCATGTTGTCTGGGCAAAGATAAGGGCAGAGAAGTATCTCCAACCCGGCAGAGTTTTGCTGGTTTCCTTTTTTGCTCCCCTATGTTTCCCTCCGGCAAAGCTTGCCCTGCGCATGGTCTGTCCTCCTCTTCCATTTGACGTGTGCGGAGGAAGGAGGCTGAGGAATATACTTCGGCCGTGTGCGCTGCTCTCTCTGGCTCAGCTGAAGCAATTTTATGCCTGTTGGGCTTGTCTGGACATGACTTCGAAAAACAGAGAATCTCAGATATGAAAAATAGAGCTTTTAGTATTATAGGAAAATAAGCCATGTTAAAGGTGTCATAGGCGCAGGTGTACAGCACTTGCTCCTCTGCAGAGAGAGGTGCAGATCCAGCACTCAGGAAAGGGTTTTGAAAGTGTGCTACAATAACGTGTAAGGTCTTACACAAAGAAAGGAAAAGATTCATCATTAGAGAGGCTGCTTTTGGAGTTACATCTCTGTTGGGTTTATGCCTGAAGATTTAGGATTTAGAGCACTCCTTCCCAAGAAAAAAAAAATCACCCACCACCCTGGATTACCACCTTGCAATCAAGCTCTCACAAATCAACCTTTATGCCAGCGTTCATGGACCAGGGTTTGGAGCAATAGATTTTTGCACCTGAGAGGGCTGCCCAGGTGCTACTGCCCTTGCATATGACTCTATGCCCTTCCCAGTCTTTAACTCAGCCATTAATTAGTAAACGTGTGACTGTAACCATATATGTGAGACTAAATACTGTCGTACAAATGCTAATTTACATGGCAATTTCTATGATTTTGCCTTTTATTCTGTTAAATGAATATAGAATTGCAGATACTGTAAATATGCTGAAGGCTCACTAATACTGAGCCACTGGAAAAATGTTATGTCCATATATTTCGGGGCTTCAGAGTAGATGCCCCAATCTCACCTTGCTAAACGCACAAAACACAGCCAAAGATACAAGGTGCCCCATCAAAGGACAGATTTATCTCTATCGAACTAGCAGCTTCCTTATAACAAGTGAAAACAGGTATCTGCACTTCATCTAGTGAGTGGGATCTTGGCATTTATTTCCAGTTTTGTCAAGCACGGTCTTTTTTTTAAACTTTAAAAAATACAAGATGAAAAAAAGCACCTATAACAGAACAAAAAGTTATTTTCAATCTAAAGCAACAAGTTATTACTTCATGCTCAAAAATGCAAACCTACAACGTATGAACTCATGAACTCAAAATTCTTGTGTTTTGGATCGGCACATTGCTTTCTCTGTAGCTTCTTACTGTCTTGACTTAATATGGGAAAAAGAAAAAATATCTAGATCCTTTTTCATCACATGCTACATGTCACTCCAAGTACCTGAAACTCCAAAGAATGATAGAATCATAGAATGATTTGCGTTGGAAGGGACCTTTAAAAGTCATCTAGTCCAATCCTCTACAATGAGCAGGGACTCTTCAACTAGACCAGGTTACTCAGAGCCCCGTCAACCTAACCTTGAACACTTCCAGGGATGGAGCACCCACGACCTTTCTGGGAAACCTGTTCCAGTGTCTCATCGTAAAAAATGTCTTCCATAATGTCCAATCTAAATCTACCCTCTTTCAGTTTAAAACCATCACCCCTTGTCTACCACTACAGGCCCTACTTAAAAATCTGTCCCCATCTTTCTTATAAGCCTCCTTTAAGTACTGAAAGGCCACAATAAGAGAAGGACAGAGCCTTCTCTTCTCCAGACTGAACGGCCCCAACTGTCTCTGTCTGTCCTCATTGGAGAGATGCTGCAGCCCTCTGATCATTTTTGTGGCCCTCCTCTGGACCTGTTCAAACAGGTCCATGTCTTTCTTGTGCTGAGGACTCCAAAGCTGGATGCAGTATCCCAGGTGGGGTCTCACCAGAGCAGAGCAGAGGGGCAGAATCACTTCCCTCGTCCTGCTGGCCATGCTTCTTTTGATGCATCCCAGGATACTGTCGGCCTTCTGGGCTGCGAGCGCACATTGTTGGTTCATGTCCAGTTTTTCCATTCACCAGTACCCCCAAGTCCTTCTCAGGAGGGTTGCTCTCAATCCCTTCATCCCCCAGCCTGTATTGACACTAGGGGTTGGCCCGACCCAGGTGCATGATGCTGCACTTGGCCATGTTGAACCTCACGAGCTTCACACAGGACCACTTCTCGAGCTTGTCCAGATCCCTCTGGATGGTATCTCGTCCCTCAGGCATGTCAATTGCACCACTCAGTTTGGTGTCATCTGCAAAACTGCCAAGGGTGCACTCGATCCCACTGCCTTTGTCATTGATGAAGACATAAAACATTACTGCTACCAATATGGATCCTTGAGGGACACCACTTGTCACTGATCTCCTTGCAGAGACCATTGAGCCGTTGACCAGTAGCTCTCTGGATGCAACCATTCAGACAATTCCACATCCACCAAACTGTCTGTTCATCAAAACCGTATCTCTCCAATTTAGAGGGAAGGATGTTGTGGAAGGTCATGTCAAATGCCTTACAGAAGTCCAGATAGATGATATCCATAGAAGAGGACTGAACTGAAACAGACGCATTTTGCATGGTGGCTGCATTTGTAACCCAAACCAAGAATATCTGGGCTTACTGCTGAGATGTGGTGGGCCTGACTATGTACCACAACAGATGGATACAAGCCCTTCAGGAGAGACAGGCGGAGGAGACAAGAACAGGGGATGCCCTCTGTCTGGAGGAGCAGCTCATCTATATGAGCGTCCTATATGGGACAGTGAGAATTTGCAAGTGCGGGTCAGAGGAGGGACCACTAACTGCGATACTGTGGTGGGGGGGTGATCACTGATCACGGTGAGAAAAAGGATGAAATCTTTGAAAAATTAAGAAAACTCATAGTGTCATAGGAACTCCCACTCAGAGGGATATCCCTGACACCTCCTGGAATGGCAACATGGCTGGATGCAAGCCATCCAGGAGATATTCTGGAGGATGTCGACATTAATTTCTTGTTATACAGGTAGTGGATGGGCCAACCAGGGCTGAATCACAGCAGATGATGCACAGCTGAATCTGCTGTTCACTGACAAGGAACAACTGATTGGGATGGGGTAATCAGTCGCTGATTTTGGTGTAGTGGAGGTCAAGTTCCTGAGGCAGGGGAGGGTAGCAGGAGAGTGGCCGAACACAGACCCTCAGCTTTAGGAGAGCAGATCCACACCCAGAGCCACACACGCTGCTCCTGCCCAGGACCCTGTGCCCAAGCCTGCCCTCCCCTGGTGCCAGGGCAGGAGGTTCCCCTGGCACCTCTGCATCAGCACGGGCAGCCTGCCTGGGGAAGGCCGGGGTGCAGGGCAGACGCTGGGGCTGGCTGGCCCACAGGGCAGATGCTGCTGCTGCTTTCCAGCCCACAAGGGCACCTGTCTCTCCCACAGAGAGTGGAGCCTTCTGGGCTTTCTCTCTCTGTGCCTTTCTTCGCTTTTCTGCTCCCAGCACCAGAAAATCTCCGCCACTTTGCACGTCTCTCTTGGCAGGAGATGGATTCGAGCACTGAGGAAGACCTGGAGGAGAGCATCTCTGCTGCGATGGATGGTGGTATGAGCCAGCTGCCACAGGCAGGGCTGGAGGAGGCAGCAGAATGCAGTGCCCCATCTGCCTGGGAGACATCGAGGACACAGCCTACGTGGCCTTCTGCCTCCACCGATTCTTCTTTGCCTGCTGAAGCAGACTGCCATGCAAGCACAGCAGTTTGGCCACAGACAGAAGCACTGGAGGAATGGGCATTCGGGAGCAGCGCCTGACAGCCTGTGTTGAAGGGGAAGCCTGAACAGCCTCTTTCCAAAAAGGAGCCACTGGCAAATCCCCAGCAAGTAGCTTTGCCGATCACACCCTCACACAGAAGTCACGCACACTTGCAGAGGCACTGAGCTGCCCTGAGCAAAAATGTTTCTGTTGGTTTCAGAAAGGATGGATCAACAAGTCCTCCAAACTTGAGTCTCCCTTCTAAACCACTGGCAAGGGGTGTAAGCCCCCAAGCACCGACATGGAGGCGAAGTTGGAAGCAAGATGGGGCAAGGCACAGCTCTCCTCAGACTGTATGCACAAGGCTGCCCAAGACACGGACAGTTGCTGTCACGGGCAGAGTGATTAACTTCACTTGTAAGAGAGAAGCAGTGAAATATTTCTTAACATAGAACAGTGATTTAACAAAGTTATCAGCGAATGCGATAGTGGTTTACGAGATTCGATGACAGGGTACACTTGATTATTTACTGCACAGAGGACAGAGTCAGACAAGCTGTCAGGGAGACCCTCCTGTTGAGTCATGGGGTTCAGAAAGGACCCCCTTGCTTTCTAAACTCCTTCTCAGAGAGGAGTCTAGGTGCGGCTGGATCCAGTCCTAGTCCCAGACTTGGTCAACGGTTTATGTCTAAAGGATTATATATGTGCAATCAATCCTTTATATCACTTAGCTAAGATTTCAAAGTTTAGCATGCTATTAGTCACTTACCAAGAATCTGTTGGGGCAAGGAATCTCCCAACCTTGAGGAGTAGAACCTCAAGTGAGCATCCCCACTCAAAGGGAGATCCTGGCATGTAGCCCGCTACCACGCAGGAGAAGTCAAAGGCGCTGTTGGGCTGTTCGCTATTTGCAGAGTAAGATAATTCACCTATAGTCATATTCGCAAGGGAACAAAATATCTAGGTCCCCACTCCAGACAGTGTTTTGACTATGTTTCCAGCCATCCCCCAGAGTTCAAGTGCAACTCATAACAACTCCTGCTGATGGCCATGGCTTGAGCAGAAGACTTGGTTGGGGGGGGAGGGGGAAAAGGGGAGAGTGCACCACCACAGTTGCTCTGCAGTGTTGCTAACCCGGCAGCTCCTGGTGGTGGAGTCCGGAGCTAGCTGTCCCCATGCTTTGGTCTGCTCCAGCAATAGCCTGGCTCCTCTCATGCTCCGAGCCAGGCACATGCTGCTGCAGCTCTGCAGGAGAGGCCCTGGGGGACAGCAAGTTGCCCGGTATTGCATTGCAAAGCAGCAACAGTAAACAGAAAGACACTATATTGTATATTGTTAGACCAGGAATGCTGAATCCTGCTTCAGAAAAAAAAATCATGAAGACGGAGCACTACGTATTTTGCAGGACCACACTTAGCACAAGAGACCCAAAGTTTCTGAAATGTGGAAATACGAAAACTCAAAACCATCAAGGGACAAAACCAGGAGTATGACTTTGTCTTTAAAGACTAAAGCAACCTTTTGAATACTTTAGCAGTTGTTTTTAATGCTGCCTCAGCCACATGGTAGTAACGACATTTAACTGCAATATGTGTGTGTTGGCAATACAGGATTTTAGTTGATAGAGTTTTCTGCAGAAGGTTGCGTCAAGACCTTGGCCTTTGCTGTCTGCCTTAAGCATCCCTTGAAGCCACCATCAAAGGGCTTCTTGTACCTCTTCTTTTTTGATCTTTTGACACAGAAAATCCTTCTTGAATTCATGCCTCTACCAAAAAAAAAGCATGAAACCCTACATTAGCACTCTTTCTCACTTTCCACCCCTCTTTTTTTGGGGTGGGTGGGGAGGGAAGCAAAGCAACTCAGCAGTCGGTTACAACTAAAAGATGTAATGCTTTCAAAATAAAACCTTATTTATTAGCCACCCAGGCTAGACACCCTCAAATCAGCATATCTACGACAAACCTAGCAAAGTCCCTGTCAACAAGGAAGTAAACCAAATAGACATTTACTTTATGGAATCTCTGAGGATAAGATTTAAAACTCCTTTATAGCCATTGAGGACATGTGGTCAAGTGTCGACATTGACCAGAGGAATTAGAGAACTTTCCCATATTCACCCCAGGACACAGAGGGAACCAGCTTGCTTTTTGGGATCAGAATATGTTTTCCCCTATGTGAGGAAATTCGAGCTGTCCTGCTGGCATGAGGCTGACAATGTCGAACTTGATGGATGGTATTAACCATTGAGCTAGCCAGCATCCTAAGTAAATCTCGCACTTCAGAAATGCAAAGACAGGATTCTGTCCCAATGATTTTCCAATACAATCCAGAAAATGGCAGGCACTATTATAAATGACTGCTAGCCAGAGTACACAGGAAAAAATGTTACGATGACAAGGTGTCATTCACACGATTTTGATACAGCATGTGAAACTAACAACGCATGTAAAGTCAAAGGTATTTCTGACACAGCCTTGAGATGGTTTTATTATGTCACATCACTTCAGGTTTGGCTCTTCGAAACTTTGGGAAACAGGACAATCTGTGAAATCTTTTCAGAGAGACTTTAAAAGGAGAAAAGTTAGCCTGAAAAATTGGATAAAAGAGAACTTTTAAAAAAGATTAAATAATAATACTGTACAGAATCCATTGATAACAATTAAATTCCCTTCAATATCAATTCAAATCACACACAGTAAGTATTTCTAAAGCAAAAACAATCTCTCCAATTACATGTTTGGATACATACAGCAGAAAATTTCAATACATTCTTCAAAGTTCTGTCTGTCTTCAACTCAGATGTAAACTTAGCGCATTTTAAAAGAGACCACGACTTCAATCAGTATTCCTCTAAAAGTAGAAACAAAGTTGAATTATATATAGCATATCAGCATTTTCAAGCCACTCAGAAGAGATACTTGAGATCAGCTCTCTGGTTTCTTTTTCCTAGTTTTTGTAAAAATCCACAAGTCAGCTCCACAACACTTCTGTACTCTGTTTTTCCTGTCTAGACAGAGCCTGGATGCTCCAGGCTTTGGTGTGGCTATCTGATGTCCTGCAGTCAGTGCTCATCCACTCAGCAGGGACAGCGGAGTCTCAGTTCCCCAGCTGCCAGGTGCAGATTGATAGAGGAATCCTGGTGCTCCTGAACAAAGGGGAAGGACTCTTGGGGATGCCAGATGAAGAAGCAAAAGTCAGCATAAAAGTGCACGTACAGTTCACATGAGCAGAAAGGGAGCTGGTAGAGGTTATAGTCTGGCCACCTGGCCCTAAAAAAAAAAATCAAACATATTAATAAGCATTTGGAGAACTCATAACCCACATAGCTGGATGATGCATATGCAGGCTCCCCTATGGGAGAGGACCCCCACATTGTGTTGGGGATGAACAGAGAATAATTGGAGAGTAGCAAATGACTTGTTAAGGCCATAAGAGAAGATGAGATAGTCTGAGGTTGTTAAGTTTACTACTATTATTTTATTAGTAGCATCAGTACTGTTAGTATAACTAATAGCATCTTATAGTATAATTATAATTATTATAGCATATTTAATAAGCAGATACCTAATTAATACCGGATCTACCTAAGCAGAACTGTGTTGTGAGGTGTATGTTTGATGGGACGATTATAAAGAACCATGACATTAAATTGGTGTAGTCAGTAGGATCCTTCTGTCAAACCACTGCAGCTTACCATTAAGAGTGTTTAGTGTGGCTCATGAGGTGAAATAATACTAGCGAGTGATAAGATCATTATTACTGGGACCATTGCCATAAGGTAAAGATGTGGAGTACGTGGTATGTGGAAATATTTAGGGCAAAAGTTTCTAAAGGAGGTATATGATAACGTATGCTAATGTTACTGAATGGGTAAAGGAAAACTGAATTGACCCTATAGCAATTTGGTCAGGTTTAAAATGTGGAAAAATCATAATAAATTGAAGAAAGGAAAACACAAATCAGGATTACATTGGTTACTTGATAGACAGGTTAAGAAACAAACAAGGTAAAATCTCACCTCTAGGAGGTGAGAAAGAAAGCCTTACCCAAAGGAATGTAACCTATAAAACCATAAACGGTCAACTGGAAGGACGAACTACTAGAACCTGGAAAGTAAATTGCTACCTCAAATCATTACCAAAGCTCAGCAGTGATGACGGTCACTCAAAAAAACATTCCTGAAGAGAAAATAGGTCATGTCAGCTCTGGTCATTGTTCTCCGTACAGGAGAAACCCAGTCTGGGGCCACTTCTGAGAGCCTGGAGAAGGTCACAGCTGAGTGGCTCATTCCTCCCCCAGGTACACAGCGAGTATTAGCCACACATGACTCATGAAGACCCATACCCTTGCTCGATTTCCATGTCAGGGTTTGGGGAGCTGGGGCAAGGATGTCTCTGGATGCAGAATTTGCTGAGACAGCCTGAAGGGCCACTAACTGCCTCTACAGGCCACCATGGCCTCCACGTTATGGACACGTGTCACACTTGGCCAAGGCAGGACACCTTGTAACAGCTTTCGCTATGTATTTTTGGCCATTCTTCTGGTTCCTCATGTGGAACAACTAAACATATTGTCTTGTTGCTGCTGTCAGTATAATGAATAACATGTTACTGTTCTTGTTCTGAGGAGCAGAATAAGGCCGTCGGCACTGTTTGTGTTCATGTGAGTGCTCTGTGTGTTTGTCTGTGTTATCTGTGTGTCTGGTCATGTGGAAATATGCATATATCTGTTGTACACACGTGCTCTACGTACATGTGTCTGCTGGGAGCACACACTCAGCCTCACTAGTAGCTGGACCTGGCGACAAGGAGCTGCTGCAGCCTCACCTCTCTGGGGCTGCTGGATCCATTCGGATTTCTCATGAAATCTGATGGGTTTTGTAGTCCTTCCTCAGTTAGCTCTGCATGTCAAAATCAATCTTTCATCAACCACAATAAACATAAGAGTAGACCTTAAATGCAAATTAATTTCTCTTCCTTAGAAGGGATAGCTACAGTTTCTGTGAACAAACNTATCAATTCAAATCACACACAGTAAGTATTTCTAAAGCAAAAACAATCTCTCCAATTACATGTTTGGATACATACAGCAGAAAATTTCAATACATTCTTCAAAGTTCTGTCTGTCTTCAACTCAGATGTAAACTTAGCGCATTTTAAAAGAGACCACGACTTCAATCAGTATTCCTCTAAAAGTAGAAACAAAGTTGAATTATATATAGCATATCAGCATTTTCAAGCCACTCAGAAGAGATACTTGAGATCAGCTCTCTGGTTTCTTTTTCCTAGTTTTTGTAAAAATCCACAAGTCAGCTCCACAACACTTCTGTACTCTGTTTTTCCTGTCTAGACAGAGCCTGGATGCTCCAGGCTTTGGTGTGGCTATCTGATGTCCTGCAGTCAGTGCTCATCCACTCAGCAGGGACAGCGGAGTCTCAGTTCCCCAGCTGCCAGGTGCAGATTGATAGAGGAATCCTGGTGCTCCTGAACAAAGGGGAAGGACTCTTGGGGATGCCAGATGAAGAAGCAAAAGTCAGCATAAAAGTGCACGTACAGTTCACATGAGCAGAAAGGGAGCTGGTAGAGGTTATAGTCTGGCCACCTGGCCCTAAAAAAAAAAATCAAACATATTAATAAGCATTTGGAGAACTCATAACCCACATAGCTGGATGATGCATATGCAGGCTCCCCTATGGGAGAGGACCCGCACATTGTGTTGGGGATGAACAGAGAATAATTGGAGAGTAGCAAATGACTTGTTAAGGCCATAAGAGAAGATGAGATAGTCTGAGGTTGTTAAGTTTACTACTATTATTTTATTAGTAGCATCAGTACTGTTAGTATAACTAATAGCATCTTATAGTATAATTATAATTATTATAGCATATTTAATAAGCAGATACCTAATTAATACCGGATCTACCTAAGCAGAACTGTGTTGTGAGGTGTATGTTTGATGGGACGATTATAAAGAACCATGACATTAAATTGGTGTAGTCAGTAGGATCCTTCTGTCAAACCACTGCAGCTTACCATTAAGAGTGTTTAGTGTGGCTCATGAGGTGAAATAATACTAGCGAGTGATAAGATCATTATTACTGGGACCATTGCCATAAGGTAAAGATGTGGAGTACGTGGTATGTGGAAATATTTAGGGCAAAAGTTTCTAAAGGAGGTATATGATAACGTATGCTAATGTTACTGAATGGGTAAAGGAAAACTGAATTGACCCTATAGCAATTTGGTCAGGTTTAAAATGTGGAAAAATCATAATAAATTGAAGAAAGGAAAACACAAATCAGGATTACATTGGTTACTTGATAGACAGGTTAAGAAACAAACAAGGTAAAATCTCACCTCTAGGAGGTGAGAAAGAAAGCCTTACCCAAAGGAATGTAACCTATAAAACCATAAACGGTCAACTGGAAGGACGAACTACTAGAACCTGGAAAGTAAATTGCTACCTCAAATCATTACCAAAGCTCAGCAGTGATGACGGTCACTCAAAAAAACATTCCTGAAGAGAAAATAGGTCATGTCAGCTCTGGTCATTGTTCTCCGTACAGGAGAAACCCAGTCTGGGGCCACTTCTGAGAGCCTGGAGAAGGTCACAGCTGAGTGGCTCATTCCTCCCCCAGGTACACAGCGAGTATTAGCCACACATGACTCATGAAGACCCATACCCTTGCTCGATTTCCATGTCAGGGTTTGGGGAGCTGGGGCAAGGATGTCTCTGGATGCAGAATTTGCTGAGACAGCCTGAAGGGCCACTAACTGCCTCTACAGGCCACCATGGCCTCCACGTTATGGACACGTGTCACACTTGGCCAAGGCAGGACACCTTGTAACAGCTTTCGCTATGTATTTTTGGCCATTCTTCTGGTTCCTCATGTGGAACAACTAAACATATTGTCTTGTTGCTGCTGTCAGTATAATGAATAACATGTTACTGTTCTTGTTCTGAGGAGCAGAATAAGGCCGTCGGCACTGTTTGTGTTCATGTGAGTGCTCTGTGTGTTTGTCTGTGTTATCTGTGTGTCTGGTCATGTGGAAATATGCATATATCTGTTGTACACACGTGCTCTACGTACATGTGTCTGCTGGGAGCACACACTCAGCCTCACTAGTAGCTGGACCTGGCGACAAGGAGCTGCTGCAGCCTCACCTCTCTGGGGCTGCTGGATCCATTCGGATTTCTCATGAAATCTGATGGGTTTTGTAGTCCTTCCTCAGTTAGCTCTGCATGTCAAAATCAATCTTTCATCAACCACAATAAACATAAGAGTAGACCTTAAATGCAAATTAATTTCTCTTCCTTAGAAGGGATAGCTACAGTTTCTGTGAACAAACTGAATGTTTCTTACCTTATCTTTGTTTTATCATCAAACCAGTTATTAATAAATTCCTATAGTTCACAACAAATTACCAAGAGCAAAAGTCCATGTCCATCTCATGTCCATCTACATATTCCTACTGTTCCTTCCAAACTGTGTATCTCAACTAATTTTGGTTTCAGTAGTACATCTTTGGGCAGTATACCAGGTTTACTGAAGTCACCATCACTGTGATCTGCTAATCAGGGCTCCCAGCTGCTCACCCATGCAGATATCCTACTTTGCAGGCATAATATACGTGATCCAGCCTGTTGAAAGCGCCATTTCTGTATCAGTTGCCAAAATACCCCCAACAAATACACACCCACCAGGCACAATCCATTGCTTCCTGCTTCTGCTGTATTTATAAAACAGCATGCAAGAATTCCCCAGCAGATTCATCATCTGTGCCTGGGTCAGCATAGTCTCATAATGAGGTAATAAACCAGGCCAAAAGGGAGCAGAAAGGCTCATCCACAATTATGGGGTCCCCAGCATTATTTTTGAGCTGCAGTGGCTTTGCAGAAGCATCACCCAGCAGAAACCTGTAGCAGCTTTACCCTAATGTCCAGATCCTGCTAGAATGATGCTGCAACGCCACAATGATACTGTATCCTTTTTTCAGGAAACTCTTTAAGCAGGGTAAAGAAAGAAGGAAGAGTAAACAAACAGTACAAACAGTAAAGGCCTAACGTCCCTCTGTAACTTCAACACTGTTAAGGAAGCGTATTTGATTAGCTCCCTCAGAGATTTCACGCAACCTGCTTAGCTTCATCGTGTCTCTTCAGTTCTCAGCTCACAGCTCATCAAGGCAGCAGATTTTCCTCAAGATTTCCCGTTCCAAAACTGGGACAGTATTTCCAAAAGCGAAAGTCTCCACAAAGTAACCAGCACCCTCTTGTGTTCATGGTGAGCAGAGGCCATGGGCTTGTTACGCTGTCGGGATGGATTTCAGCCAGAATCATATAGCTTTGCTGCTTCTTCCAGACCTGGAGAACAACTCATCGCTCTGCCCCAGCTGGGTACACAGAACTCTGAATAGACATTGAGTACACATGTTCAGAAGAACATGAGAAACAGCCATCATGCTGAATACCCTCATTAAGAGATACACGTATGACTAATTCATCATGATGGAAATGACTTTGATAGAATTTCTGGCCTGGCACTGTCTCCTGATTGCTATCAAAAATAATGAAAGCATGTAAAAACAACATTGCAGGGATTTATTACGCTGTGCCAGTGGTGGACTCCATGCTACCAAGGAAAGAGCCACCTCTGTCTGTCACAGAAGAGAAACAGGTCTGGACACATTCCCTGCTCAAAGGAGCAATAAACTGCATGTCCCTGTGCCTGGACCCAAATCAGCCAAAGCCCCCACTGGAGGGGGTGAGACTGTGGTGCAGCTGACTGTCTCACAGAGCCCGCAGAAAGGCCACAACAAAGGCTGGTTTTGATGGAATTGCTGAAGTTTTGATAATTCTGCACGAAACTGAATGGCCTTCATTGGGAGAGAGCAGGGAGGGGAAAGGGGATTTCAGTTTTTTTTGGTAGCACAACCTTTCTTTTTATCCTTTGTTCTCCTAGATGGGGTAGAAATTCTTGAAATGGTCATGGAATTCTTTAGGTATATTAAAAAATATATATATAAAAATAGAAAACATGTTTCCAATTCTCTCTCTCTCAAAAAAACAAAAACAAAAACAAAAAACAACCAAACAAAACCCAAAAAAATCCCACAAACCCTAAAGAAAGTAGAATTTCCTTGTTGGAACAAAGGACAAAAGAATAGATGCATCTCAGATGAAGAAACTTGTGCTGTTTACCATAACTTGCTTTCATTAAGCCTTTTTATACTCAGCTTGAGAGAATTTTTTGGCATTAAAACTTCTGTGTTCCTGCTGTATGTTCTTAGACGTAGGTCCATCTGAATTTCAGTACTACAACTCCAACTCTGAAATGGTTAAGTACAGCCTGCGTGAGAATATAGCTAATAGTTCAGCTGTGCAATAAGCTGAAATAAGAGATAGTCATGATCATCAGCTCTTCCATGTGATATCCCCCCACCCAGGATCCTTCTCTCATTCAGTTCATGGGCAGTTCTCACTTAGTGGATAATTGTTGAGTTCTTTCTTTTCTTTTTTCCTGGTATCCAGTATATGGCCCTACCCTTTATACCAGTCACAAGTAGTAGATAAATACGCATTTGCTTACTTTTCCTAATTTCCAACAGAATCTTCAGTGCACGCTAATGGCTTTAATTGTCTGTGGAAATCTAGAGAGAAGCATCTGTTGAAATATACTGTTCCCTGACCAAGCTGCTGTGCCTTACTTGCTTACTTCTGAGTGTCTCTACAAGTGCTAGGCAATAGACTTTCAGAGAACTTTGCAGTGTGGGTGACACACTAAACTAAGTCTTGAGATGAAGTTCACCTGTTCGCTTTCCTAGGTGTAGAAGTGAGAGAAAATAATTTGGGATTGCTTCTTCTTTTCTTTTCTTTCCCTACAGGGAAGTGGTCCAGGGGGTTTGTTATGGATTTGAAATCCAGACGGTACTGTGGCTTTATTTTGCTCAGGCAAGTTTTAAGGGAGAGGTGTTGGGTCCCTCACTTCAGAATGCTTTTTTAAGGTGCCATGCAATGCAGAAAAAGTAATAGTCTTTCACAGTTTAACAATGGACTTCAAAGGGAGAAACGTTCAGCTTTCACTCTCCTTGCGGTATCAGGGTGTCTGAACTCTGGGAGAATGTTTCAGTATCCTACAGGGTATGGAGAATTTATATATCTTCCTTTGACTATCTTAGAGTCCTCAGGGAAAGCAAATTTCTGCTAGCGTTCACAGAGCAGACTTTGGTCTTGGAATGACCCCTACATGTTGCTTTCCTTGTGCCCACATATAATGCTGAAGACAAGAATGGATCTTTTTTATTGTCCTATTTTATTGTTTTTTTTACTAGGTAACAGTTATAATTTGTGGTTTATCTTCAATGGAGTCAAAGTTTTTTCCGTATGAGCCTAGGGCAGCAGTTCCCCTGTCCTATTTTTCTCATGCTGTTTGATATGCATACATGACTTAATCTGGGAAAAAGAAAAAATATCTAGAACCTTTTTCATCACATGATACATGGCACTCTGGTCTGTCTGCTTTCTGTCAGCAGCTGACCTGCAGAATTTGTGCCTCTCAGTCTGCAGGTGAAAATGCCCTTGTACAGGCCTCTGCCCCAGTCCCTGAGCACTGGTAACTCCGGGACTCCCTCTTTTTCAGGAAAGAGATCACCCAGAAGAGGAGAAGGCTTCTTATGATCCTGTGCCTCATCTTGATAGCTGCTTTTGGTGAGTATTCACCTGCTCCTCATGGTAGCATGGACACGGGGGGTGCAAGCTTCAGCATGAGGGAGAGGCACTGGAATGCCCATGGGGACCTTCCAACCTCCCACTTCTGCAGCTGAGGGGGCTGCCTACACGCAGATCCCAGCCAGCCCAAGGGCCACTATAGACACACACAGCATTAGGAAGTGCAGCCAGTAGGACACTTTCGGACACAGGTCCCTCCTCTTGTGCAGCTTTCCTTTGTGGACAGGCTGTGCAGAAGCTGCGTCAGCGCAAGGGAATCACTTGCTATGTCCGCAAGCCTGTGAGGGGAGGCTGTACATACTTCCAGCCTGGCTGGCATGATCAGGGCATGTGTGAGGGAGAGGCAGATGGGCAGAGGCAGCTGGAGAGAACAGCCTCTGCAGCTGTGAAGGGGAGGTTGGAGAGGTCTTTCCTCTTGGAAGCAAATGCCATGTTGCAAGCCCATGTTGGGGACAGGCCCAGCTCCTGCGCTGCTGTGCCGCCACTGCTCTGGCACCCCCTGCTCAGAGGTACGCTGGAGAAGCCGAGATGCTGAGAGCCAGGGCCAGAGCTGGGCATCGCTTAGGACGCAGAGCCCAGCTGAAGTGGGGGTCCTTGGCGGTGCCATGAAGCGGGAGGGACGGAGAGGTGGCTCTCTCACAGCTCGTTCATGGAGCCAGGTATCGGTGCTCACTGCAGCAGGGAGAAAACCTCTCAGTGACTTTCTTGCCACCCTGGTGTGGCAGGAGAAAGCGAGATTCCAGGGATCATTAGAAACGCTAGTAAAATAACTCTCTCTTGGTGGTGTGAGTTACAGTTAGTGTCTACTGCAGGACCTCACTGACCATGTGGATGCTGTGGGTGAAGGAGGTGCCACAGGTCAGTGACTGTTTTTGTGGGACAGGAAAGTCCTGTAGAGGATCACTGTTGACAGTGGTTGGGTAAATCGCTGAATAACCTGTCTCCAGGCCACAACCCAAAGAAGCAGCAGCAGCTTCTGCTGTGCCTTCCTAGAGCCCCCGGCTCTGGAAAGCCTTGGCAGCTCTGGGACTCAACAGAGAGCCTTTCCTTTTCAGGTGCAGCTGCAGCAGCCCGTGGGCGAGCTGAAGTCCTTGTGGTAAGAGCCTTGTCCTGGCCCGCAGCTCATTTGGTGGGGTAGTGGGAGCCAGCCTCATGCTGTTTGCACTCCCATGTTTAGCAGCCAGGGCTCATGCCTTTCCCCCTCTCTTCATCTTTTGCTAAAGCCAGAGATGAAGGGAAGCACAGGCAAGGCAGGGAAAGAAACGGGGTCTCGAGCACCTGTGTGTTGGCTTGTCTCTGAGGTTGGAGGCTCTGGGAGGGGCTGAGCAGCTCCCTGACAAGATCTGCTTTCCCCTCATCTGCAGGAACTGGGTCACTCTGCAGGGGCAACAAACACAGGAGGCTGAATTGCTGAGGAAGGTGGTGGCGCACCTGGCTGCAGAGACCAGCCGTGTGAAGAAGGTGATCCTGCGCTTTGGGAAAGAGGGCTGGGATCGGAGGGGGCCCCACACAGGGTGCTTGCCTGGGGCTGCTGGTGGGCTTTTCCTCCTCACTGCACCCAGCCGTCCCTTACCAGGGCTTGCTGGCTTCGGCGCTATAAAGCCCGTTCATTTTGCCAAGTTTAACTGGGCTACGTCTGGCAGTGGAGGACGGCTGAAATCCTCCTCCCGGTGTGCTGGGGCCTCTGGTAGGTCTGGCCTGGCCCCAGAGGGCAGTGAGACGCAAGTGCCCTCCCAGGAGCATCTGGCAGCCAGGCAGGGCTGAGCCTGTCCCCAGGCAGAGCTGGGCAGCGTGGAGGTGGAGACGAGGCTGTGGGGCCCAGACCCACGCCCACACTATGGCTGTGGACACAAATGCTCTTGCTGAGCCCTGGCTCTTCTCGTCTGAAGGCTTTGAGCCGGGCAGCTCTTTGGACAAGGCTTGTCTTGTGCTTTCTGGCACGGGCGCCTTCCTTTGCTCGGTGCCAGGACTCCGCAGTCACGCTGAATGGTGGGCTGATGTGGTCGTCTCCCCTGTTCATTTCTGCCTCTCGCAGGAACTTAAGGACATGAGAATGGCAATGTCTGCGATGCCTTTGGAAGAGAGCGTCCAGATGTCTGCCTGGGTTCTCAAAAGCGCAGGTACGGATGCAGGCAGGCAGGTCTCGTTGCGCTGGGCTCCTGCTTAGCGCTCCCAAAAGGAGGCCGTGCTGCAGACTCTGCTCTCCGAGGCAGGGGCAGATGAGACGAAATCACAGGGCTGTGGCTTAGTGGCTCCCTTGGGCTCACCCCAGTCCTGCCCTGGGGCCCCTCACAGGTGCCCCTGCCAGCATTTCTGTGCTCTCCCTCTCCTCTGAGCTTTCCTGGGGCCTGAAACCGGTCGCGTTGTCCTTCACTGGCCACGCGGCGGGGCTTCAGCTTGGGGCCCCTGCCCTTCCCACGGGGGCTTGCAATCCCCCAGTGCCCGCAGACCTTCTCTTTGCGCGGCTGTGACAGAGACGCTGCCACCGGGCACGGGGATCCCCTTCTTGCCCGTGTCAACTCCCAAGGGCACGTGGCTGGGCGCAGGACTGGCAGGCAGCCTTAGCAATACCCTACAGCCACCGGGCCCTCCGAGCCGGGGGCCTCTGACACTCAGCTGGTCTCTTCTCCCTTCAGGGGACACCATCAGCCTGGAGAGATCGCCCAGGAGCTGCTCATGGCCTCGCAGCGTGTTCTGGTTCCTTTGTGATCTGAACCCTCTGGATACTTTTGTGCAGGTGTGGTGTTGCGGAAGATCACAACATCAAATTTAGGCAGGTGATTAAATAAACTTCTTTCCAACCAAAGACTGTTCAGCAGAGAACCAACTGGAAAGGAGGTAAATTGAAATCGCTCAACACCCCAACAACATTAGCAAACCACAGGTTCAGAAGGTACAAGGTAATTAATACTGCACAACTTCAGAATTCGTAAGCTTTAGAAATGATGATCCAAAATGCAAATAATCACTCACCAATAAGATGGGGGCTCTCACCCTGTACAGGAGATGAACCATGGAATGATGTCCCAGCCCACGGGGAGAGTCCCTGACCACAGACGCGCTGCTCTGAGAAGGACGATCTCAAAGTGGCTCTCTTGCGGGGCCCTGTTTATACCCTATTTGAATCTGTGATCATATACGGTCATATAGCCCCCCCAGTGCTTGAAGAGACCAGTTTCCTTACCTTTCACCCAAAATGCATACCTGCTGACCACCCCTGTGTGGGTGTAACAAGAGCTGTGTTGGGAAGTTCCTTCGTGGGCTTTTGCTGGGTCTTTGTTAGGTCTTTATCAGCTCTTGTCAGGGCTTTCTGGGGGTGGGTGCATCTACCACATATGGTAGCAGAAATCACCAGTGCTGGTTTTGTTCCCTCTGGTAAGGTTGAAGGCAAGCTCGGGGGTGTCTACCCTCAGGCCTGTGGTATTGCTGAAGCCCATGGCACTGGTCAGGTGCTAGACATGTGCGCTTTGCTTGCTAGAAACCAGCAGCTTCGCCCAGGAAGGAGAGGAGCTGAGCTGAGCTGCTGTACACTGCCCACCATCCCTGGTCACTGCTGGGTGAAGGAGCTTCTCTGCTTGGGGGAAACTGGATGAGATGTGCAGATGACAGCAAGTTGAGTGGAAGCGTTGATCTGCTTGAGGGTAGGAAGGTGCTACAGAGGGGTCTGGCCAGGATGAATCAATGCGCCAAGGCCAGTGGTATGAGATTCAACATGTCAAAATGCTGTTTCCTGGACTTGGTTTCAGTAGCATCCTGGCTTGTATCAGAAATAGAGTGGTCAGCAGGACTAGGGAAGTGATCGTCCCCCTGTACTCGTGGGGATGCACCTCGAATACTATGTTCAGTTTTGGGCCCCTCACTCCAAGAAGGACATTGAGGTGCTGGAGTACATCCAAAGAAGAGCAAGGAAGCCGGTGAAGGGTCTAGTGAACAAGTCCTGTGAGAAGCAGCTGAGAGAACTGGGGCTGTTTAGCCTGGAGAAAAAGGCACTGAAGGGAGAACTTGCTGCTCTCTACAGCTGCCTGAAAGGTAGCCAAGTGAGTGGTAGGATGAGAGGAAACGGCCTCAAGTTGCACCAGGGGAGATTTTTGTTGGATTAGGAAACCAGGAAAAATTTCTTCACCAAAAGAGTTGTTGAGCATTAGAACAGGGAAGTGGCTGAGTCACCATCCCTGGAGAAATTTAAAAGACGTGGAGATGTGGCACTTAGGTACACGGTTTAGTGGTGGACTTGGCAGTGTTGGGTTTACAGTTGGACTCAATAATCTTAAAGGTCTTTTCCAACCTAATTGATACTATGATTCTATCATTCTTAGTAACCCCAGTTGCCTCCCCCAACTCGGATTGTCCCTTTTGAGACGGGGCGAGGCAGGGTAGGGGAAGATGCAGAGCCTCTGGGCAAAGAAAGAGCTTTCTTCATAGGCCTGACTCAGGTGTGGGGTATCAGGTGTTTCATGATGGATATTTTCCTCTCCTGGGATTCAGCGAGCCCTCTTTCCCTGGCCAGGAAGACATCCAAGCACTTCTGTCCATTTTCCAACCCGCCACACATCGCGAGCACAAATACAGCCTGCAGGCAC
This sequence comes from Dromas ardeola, assembly GCA_013398915.1. NCBI lineage: Eukaryota > Metazoa > Chordata > Aves > Charadriiformes > Dromadidae > Dromas > Dromas ardeola. The sequence goes on from VYZM01012809.1 coordinate 28,854, forward strand.
CGTGTTGCCAGTGCTTCTGGCTGCGTGGGCCACGTTGTGCACTCACCAACCATTGCATTGCCTGCTGCTTTCAGATGGACTTTTCCCTGGGATACTGCTGGCCTTTCCAAGCATCTCAGAGCCAGGTGGATATTCAGTTGCTCGCACAAGTCCAACCAACTGCAATCACTGTGCAGCACCCCTTGAAGAAGTCCTCTGGGCTCAGGGACATCAAGCAGTGCCCCCGAGATTTCACCATCTCTGTGAGTTTCTGCAAGGCACTTGGGGCTGGGACCTGGTGCTGGGGAAAAGCCGTAAGGGGGACGTGCTAGTCTCCACGCATCTGCTGAGAATCCCGTGCTGGTCTGTCCCGAGCACTGCAGTGCTCTGAGATCTGGCATGCGTGTTTTCTCACGGCCGAGTTGAGCCTGAGCTTCTCCCCTGTGCTTTACCTCCAAGGGAGTGGATGAGGAAGGCGGAGAGGAAACTCTGCTGGGGACATTCAGCTTCAACATCGGGAAAAAGCCAACCCAGACCTTCCCTCTGCAGGTACGGGAAGCGTGTGTGGGCGAGAGGCCGGGCAGAAATGCAGGTTTGCCAGCAAGTCAGTGACAGAAGGAGCGTGGACAGTCCTTCGCGGGGCAGGGGCCCAGCCCTGGCTAAAAGAGACGTGGCAGGGTTTGGAGGGCTGAGCAGCACCCAGCCAGGGCAGCAAAAGTAGAGCGAGACCCAGTTGGTGCCACGGCCGTGGGGCTCCCCAGAGCTCCCTGCCTATGCCTGCTGCTTCTGGCAGAGCCCGCCACAGCCTTGCCACCCGACGTGTGCTGTGCGCTGCCCTGAAACACAAGCGTTGGGTGGCGACAGCCAACAGGCAGCCCCACGGGGATGCCCCGCAGCCCGTTGCAGGGTGGCTGGCCTGGCCGGGGCTGGGCTCTGCTGGGGAGGCAGGTGGAGGAGCTGCTGGCTGCTGCCACAGCCCATGCGCAGGAGCTCTCCCTGCCAGCACAGAGGCCGCCGCGAAGGGAAGGGGTGGCGGGACAGGGACTGAGCCCCACAGGGGCAGGCGGTGGCAGGCAGGACACCCAGCACCTTGCCCCAGCAGCAGACTTTCCCCAGGCTCCACCTGCCCCCGGGCCAGCAAGCCTCAGGTTTCCACAGGGGCCCGGCCCGCTCTCTGAGGCCGGGCGTCTGCTCTGCAGAGGCACAGGGGTGCTGGGTGGGAGAAGGCAAGGAGACAGAAGCTGTCCCCTCGGCCAGGGCGGGAGCTGCGCCTCCCGGAGCACGGGCCAGGCTGGCAGAGGAAGACGTGCGGGGCCTCCTGCCGCTCCTCACGCTCCAGGAGTGACGGGTCGCTTTGCTGTGTTTTCTTTGCAGAACACACTTCCCTGAAGCTTTCAGTATATCCGTCTTCTTGCACTGAGCAACTGGGGACAGTCTGGCTATGCCTGTGTTTATCGAGAACAAGCTATTGGGAAGATAACAAGATCACTGCCATCAGCCAGGCACGAGGAGACCTTCTGCGGTCAAAATAAAAAATGAGAAACAAAAAATAAACCCCTTAGCAGTGGCATGTGGCCATGTAACAATGTTCCAAATGGTTCCTGTAATAAAATCATAGGATTCCAGTGAGAGATGATTGCACTCATTTACTCAAATATTACCATAGTCTTCTGTCTTGGAAGCACATATCTAGTAATACCATAATGTATTATGGTATTAGGGAATATGCACATGGAAGAGTGTGGCCAGCAGGTCAAGGGAGGTCATTCTCCCCCTCTACTCTGCACTGGTGAGGCCACAACTGGAATACTGTGTCCAGTTCTGGGCTCCCCAGTTCAAGAGAGACAGGGAACTGCTGGAGAGAGTCCAGCGCAGGGCAACAAAGACGATTAAGGGATTGGAGCATCTCCCTTATAAGGAAAGGCTGAGAGAGCTGGGACTCCTTACCCTGGAGAAGAGAAGGTTGAGGGGAGACCTTATTAATGTTTACAAGTGTCTAAAGGGTGGGTTTAAGGAGGATGGAGCCAGGCTCTTTTCAGTGGTTCCCAGTAACAGGACGAGGGGTAATGGGCACAAGCTGGAACACAGGAANNNNGTGGAGTCCCCTTCTCTGGAGACTTTCAAGACCTGCCTGGATGCAGTCCTGAGTAATGTGCTCTAGGCAAACCTGCTTGAGCAGGGGAGTTGGACTAGATGACCTCTAGAGGTCCCTTCCAACTCTGAAATTCCGCGATTCTGTGATTCCGTTCGTCCGGAGCAGCGCGATGTGGTTTCACAGGCCCTCTCCAAGGCCACATGGCGTCTCGGCAGAGCGGGGAACCCGGGCGGGCTGGGGAGGGGTGCGGAGACCAGGGCGGGGGGAGCCCGCCCCACGGCCGGGAGGAGTTCCTTGCAGCACCAGGGAGACGCGGCTCCCGGGGTTGAGAGGCGCAAGAACTGCCGGGGCTGGCTGTGTCTGCCGTGCTGGGCCGGCTCTGTCCCTTGCCGGGGCGGCCGGATCCGGGCGTGACGGGCTCAGGGCGGCCTCCGCCGGGCATGCGCTCCGTGCGCCGGTGCGGCAGCCCCCCGTCGCAGCCTGCGGCCAGAAGCAGCCAGAGCCGCAACGGCGTCCTGGCTCAGCTCTCCCCCCACCTCCCATGCCTGTAGCCAGAAACAGGGAGAATGATGTCCTGGTTCGCGGTAAAACAGAAATAATTTTCTGCTCAGTAATTTTACTTTCCAGCTAAGCCTCTTCTATCGTACTGAACTCTCTGAAATTAACGGCACATTGTCCAGACACTATCTGCTTCCAGAGACTGATAAGACCTGATTATTTTAAATTTATGCCAAGGAATGGTATGCAGAGAGGCTCTCGCTTGTACTTATTGCTGTTAACACCCAAGGTCAGCTCACTTCGTTGTGTGCCCCGTTGGAGGGTCGGAAGCAGGAGAGCGTGGAGGGGTCGCACCTGCGGGGAGGACCGGACAAGGCGGGTGACCCAGAACTGACCAACAGGGTGTTCCATCCCATTGGCATCATGCTCAATATAAAAGCTGAGGGATCAAAGGGTCAGCCCTTTTTCTTCAGTGGCCGGCATCCAAGGAAGACTGTTCATCTGCCTTTGATCCTAATCCCTGCATTCCCGAATCCAGATCCAGAACCCAGTTCCCCTCCACTGCTGTATCCCATCTAGGGAATTTTGCAAGAGGAAAGAAAAACTTTTGTGTGACTGAATGACACACAAAATGTGAAGGTGTTTACCTGTTTAAATCTGTAGAAGGATTAAGCTCATATAATGATTACAGTTTGGAAAAAAAAATGCTTGTGTATAATTTATGGAAATAGCTGTAGCAGTATTTAATATTTTTCTTGAACGAAATAGATTTTTTTATTGATTTCCTGGTGATTGTAATATGTTATGTGTCTAACTTCTACAGATGTATTTTTGTAAAAGTGATGCATCTCCATGGCCGTTTTGTATGTAACACAATAAAGACGTTCAGGCCAGTTTTTCCAAAGTAATAAATATTCCCACTAAGTGAAGACTTGGTCCCGTGTTGTGCATTTTATGTACCGGTCTGATTGTTCTTACTCTTTTTACTTAATACTGTCATAGGTGATAAGGGATTCATTTTTTTCCTCACACTGGCACGACATGCAATCCAAGGTTGCTTAAGCAACATCAGGGCACCCAAGGAGTTTGCTCATGTGAATAATTGTGCTCATCTTAATTTATGACTTTTTAAAGCCTCCCGAATACCTATGCGCTGAACACAAAGGAAGCCCTAAAATAGTATCATAAATCTGCTCAGAGTGACTACCAGACTGGGAGTGAAGCCAACCACACAGCAATGGGTGCAACAACAGAACAAAAATACAGAGCCAGGTCTCAGACTAAAAAAACAGTTTATCTGACCTCTTCATCAAGACATAATCACCTGCAGAGAATTGCCTTTGCAATGACATATGTTTGCACAGGAGGCTGGGGAGACAGCAAAATGATAGTTTAAGATGAGCTTTCACCAAAATAAAATCAAAGGCAGGAGCCAGATTTCCCAGTGTACTGAGAGAGTCCTAACCTCCTCGATTATATAAAGCAAACAACTGAATTTTAGAGTATTTTTTTGTCTTCTCTATTCATTCTCTTCTCATTTAACATCAGAATTCAGACCTGTGCTCTGCTGGCATTGATATTAATTATTGCTCAGTTACTCATTTTGTCGAAGTATCCAACCTGTTCCCTTGTAAGTATTGGTATTCACATGGCAATTACACTCTCTAAGTGAGATCAAGGCCTCATTTAATTTGCAGTGTGTATGTGTTAAAATACACATAGGTGTATTAATGCATATACACATTTTATATATATATATATATGTATATATATACACACACACACACCCCCATATGACATCTGCCCTTTGAGTCTAAGTGGTCAAGAGAAATAAAGGTGAGGAGAAAGAAAATATTTTCCCTAAATGAAAATAGGTAAAGAAAGCTTAACTGTATTTTGGAAGAATAAATCATGCTGAGGAGACAGGGTGGCGGTAGTATTCAGCAGGTCCCTGACCCATCACTGAGAGTGTTATTTTATTTCAATGTGTTCTTCCACTGCTAAAATATTAAGAAACTAAGGATATTTCTGTAATTTTTTCTTTTAAATTGTCATTATACTTCCTGTAAAATTTTTGATGGAGAGGGGATAGATAATCTAAGATATACATAACATTCTAATATCCAGTTGAATTAAAAAAAAAGTTGCCCAAAAAAAGACAATGAAGTCATAAAGCAGAAAATGAAAGTGGTAAGTGTCAAAAGCATACACAAGGGGGAAAACCTTAAAAACCAAAAAATGATGAAAGAAAACTTCTCCTACAGAATAATGAAATTTCAAGATTTTGAAGAAACAGGAGCCTACGAAGGATCTGCAAGCATCCCAGCCTGTCTCTCAGAATTTATACACAGGGAAGGAGGAACGTGAGAGCTTATCTTTATCATGAATGCTTTTGGCTTGATACTAATCGGCCTCATACTGTTGTGCACCACCACCACCTCCAGTCTTCAGTGTAATCACCTTCCTTTGCAGCAAAGAAAAGTGATTGAGAACAGCCTGCAACTTTTGGACAAAATGGGCAAAAAGTTTCCTCAACAATGTCTAAGAGAGAAAATGTCCTTCAGATTTCCGGAGCAGGTTCTAAAGCCCAGACAGAAAGAGACTGTTAAAATGGCCATTGAAGAAATCTTCCAACACATCTTCTATATCTTTAGCAAAAATCTGACTCTAGCTGCTTGGGATGGGACAGCTTTAGAACAATTCCAAAATGGACTTTATCAGCAAATTGAGCAATTGGAGGCATGTGTAATCAAGAAGAAAACCCACTATTTTCGGAGTAAAGAAGTCAACAGGCTGAAACTGAAAAAGTACTTCCAAAAAATAGACTGTTTTCTTAAAGACAAACAACACAACCTGTGCTCCTGGGAGATCAGCCGTGCAGAAATGAGGAGATGTCTTCAATTGATTGATAAAGTCATAAGGAGGCTTAACAACTAAGGTACAAAGATTTTGACCTGACATAACTTAGCTTTAAAAATATTTATATTTATTATTTGTTCTATTGTCTATCTTGTGGCAGTGCTTCTAGTTAATTTTGATCATATTTAAATAATTATGTTGCTGAAGTTTGTTTTTGCAAATGTAATGCATTATTCAATGTAAGTAAATTTTTCCCTTCGTAAGCAAAGTGTCTGCACCAGCTATAAATTAACGTATATGACTTTTCAGTGAGGGTTATTCCATTGGAAGGGATTGTAATCTTATGATAAATAGTGTCATCCTATGGTGTTTTCTGATGAGAAAATGTGCTGTTGCTTTCCACATCTATTTCACCTACATATAGAGAATCATATATTTGTGAATGGACTACACATCCCTCACCTTACAGGAATTGCTAGATTTGTACTGAATGAGTCTGCATGAGAAATAAAGTATTATATTGTTTATTTAAGTGGTCCTGCCTTAGGTTGAGACCATTCATTATTCTTTCAAAGCTTGTATGCTCTTTTACAAGAGTGTGTTATTATTTTTTTTTTACATTTGAGTCATTCTAACATTTGTTTTGTTCAAAGAGGTAAAGTAATTCTAGAGGGATTTGTCTACATAGGATATTGTTTGCAGTATCTATGGCTTCTCCAATAATTTCTCAGTTGGACATTGTTACTTTTAATTGAAGTGTCTTTGCCTCCTCTAACTACCTGAACGCAAGGCTTTTTTTCCCCTTCCTGCTATGTTGAACTTCTTTCACAAGCTTATTTGAAATAACTTTTCTACATAAGAGTATCCTAAAGCCACATCTGCCTGTGGCGCATCCTACTTGCTCATGGACATCTTCATCCTGGCTACTGCAATCTCAAACTTCACCATTCAGTGCTGTGTTTTATTGCTGCATGAAATTTTCTGCCTCTTTCCCGTTGCTCACAAATTGACCCACAGAAACATATAGCCCTTGGTATTCCAATGAATTTCCCATCCAAACCACACAGCCTTGAGTAAAAATTGCAATATAATAAAATTCTTTAAAACAACTTGCAACAAACTGGGCAAAAATCCACTAATTTCTTTGAGATCAAGCCCGGATTTTACCCTTGGGAAATTGTCCCTGGGTAACTCCATTTCAAACGACTGTGTTTTCCCTAGTCACTTGCTGTATGTTAGTAAGGGGGAAAACAGAGTTATATCCAGGCTCTATTACCTAATTAAAATCGGTAAAAATTTGGTAAAAAACCCAACAACTCAAAAAAAAAAGCTATTTTCTGTGGCCAAGGCTGATACACATTCGGGACAGGCTTCTGGGTCCGGTTTAAAGAAGCAGAGGAGAGCATGGCTGTGGCTCACAAGAGGGGGTGATGTGAGTCCCAGAGGGCTGAAATTGCTAGAGGCTGGTTCCATCAGGTGAGGAACTTTCCCTCATCTCCAACCATTCCCAAGAGTATCATTCAAAGGGTTGATAATAAAAAGGTACGTCAGAACAAAAAATCGATGTTAAGAAGAATAGCAATGGAACACCAGATCTCAAGTACTATATCTATGACACAGGTCTCTTTTGCAGGGTGCACATACACTCCTCTCTACCACTCATGGATGCAAGCTAAAGAAGTGACGAGAGACATGGGTATCAGGTCTGAAGCTGAAATACCAGAAATAAAAACAGCTAACAACTTCACCGTGATCCAGAAGAACAGAAGAGACCAAAGAAACAGAGCAAAGTATCAGAGCCTTTTTTCTGCCTAGTGACACCCTGCCACAAATGTTACAGCAAAACGTGTATTTCTCGGGCTTTGTAACTAACAGCACTTCAAATGCCCTGCGAGACTGTTTCAAATCTTATCTCTGCTGCTTGTTTAGTTTTTGCACTGCTTCACTTCTTCAAGTCTGTACAATAAAGGACAATCAGCCTACTTTCCTTTCTGGTTCTGATATCCTAGGTGGCTTCTGCAATGTAATAAACTGTTATTGAAATGGTCCCGTTTTTACTGAAGCATGGAAATAGCATGAAATATTTTCAGCTGCTCTCTCATGAAAGATCCCACTTTTTATTGCCTCATTTGCTTGCAGTGGGAATATGTTCATTGATGTTAACTCATGGCCCACTAGTTGTTCAGAAACTCTCATACCCTTAGGTTTTCTTTTTTAGTTCATAACTACCCTTAAAAATCTCACTACCAAATAAAAATATGTTTTGACATATTTCAGCCAACAGGGTACTTTGCAGCGCAGGAAAAAAAACAGAATGGACACTAGAGGGCAAAGTGAGATTATAGACAAGTGTAAGAATTATAGGTGAATGTACATGTATTTTGGCAAGACAGTGCTTCAGTTCTTTATGAGTGTGCTGCTTATCCATAAACTGCTTTTGGGTTCGCAGAAGGGAATTGAAAGAAAAATGAACTATTCCTGAAAGAAAGAAGAAGATCTAGAGATGATGTACAGGAGCTCATAAACCAGCATTTGATTTCAATTACTTTTTGGCCAGCTGTGAGGTAATAGAAATTATTTGTACTGAGACAGTGTCTAGAAGAACATTTAAAGATGGGGACCCTGGTACAGACTTAGCTGCTGAACAAATAAAAAGGAAAAAGAAAATAGAAAAACAATATATCTTCGTTTACTCTTACTTTTTAAAGAAAGGTAAAGAGTCTTTAAGGTAAACGAAGAAAGCTGAAGAGTCAGAAGATCATCTCTCTTCTCCTTGCCATTGTAACATTTTGGAGCAATTCGTGTTTTATCACTATTGTGTTACCAGAAGCTGTGTTATAGAAAAGGCTGTATATTATGCCCCTGGTGAACTGAAACCCTCCGGTATTCCTTCCAGTTATTATTTTTCTAGAAGTTAACTAAATGCAGAAAAATACAGTTTTTAACAAACATTATTTTCAAGTGGAAATTAATAAAATAGTGAATGTGAAATCTCAAATTCCCGTAGAAAATTTAACATAGATGAAAAAAAATGCTTCCAATATGGGACTGCTTGTAGGCCAAACAGTTTCAAAAATTTTCTCATAGGAGTCACGCAGCAGTGCTGTGCCGCACAGGCCCCGGTCACAGTTGTGGCTGTTCTCGCGGCTAGTCTCACCGCACCTTGTTTACATGCGCTGTGCTGCACTTTTGGGGAAACGGCACTAAAAGTAATAGGGTTTCATCTATCCAGAGTCTGTTTTCTGGAGTGGATTTATGGGATTGGGGTCAAACGCCTTGTACCCCCCCATGAAACTTCAGAGTAGCTACAGCAGAACTGAAGAATGCTTATTCCAGATTTTACTCTGGAAAACATTATTCACAAGTCACAGCCAACTACAGCTGTCCAAAGCAATTCTTACATGAGTTTGGCCTGCTCTGTCAGCTCTGGCTTTACTTCATTTTTAAATTGAAAAAAACAAAACAAAACAGAACCCCAAACCCAAAACAGAGAAAAAACCCAAAGGAAAACAGGACAAAAGCCGGTGGAAATAACTCTCGAAATAATCATTCAGGACTAGCCCCTGTTGCTAGGAAGGACAGCTGTGAACTCCTTCAGAGCAGCTGTAGGGAAGTTGCAGTGGTGGCTGGAGAGGGGATGAAGAACTGCTCATGGGGAGACGGCACCCATGGACTGCAGCACCCTGCCACTCCTCACCCCTTCCAACCCAGCCTGCCCCTTGTCCAGGGTAGCCCTAAACTGCTTTCCCCCTCCCAGTCGTGGAGGAACACTGGATCCTTCCAGGGAGGGACCAGAGGGCAGACCAAGAAATGAAAGTGGCAAAGATACAGAATAAGTCTTAAAAGGCAGTGTCAGTCCTCAGTTTTGACTGGCAGAATGAATTTACCTCAGAAATTTGGTGCATAGCAAAAAAAGATGAACAAAGCAAGTAAGATTGTATTTGATACTTTCCATTAAGGTGACTGTGCTTTTTAATATCCAAAAATCTTCCTACTAATCCTCACATGGGCATTTATGTCAGTGTTTCCCACACTTCTACTGACATCAAGAAATCCTGGTAAAGCGCAGCGGCTTTTTCAGTGCTGAGGGTTCCTAGAGGAGCAAACTCCGACAGAGGCCGTGAGGACAATCTTGCTTTTCAGCCTGCAGACACACCAGTGCCACAGCCCATGCTGCAAATGGTGGGGGCAGCAATGAACCGCCAAGCCCACCTTCCTTCCAAACACAATTTAGGCTGGCTCTTCATTAGTTGTGTCCTGGATTAATTCCTTTTCTCTCTGCACAACATTAAAATTGAAATCCATGGCTCATGTGAATTGGCAGCCCTCTGTTTTAATTTCGGGGGGTTGCTCAGGATGAAACAGTGGTAAGTGATGAATAGATGAGCACAGAGAAATTCATGTCCTACCTCAGCTCTCTCCACAAGAGGCTGCAAGGTTCATTCATTTTCTAAGACCAACCTTCTTGAGCCCAAGTGCCTGCAATTAGCGTCCTAAACCCACGTTTCCTTCAGCAATGAAGCATTCAATCTTCTAAGCAAATAATATAATTTGCTTTTGAAAGCATGGAAGTAAACACAGTTAACAGTCTCCTCCACAAAATAACTGCTAAGACATGACAATGCCTTTGCAAAGTCAAAATCCAGATTAAAGAACTTAAATATTGAGATTTCAAATAGCAATCCTGTCCCCTGCACACCAGTTACCACCATGTCTATTCACTGTAACTCTTATTGTCGGCTGTAATTCCTCAAGTTTCTTATCTTGGTACGCCAGAACCTACACAATTTCCTCTGGACTTAGCTGGAGTACTGTGTTACTGTTTGTTTTCCCAGAAAGGAAATATCTTGACGGACATACCTATATTAAACAGAAAGCTTTTCTTCTACCAAAAAAATCCCCACAAACCCCTGTTTTACTTCAAACATTTTTTAAAACATTGGTCTCTCTTTAAGCAATTAATATAATTTCTCTTCAAGTCTCTTTGGCTTTGAGGTGGACTCAGTTCTGGTCTCCACTTCTTGGGAAAAGCTCGCATTGGCTGTAACAGACCTTTTCTTGTGATTGTAATTTTTTAATAGTTAAAAATAAGCTCCTGATGCTCACGCTGTTGTCCTTGAGACCAGCATTAAATCCTGTCACAGCTACTCACATGCATTTAAAAAGGATTTGTGCTGAATGTGATTACTGGTCACTAGGAGTATTTCAAGATACTAAACCCTTTATTTTTTCTCATCTTTTTTTTTTTTTTTTTTTAAAGAAAAATAGGGCACATCTCCCTCTCCTTCCCAGTTCACAACAGCAAGGTAACAGTCACTATTTGTGCAAACCGTTAAACTCCTAGAAAAAGTCAGGAGCTATTATCACAACTTCTATTATGAGTGACTTGGTAATGGCTAACACTTAAAAATGGGAACTTTCCCAGCCTATCAAGCCGTAATTCCTCTTTATTATGGTAGTGGCATATTTGATGGGCCTGTGGGTCTCATCCAGCGATGAAACTGAGTGCAGTGAACGGGGAGGCACAGAGACTGTAGAAGCAGGACTCATTTCAGAACCGGGCATGTCTTTGATATTTAGTTAATCCTTTCACAGCCTCCCTTGCAAAACCAGTGAATTTCCCACTCTGCTGAGAAGAGGCTGGTTGGGATCGAGAAGGAAAGACAGGAGCGGCTACTAAAGGATAAAGGATATTTTTTAAAAAAATGTAAAATGAGTGATGCTATTTACAACACTCCCTTAAGAAAATGAAATTGTAAAAAATTGTTACCCTAAAAAAACAGATTATATTGTCCCTGAATATGCAGATTCAGATTCTGTAAGAACAGTAGAATTGGGTTCTAATAATCAGCATAAAAAGAGGTCAGCCTTAGCATCATAAAAATAAATTGCTTCCATATAGAAATATAGAAATACAGGATTAAGGTATATTGCAGAAACACAATGGTTTGCATTTTTATCCTGTGCTGACAGCATAGTCAGTAGTTTTCTATTGATTACCTCTGCCTTTGGGTTGGAGTAATAGCTTGTAGTCTGGAAGATCAATGTTTGAAAGTAACAACTTACAAAAATCAACATATTCCTATAGAGTTGTAGGGCTGGTTGTGAGAACAAAGGTCAATCTAGAGACCAGACAACCTGCTCCCTCAGAGATTCCCAGGAAGTGACAAGTAAGGAAGGCAAGGCTGTCACATCTTCTCCGAGTGACATTTTGGGAGGTCTGGACAGGAGCTGCCAGAAGGCTCTTGTCTGGCTTCCCTCATCTTTCCTCTTGTTCTGCTCCAGCTGTGGGGCACTGGCATGGAAATGCCACCGGTCTGCTTTTTCTGAAATACCCCTGCCTGCATTGGAGCCAAACTGCCCGGAAAGATGGTAAATGCAAAAGTTCACCCATAGATGGCCAAAGAAAAACACATGGCTGGTTTGAGTTGTTTTTTTTTTTCCTCCAAAAGCATTTCCAAAATTCGTACATTTTCCACCTGATGAAATTGTAAAGCTGAAACTCCTGCCAGCTCCGTATCTGTTTGGTGGACCCTTGTGAGCACAATACTTGCATTGTACATGATTCCTCATCGGAAAGCATCTGAGAACTTTGTCTGGTGTGACTTACTCTGTTAAATGACACCAGAAAGTCAGCGGCAATGAGGTAGGACTCTTTTGCAAGCTGGGGTCTCTGCTGAATTTACAAAATTGCCAGGGTGTGAGAGGCATGAAGCTGCTGCTTCCTCTTTCGCCCAGTTTGACAGGACGGACAAAAACACTGACACTTTTCCCCGTTACTTGCTTGTGGTCTGATGGTGGGATGAGTTTGCTTCCTCTGTTGCCTCTGTATAGCCTCCCGTTTCTCACCGGCAGCCTTGGTCACACAACGTGAACACCAGCCAGCAGTGGACAAATACTCTGCCTGCCAGTGAGAAATAGGAGTGTCCAGCACTGCACCACGTCAGCCCCTTGGCCCCCAGGCAGCCCGGGATTTACTCTTTTACTTTAACTGAGGTCAATAGTACCGGAGCATGTGCTTCCAAGTACGCACGTGTTTAAGAGCTGTGATTTACCAGTGCTTAAACTAGTGTAATCCACTGGCCAAAACATAGGCTTGAATTCAGGTACACAAAAAATCTAGTCATGGAGAAAAGGAGACATAAAGTTAACAGCTAGGAACATTGAAAATTAATTTTAAGGCATATCTGCATATTGCTTTTATAGCAAGGATTTCGAAACAAAAGCTGTGTATAAAAGGAGCAGATATTTTATCCTGGTGGTGTTTCCTATTTGAAGAGAACGAGATTCTTTCCATATCACAAGAAACATTTCAGGGCTGCTGACATTATGCAGAAAGCATCCCCATGCGGTGGTTCCCGACACAAGCAACGTGCCCAGACAGACCATGTTTTCCCACCTCATGACGCAGGGAAACCAAACGTGGTTACAATCTGTTTACATTTTGAGAAATCCAGGAGACTCAGGCTTAACACGTGCTGAACAGTCATGAAGCTTGTTTTAAGAGATGCCAGAAGTTATATAAAAGAAATTTTTTTATGCTGGTTAAGTAGTTTATAAACAGTGGTTTGTCTGCAAGAAAAGTAGCTGGAGTGGAGAATAAAGTTTATTTTCCAAAAATAAAAGCTAGATTTTTTTCCAGGTCTTATCCTAGTCTTCTCATATCCAGCTAACATGTGTTCCAATAGTGTAATTTAATATTCACTTTCATCTGAATGTCTTTGCAGCTTACAAAATTGTTAAATGTTCTAAGCATAAAAGCCTTCCTCCAAACCCTTTGTGCCTGGAAGCATTCCCACTTCCGTTTAGTCTAATAAAAGCTGTTTCCTCTTGTTACTGATCTTCCTTTCTCATACCCTTAGGCCATCACACTACAAAGACAGCACTGCAAATTGCACAGCCAAAAAGACCTTACCTTCATTTTCAACTGCAAGTTGTACACAGAAAAATCGCTTGTCTTGCGGAGAAGGATTTTTCTTGTAAAAAACAGATCCCAAGGGCTAGCATCAGGTCTTATTGACCAGATCTACTACAACCCACTGGCTGAATTGCATTCTACATCCCCCAGAGAAGATTATGAGTGCCCATGTAGTAGCTCATAAGTAGACTTATGAGCCCTGTACTTTGGTTCCACTGCTGCGGTGCTTTGCCACTCAAATGGGTGCATTTCTAATAGCATTATAGTTCAGGTCAGAAGTACACCTTTGAAGCAAATTTTCTAGCCATTGCCCCTTACAATGCCTCATTCCTCATCACAGGGCAGGCTGGGAGTGCACCAACATCGTTCCTTTCAGAGGACAACATCAATCCTTCCAACATCAGTCCTCTCCATCACACCAGTAGATTTTTTTCCCAGCAAGCAATGAGCATCCAGCCCACAGGGCCAAGCTGCTGTCACAGGAAAGCCCTCAAGAGGGTCCAGAGGTGGGCACCACTGCCTCAGCACTGGCTGTTTTGCCCTAAAGCCACTGCACAGGGGGCTGTGGGCTGCCAGGGCTACCCCAGCTGTCCCCCTACCTCCTGCCAGGCTGTGCCAGGGGGTGGCCAGCACCACAGAAGGGAATTGGTATCCAGCTCTAAAGATCTTGCAGGTGCCCTTGTCATCTGTGGGAGCTTTACCTTGGCAGGTACCCACAAGAGGGATTTTCCACATTGCAAAGCTAGGTGGGATTTTGTTGCTTTGATGTATTTGCCTGATGTTTGAAAAGAGCTGTCCTTCCTACGGCTGGATCTTGTTACAGTCCTGAGCTTAACTCCTGGCAGTATTAGTCACACCAGTTGTCATCACAGGGGCAAGCAGTGTGGGAGCTGTTTTGCAAGAGCTATGGGCTGAGCCTTTCAAAAGCTTTGTTTGGTTGCTTAACCCTTTATTTAACGCTGATTTATTATTTCCTCCTGAGAAAGGAATACATTCTTTAGCCTAGAAAAAGGTGATGGTTCCTGAGCAGTAAAAGTGAGCTGCCACACCAGCAGGAAAGCCAGGCATAACTGTATGACCCTTCTCCTAAGGTCCCAGATGGGAGACATGACAAGGAAAAGCATGGTGTCCCACTGTGTTTGCCAGGAAATCACCTGCTTGCCAGGGAGGCATTTCTCACCTCTCCAGGACACTACAGGGAGAGGAGATGGTCTTGCTAGGAGCTCAGCGTCACTCACAGTAGGGATCAGATAAGGTACAATTTTTCCCCAGACTTTTTGTACTTACACATAACATCCTATGCTCATTATGTTCTTGGTGATTTCTTCAGTTATAACATCAAATTTCAAATCTCACTGCAGGATGGGATGTGCTTTCAATGTGAGTGCCAGTGGGAAAACTTATTTAGTGGCAGAAGGGAGTTTATAAACATGCTATGGCATTTTTCTTCATCGGATTTATGCTGAGGTATCCCAGACACTTAAAGGCAGAAGCATACTAGGATGCACACATACATTTCCTCTGCCAGCAGTGCCCATATTTCACAGGGGCATGAATAAAAAGGCATTTCTAGATAAGAAGTGGAAAATTCTTTCCTCTATCTGAAGTAATGGAGAATGCTCCTTTTATGCTATGCTTCCTGCCTTCCTTATCATTTCATAGTGTCGTTAGCACTGTTTTAGTGCTGATGATTGAAACGGAAGAGAAAAACAAATTTTTTATTTTGCGTTTCTTCTCTCCAGTAGTCGTTCAAAATATTGCTCTGTGTGAAAAGAAAAAGTTAGTGGATTTACAGGCTAGCTTGCACGTAGGTTAGGCTAGGCTAGGCTAAACTAGGCTAGGCTAGGCTGGGTAAGGAACTGGGCAAATGGGGTGGAGATATTTGGGGTTAGAAACTCCTTTCTCGGGAAGTGCAGTGTTGTTCCTGCTTAGTGCTACATAGAGTGACGTCGTGGGGTGGAGGAAGAGGAAAGAGGAGGGGTGATCTCCTAACGAACAGCTGTTGCAGCTGTAGAGAGAAAAAGGGAGAAAGATCAGGAGCAGCAGCAGGAACCCGACCCCTGCAACAGGTAATACCTCTCCAGTGCAAGTGACCTAAACTGCTCAAATGCAAAAAGGAAGGGGGGGAAAAAAGGCAGGGCAGGATGTGCATGTGAGAGAAAAGTGGATCTTTTGTACTGGTTCTCAGCAGCTTTCTTCTTCCCCAGCTACAGCGCTTGCAGCTTGTCACAGGAGTGGGAGGGGGAAGGGGTAGAAGTTTAGACCAATATGACTTAAAAGGAAACTCTTTCAGCAGAGGGGCTTTTCTAGCAGACCTTTCCTGCAGGGAAAAAAAAAAAAAAAAAAAAAGAGGGGGAAAAAAAAANNAAAGAGAGAGAGAAAAAAAAGGAACCTCTCGGTCTGGTTTCAGTGCGAGGGCTGCTTCCTCATGTGCGCTCTGAAGGCAGGGAAGTGCCCTGTTCATGCAGGCCTGGGTGGGACTCCCCCAGCGAGGGACCTGAGTGTGGCCTTCATCCTGGCAACTTGCAAGGGACACCCAGCTGGGTCAAGAGCCGCCCTGAGCTGGGTGAGTCCGCTCTGCTACCCGTCACCTTAGCTCAAGGGGGACATGGTCCTGGTCACCCTTCAGACATGGAGAGCACCTAACTCCTTACCTACCTCAGGTGACAGCTACCACAGAGACACACTGAAGACCTTCACGCTAAAAATAATAACATGCAACAATTATACTTACGTGATTTTTCTGCCTGTGGAAATACATCAGGTTTTGCAAGCTAAAACTATATCACTGGTAAAATGTCTGCTGGTGAATAAAGGGGAAAAGAGGGACCACGCTGATGCTGCTGTGTCTGCTAGTTCTGAGTGATCTTATGTTTCATCTAATTTCCTAGGTTTTGAGCCCAGAGAGGAAGTAGATAAAGTTTTCCACTAAGCAAGGTTGATCCTGAATATGATAAATGCGTCCCTAGCATTTCAAAGTATTTGGTTTAAAATCAGCCACAGTAAGTAACATGGAACTGACAACGAAAACAGCAGACGGCAAGTCCAGCCTTCTGCGTCTTTCTACTGCAAGACCCATGTCTGTTTCTTTCTCCTGTCATCAATGCAGCCAGAGTACTGAAATGTGCAGTGCTCCCCCAATGCTTTCAAATGAAAGCAACTTGGAAGTGTTAAAGCGCATCACACTACAAGGAATAAATGCAGCAGCAAGTCCATTTAACAAAGCAGGCACCAGCGAGGCTCAATGAGGTTTGTAAGGCCAGCCAGCAAGTCTGGGGCCGGGCCAGGAGCTGAACACCACTGACCTGGTGGATTGCTAGTCAGTGTTTTGTCTGCAGGGATGCTGCAGAAGCAGGCTCTGGGAGGTAAAGGTGGGATGATGCTTGCTGTGAACCCAGGGCAGCAGGAAGCCTAAGTAAAGCCTGTCTATTCTGCCAGCGACCTTTTGAATAGAAGCAGATGGCTGAATTTTGTGCTGTGACATAAAACTGTTAGGACACTGAAATAGGTTACCTTCATTCTGTTTCTGATTCTCTAGGTAAAGAGATCAGCCTTTGGATGAGAAAGACCTTAAAGAACAGTTACGTTTCAGTTTCCTTTAATTACATTGAAATCACCTTTTATTCTCTGCAGATTTCTTCACTGTCCAAGGTTTCTCTATGGTCTCAGGTACCTTTTGTGCTGTGCTGGGATTAATACAGTAGGATGAAACCCCATTTTGAGATCAGGGCTTCTCCTTCACACAGTGGAGAGCATCACCAAGTGAGGGAGCTGTGCTGCTCACAGCTCTGGGGCTGGCATCAGTCCTCCAGGTAACACCGGCACGCTGCCTGCCCGCACATCTCTGCACTTCACTGGGAATATGGGGCCCTCCATAAACACCAGCAGTGTCTATACATTTCGGTAGTTGCCCGAACATTTTAAAGATGATGAGTTCTAACATGCAATGGCTGCCATATTGCCAAAACACTAGTGTGAAGCTGCGTTTACACATGTCCTCGTGGTAACGCCCTGTTTAGCCAAGATTAAGCGGCTTAAGAATCGTAAAGACAACAATTTTCTAGCCAGCCAATGGAGGAAGAGTTTGGAAAATAAGCTCAAATCACTGAAAGACAAGTTCTGAGGATAAGAGACAGATGTAGCGAACTAAACTTCAGAAGAAGAGAGAAACCATACGCTCAGCTTGCATCCCATGCAAAGCCCACATGGCAATATCAGACCAAAGAGAGTGGTGGAGGTGCTGACTGGAGAGCCTCAAGAATTTTATAACTGTTCCTGTAACTTTCCTATCCATCCAGTAATAAGGCTGTTTCTTAAATCAGAACAATGTTCTTAATTTTTTGCCTTTTTATAATGTACAGTGTCCCATCTTCTTTTTTTACCACAAGAGAGAAGAAAGTGTCATTCAGTAATAAAGAAGATGGGAATTTGGGTCAATATTTATGGAGCTCACCGGACTTTAGTCCAATTCAGTTTTATTATACTTTCCCCAAAAGGATTGCTTGTGGAATACATTCCTTTGTCTGGGTCCTCATATGTCTTATTTTCATAGTATGAAAGGGCACCGATGTCTCTTAGGAGGTAAATTATGCCAACAAATCTTTCTGTGCGTACAGAAGTGATGGTATGAATAGCAGCCATCCTGCATAACAGGGAGAGAAGAAGAAAGGGCATTTTCTATGATCTCCCTAGGAAATACTTAGATTAAAAATTTAGAAGATCAGTTTATCTAGATCAAGAGTGTATTGTTATTTATGGTCTCGGTCCAATGCTGGGAATGCCATATATGCATTTATCATAATAAAATATTTCTAAAGATGGAAATCCATTTTATTTGTTAATGTACAGATACAAATGAAACAAAGTTTGATGGCAGAGACGTACCACATGAACACACTGGATCAAGGGGCAACTTAAAGTGATCTTACTACTTACTGGGGCGGGAAATTAATTGTTCAAACACAGGAGATAAGTTCTAGTACCAAATTAATAACTTCATTTCCCAAAAAGGTAGACAGTCCTTTTCATAGCCAGAGGACAGGCAAGATTCTCTCTCTGGAATAAGTCAGAAGAAAACATATTTATGGTAAAGGCAAATAAAGCATCTCCAGTGCCTGTGAAGTTCTGCAAAAAGTCAGACTACCTATGAAAATTAGGTTAGAATAGCTACAAAAGTTAGTCTGCTCTGCTAGGAGAAAATTCACTTTACTAAATGCAGCTTGAAACACAGGCTGTGCAGAAAGACAAAGACCCTAATTTAATGTTTATCTGGAAAACCTGTAGAGCAAGTTGGTTAAAAAAGGGAAAGGCAGATATCCTTCAGTCTGCATCAAATAAAAGTAGATTGAAATGTAGCTTTCTTTTCCATTTCTTCACCTACATTTTTATAAATACTTACAAACATGCTGTCTGTTGGAGACGCTGCAAGTTATTTGCGTTGTACTTTAAGCTGTCTTGAGCGCATGTTAGAGGCATGTCTTCTGGGAAGACCAGGACAAACCTCACACGGATGCGGAAATCCCGAGGGCGGCTGGTGTCCGCGGGAGTCCCAGGCCCTCAGCAGAGCTGCAGTCCCTTGAGTCTGGCCACACCATCAAGGCAGAGCCAAGCTAAGGCGGTTCAGGCTTGAATCCAGCTCTCAATGGAGTGTCTTTGGTTAGTTACTTTTTCCTCTGGAGGCGCAAATTTCACTGTATGGCCACAGATCACTCTAATTGCTAGTGGAAACTCGGAAAATTTTTGTGGGCATATCCTAGGTATGCCAACAAAGGGAGCCTTTGGTCCATTAGGGAGAGTACCCTTCTGTGGCCACTGACAGACACAGACAGTTTTCACTGATCTGTTTACATTTCAGCTGTTTTCCTTTGATTTACTAACATGTTGAGGCACCATCCCTGGGGGTATTTAAAAGACGGGTAGACATAGTGCTTAGAGATATGGTTTAGTGATGGTTTTTGTCAGAGTTGGGTTGATGGTTGGCCTAGATGATCTGAAAGGTCCCTTCCAACCTAGGCAATTCTATGATTCTATGTCCGGAAAGGGGGCAATTTTTACAGCTCAAAAGGCTTGAATGTTGTAGCAAGTAAAGCAAGTTTGCTTTATCATTTTCACCTCCACAGCTTTACCATGAACACGTACCTCTTCCTGTATGACTTAATGCAATTCTGTGGACATTCCTGGATATTTACAAATATGATCATCAGGTTCATGTCATTTGGAAAAGGTAGGATCCCTTCTATATTTTCCTTAAACATTTTAAGAGGCAGTGACACACAGAAACATCAAATTAGAGAAAAGTTAGGATTCTGAATAGGTGTACATCCAATACCAGGGGCTGTAATTTCAATTAGAAAAAAAATGTTTCTTCCGTTAAAAAGGATGAACAAATTACTTATACCTACATTCTGCCTGTATCACATTAGGAATGAAGCTTTTGTTTTGCTAATGAGCTTTAATATTCAGCAGCATGCTCGTAACATTTGACTTAGACATGGACCTAAATGTGACCAGGTCCAGTCATTATAGTGAATATTAATCTTATTAATGCCACTAGGATGGAATGTATTTGTAGTTATTGCACATGACTCTCTATGTCCAAAAACTTTACAACTTATTTCTCTTTCCATTGTGCCTGGGGTTAAGACACAAAAACAAATAGAGAAATATTGACTGGAAATTTAAAATGATTTGTAATGGTGGACAGTTGTAGGCACTCAATATACCTACTTTGTGGTCTACTCGTTTTAGGAAGCGCCATGTGTTCAGATACAGGCAGGAACTCAATACCTCCTCATGTTTAGACATTCCTCATGCATTTCCTCAACATTTCCTCATCTTTAGAAATACCCCGAAGTGATATCTCTAAACCAAGACATCCTGCACAGCGTTTGCCAGTGCATCGAGTACAGGAGATCCCGTTCTTTTCTCAGCTTCCTGCCTCTGTGCCACACACGCAGAGCGGACTGCCTCCTCCCCTCCCTGAACCTTTGATTCTGCTACCCAAAAGTTGGGTACTGTGTGAACTTTATTTCTTGTCCTCTCCAGTGGTGACAGGGCAAGAGCAAACACAGTAGTTGGTCCAAATGTTTTCTATATAACCACCCTCTAATTTTCCTCTTCACTTTGTCTGTAGATTCGTTGGCCGACACATTTTACTCCATAGGACTTGTAATGCGCCTTTGCCAGTTGTTATCTATATTGGAGATCCTACACATCCTCATTGGCATTGATAAAAGCCGTCTGTTCCCCAGGTTTTTGCAGGTAAGTCCATTTCTCAATAGACTCAAAGTCCTTCCACGACCTACACACTTCAGCCATGGCTGCCCCTGGGGACAAGCCCAGGCTGAACTACCCTGAATGCTCCACCTGCACCCTTCCTCAGGGAGCTTGATCTGATAATGGTTTGCTAGTGGCAGGAACTGAGCCCTCAGAACTGGGTTGGGAAAAAGCTGGTCTCTCAAATTTTTCTTTTTGAATGACGCTGAATAGTGAGTGCCCCACGCTCAGCCCACAACAGCAGGGACCTGGACGATGTCCGGAGAAGCACCCACCTGCAGGAATGGAGCAGACACCATTCTAGGGCACCATAGGTGACTGAGGATACTACCTCACCAGCCAGCTTGTTTACAGCCAGAAGACAACGTTTCAGAGCTTAAGTTTCAGTAGCTAATTCTTTTCCATGCCATTTCCTCACTGACAAGTGCATGTTTATTTTGTAAACAAGCAGAAGACAAGATTTTGTGGGGTGGCAAAGAGATGGCAGTGAGAAAACCACCAGCACCTCAAGTTTCCTGAAACAGGGTTTGCTGGCAGTCATGGAGTGTGGAAGGAAAAGAATTGATTAAGAAAGAGAAATTAAGGGACTGAAGAAGAATTAATGGTGAGAGCAGAAAGAGAGGAGAATTGTCATATTCTTGCCGTAAAGGTCTCTCGCCCTCTCAAACCCAGACATGTGCAAATTGTGGCAACATCCAGGGGTTCTGATGCTGTTAAGGGGTTTACAGGGCATATGTTCAGCTGCAGGCAGAAAACCAGCCAAAAGATCACATGCTATAGCAGAAAACAAGATGATTCTCTGTCATTTTCCTTACCACACTCTTGTTTTCTGTTGGGAGTTAATCTCAGGTTTTGGTATTTTTCTTAATGCATTGGAAAAAGTAAAAATGTTGACGTGAGTTTACCTTCAAACCTTTCCAATCCTTAGTATTTGAATAATGGTGAAACTAGTATTGCTCTCAGCAGTAAGAAGGTAGAAGACTAAGAGTAGTTAGTTATGTTTTTAGTTTTCTGGATAGCCCATTTTTGTCAAATGACATATTGCATGGGTGAAGATGTTCCTCTTTTTAAATCTTCATTAGAAATTGATTGACTAATACAGATCTCTCTCATTTATGCGGCTCACTAAGTATGGTAGCAAATTTGTCAAAATGCAATTAACTGTTTTTCCCTGCCTTGATCTACATGCTTTTACACTAATCTGAGAGGGGGCGGGGGGAAAGTATCCTATCTAATGTGTCCTTTAACAAATCTCACGCCACCTCTTGGAGAGAAGAGCAGCCTGCTAATGCCAATAGTCATTAAAGCAAGGCTTGTCCTGGCAGAGTTTACACATTCCCCAGCCCTGACGTAGTCCGTTCCTTTCCTACCCGGCCCTACAGAAGCAGAGATCAGGGAAGCCTGCACAAACACTGCTCTGTGTTGCCTCTCAGCCTGGAGAAGAGAAGGCTCCAGGGAGACCTTATAGAGGTACCTAAAGGGGGCCTACAGGAGAGATGGGGAGGGACTCTTCATCAGGGAGTGGAGTGATAGGACAAGGGCTAATGGTTTTAAACTGAAAGAGGGTAGATTTAGATTAGATATTAGGAAGAAATTCTTTACTGTGAGGGTGGTGAAGCACTGGAACAGGTTGCCTACAGAAGCTGTGGATGCCCCATCCCTGGAAGTGTTCGAGGCCAGGCTGGATGGGGCTTTGAGCAGCCTGGTCTAGTGGGAGGTGTCCCTGCCCATGGCAGGGGGGTTGGAACCAGGTGATCTTGAAGGTACCTTCCAACTCCAGCCATTCTATGAAAAAACACTAGATATGAAATGGATATTCTGAGCAAGAAAATTTTGACCTTTCTTGGCAGTGCAATTACTGCACTTCTCCAGGGCAGCATGGAGAAGGTGGGTCAGGGAACAATACAGCACTGTGACTCCAAACATTTGCCTCACAACACGGATAGCTTTGGATCTTTACTTGGTTCTTTCCCCAGGTGTTCTATCACCGCAAACACAACTCTCTTTCCTTGATGTTAGCATTAGTCTCATGCTGTCCAGGCAAGGTGTACAAGCTCTTTGGTGTAAGACTCTGCTTTCACTTGGGTTGCCCTGATTTAGCGGTGAGAGTCCAGGTTAAGCATTTCTGTGCCAACAGTACTGCTGTTGTGCCTTGCCACATTTTCCTCCCTAGCTCTTAGGAAAAATAAAAAAGATCAATTTTCCACAATGAACTGGGGCAGGACAGTTAGAGGTTACCTTACTGCAGCCTACTGGACTACTGCGCATAGTCAGGGCACTAGTAACGCTGCAAGAATTTAATAGTGGTTTCCCCATTCTGCATTCCCACCACCTGTTCGGACTCTTAAGCTTAAAACGTATCCCTAGATACATCCCTCAGGCTGTGCACACACATGCATATCCACAGCGAAGTTCATCTCATAGGTGATCTCTAGCATGAGAGAAGAGGTGACTCTGGCAATATCAGGGAAGCACATGGGTGGAGGTAATGCCACCTTGAATAAAACAAGCTGTGAAAGCATCCCTGTGGTGGTTGGTGGTTTTAGGTGGTAGGCATTATAGCAGAGATAGGATTTATGCAGAGTCTGGATGAAGGATTTCTCCCTAATACCCATTTATTGTGGTTTAGTAGCATTTACAAGGAATCCTTGGAGATACACGTTACAGGTAGTGGAAAAAGCAAATTCAGAGGTGTTTTCTGGAAAAAACCCATCCAGGATGGCCTCATTGAGGGACAAAGTCTCAGGCCACCAGGCACCTGAGAAGGGTTAGGTAGGCCAAGGCCAAGTCACACCATGAAAGAAAGATGAGTCCTGTATGATGGATGATCTGGAGGAAGGGAAGACAAGGGAGGGTCACAAAGTTGGTGCAAAGGGATGTCTCTCAGGGCATTTGCAGCTTGAATGGTTGAGAGAGGAGGACAGGAGAACATGTCACATGTCATTGCAATTTTCAAAACAGAGGATAATGAAATTTAATAGTCTGGCCGGGGGAGAATAGGAAAGATGTAAGAAAAGACCGTCATTTTTGTGAATAAAACACCATTTCTTCATCCTGTGCAAACAGGATTAGATTTACCACACCAAGGGCAATGTAATACAACTTCGTGATAAAATAATTAATTTTAAACTTTATCTAAATATTTAGTAGCACTTTTCTTACTTTTTAAAAACATTCACTGAATCGAAGAGCTATGTAAGAGTTTCAGGTACCAAGTACGATACTGCACAGTCACGGTTATGAAAAAATGGAAGTGAATGTGCTGCCTGATGCTGCCCTAACCTCAGCTAGTCTAATTTGCTCTGTTTCACTTACTTGCTTCAAACGCCCAGGCTGCCTTGTGGAAATTTATGCCATTCTGCAGAACTTGCTGTATCTTGTGAGAGACCAGTGCTGGGAGAGGAAGGAAATTCCAGTTTGATCACAACACAAAGAGCAAGAAGGAATGAAAAATGAAACCATTGTATTTATGCTTTGTGAGGTGTCAGCACATACGTCCTTTTTATGAACATGAAAACATAGCACTTCTAGTTTTGCCTTTTTTTTTTTTTTTTTAAGCCAGAGAGTAGCAACAGAGAATACCATATGTTTCATTCATGCAAGGACAGATGATCCATAGAAGAAATGAGCTGTATCTGAGCAGCAGCACATGCATTTTTTACATATGTGTATAGGTATATACATATGTATATTGCGATATGTGCATGATTTCATGTATATATGTACACAGATGTGTGCGCACAGGGCCACCATATCAACAGACATTTACTGGAATCTCCTCTTCTTCAAGTAGCACCCTGCCTTGTCACTTGCTGAAAAGGTCCCCAGCCTCTGACTAACCCCTGCATCTACCTTCCATTTGTGTGGGTTACCCTTAAAGGCATGAGCGCTATGAAAGAAAAGAGCACAATGTCTTAAAGGGGGAATAAAGGCAAGCAGGCAACCTCCTGATTTACACCGAAAAGAGGTAGGTAGGATGCCACTGTCTGTCCTCAGGAGGACATCACAACTGCCCTGAGCAGCCAGGCCTCTGTCCTGCCCCGCAGACGTGCTCCAGCGCAAAGCCACAGGCGGTTTCCAGATTCAGCCTCCGAGGGCTGCTTTGCGCATCCCATTGCTTGCTGGCTGAGACCACAGTCTAACAGGAACAGAAGACCTACAGGTCCAGTTCCCGGCTCTTGCAAGAGCTTAACCCACTTTACATACTCTCATTACTGACTTCCATCATCTGCAACTAGTGAGGCCGAGTGCCTCCACTGCTCCCCTTCCCAAGTATGAATCCTCCGACGGAGGAAACCTGCTGATCCCCAGCTAGGTGATACGCACTGCCTCTTGTGCATCTGCTTGTGCCCTGGGGAGAGAAGGAAATCCACAGCCTCTTTCACTCCCAGACCACAAGGCTGAATATTGGGTCTCCATGGCCGCTCTGTCTCATTGGCCAGGGCTCATCCTTTTGAAACTGGGGATGGTAGCTACCTGTCTACTGCTTATCCTTTCATCTCACCGAAACGGGACCAGCTCCTGATCACTGGACCCATGCTGTTTTCTAGCACTTTTCCACCAAGCCACCTCTTGAGGAGCAAGTGACGGCTTGGACAATATGCCAGCTCTCACCTCTGAAAACATGTCCACCTTTTCATTTTCAGGATAAAGCTTTGGTCTCTAGGTGAGACAAGTCCCCACATTATCTCTTACATTAACGGTCTTGCAGAACTCTCTCTCCACATCCCAGTCTGATTTTAGGGTGGGTAACAAGTGCCCACAGCAGCAATGCTGCGCTCCTTTAACACCATTCACCAAAATGATTTTAACTCAGGTTCCATTTTATTTATTATCTCCAGCACACGATCCCATTCAATGGTCACATGGCTTTTACCTTTGTTTTGATTTCCCTCTTGTGATGGTTGTCCCACCATGCTTCTCCTATCTCTGTTGTATCGGGTTTCAGATCCTGCGTCAATACTCCCAGTTCCCCCATTTTCTTGCCAGGTTCCTCAGCATCAGCGTACAAACACAGGACTTAATACCTCTCTCTCTGTTTCCTGGGCCCTCTCTGCAGAAGTCTGTCGACGTCTGACCTTCTTAGAAATCAGTTCCTCTGTTAGGGACCAATGGGATCAGCGGCACAAGACAACAGTCAGGGCAGGGTGAGAGGCAGCAAAACCATTTTTATCTGTTGTGGGCCCTCAGTGCTTTTCAAGATGAGGAACCAGATCCCTAAGGGATGGGCATGCTCTCTTTCTTTATGAAAATTTGCTCACGTAATTTTGCTGAATAGCGAAGTGATGGCTGCATTATCTGGCAGATGCGGTTTACAAAAAAAAAATCTGTAGCCAAAATGTTCCACACAGGAACCCATAAACATCACGTATCAAAACTACCACACAAACTTGCTGAGAGGCCAATTTCTTATTTCATTTAAGGTAGAAGTAAGGGAAAGGGTGAAACCAATGAAGAAGACAACTGTACTTATAAGCCCCACCTTTTTAATCCATTTTCATTTCATGACTTTTCACTGTCTTGACATCTTAACCCATAAAAATCATTAAACCTAAGGTACCTTACAGAAGAGATCACAGCGGGTATAAAACCAACCCAGTGAAGCCATACTGATTCATACCAACTGAGTGATGCATGTTTTCTCCTTCAACACTTTTAAACAGAGAGTAAATCAGAGTAAACCAGTGCCGTTCTGGCAGGGTTTCACAAGCCACTGTTGGCAGTGCTGAATACGATAGATATATGTATTTTACAGGGCAAAGCACGGATACTGATAGGAAACTTGTCCAAGAAAGCTGCAGAAAAGACATACTTATTTTCAATTTCTTGAGCTTTAATATTGGTATTTTTTTAAACTGGAGACAGTGCCTGTTTAATCTACTTTTATATTTTTTTATTTGGAAAGGCATACCTTGTGGGTCAGACAAGGTTAAACCACTAGAAAAACGTTACGACATAAGTGGGAGAAGTCCTTGCTCCCACGACCTCAGCTGGCTCATCCACAGGTTTCCTGGGCTACAATCCCAAGTCATCCCCGTTGGCACGCAAACCTCCACTCTCACCATAGCAGATGGGTGATGCTGCTGTTTCCAGTCCCCCAAGCCGTAGCCCAACGGGGCCTTGAACAAAAGCAAGGCCAAGCAGCGAAACGTTCAATGGAGCATTTGTGTAAATCAAAACAGATTCACCTATGGCCTCCTATTTTGCCAAAATGGCACAGAATGGGAGCTACAGAAGGTGCTACCTGAATTCACAATTCTCTTTTCTTTTCAGATCACTGAGAGAATAATCGTTTTATTTGTCGTCATCAACAGTCAGGAAGAAGTTCAAGGGAAATACATCGTGTGTGTTTTATTTTTCCTTTGGAATTTATTAGATGTGGTCAGGTAAGGAGTCAATGGCGAAACCACAAGGGGAAAATGGGTCATTCTTGTGTGCAGAACCCCAGCCCCGCTGTGCTGCAGGTTCATTTAATTACTTTGAAATTGGTAGAAAAGCATATTATCCATTTTAAGTAAAAGCTTGGACCTTATAAGCTACTTACTGATTTTTACAAAAATCTGCATAGTTGAAAGGCTGAGTGACTTACAGAAGTAAATCGTTGCATTATCATTTGTAGTTCAAAGCATTTGACCTTTTTAACAAAAACTTAGAAGGAAATCACAACTGGCTCCCAGGGAACAGCAATTTCCAAAACTGATTTATGATCCTATTCCTTTAATTTTTTTAAATTTTTTTTTTAACACCTCACTTCAATCCAAGATTCACAGCACAGTAAGGTGGCAATGGCCAAACTTCTTATTAAGTCATGAAAGACTATTCTGGGTTAATCGCACTGTGCTTTCCAAAAAGCTCCTGCCACAGAGACTGGGAATTTTGGTGTAGTAGGGCATATATATCACACAGCAGGGACAACATGCACGAGGCAAAATGGACAGGAATACAATTCAGGATTTTTATCTCAAAAATTCTCTATGGTGGAAGGTTACCAGTGGCTCCCTGTGGTAAAAGTATAATGCTGAAAATTCCACACTACTGACTTTTGCATCAATATCTAAAGTCAGTAACATTTCTCAAATGTAACTTAAGCCTCTATGGACCTCAGTTTGTAGACTTACAGCAGGGAAGATAGAATTAAGAAGCATTTTAACGAGACATAGCAACCTCTGTATGGGAGCAAAATTTTTTTCTTTCTCTTTTTTCTTTCTGATAAAATAGCTTTGTGGACTGACTGGGAATATGGATTTAGGCAGCAAAGGAAATACATGTTGTAAAAGAGATCTGAAAAATGAGAAGTGTCAGGTAGGATTGATAAGAAAGAGTTTAAGTCAGCTTCAGAGCATTTGTACTACATGCGTTAATAAACTACTACTTGTATTAATTATTTGGATTATTGCTCCATCCCATTCCTTTTTGAAGTCTGTAAAGGTAAAATAGTAGAACCTAATCTCAAATGAAAGGGTTCTGTGCAGCTCGAGAGAGACCAAAGATATAAACAATATTTGCTGTAAACTCATGTCGGTGCATAATAGTTCTGTCAATGCATCATTATTTTCTATCATTGCTAAAAAACATGGTCTGGCATCACAGTGATAACAGCAGCCGTTTAATAGGCAAGATACTGTGGTTTATAGCACCACATGACCTATTCAAATAATAACACATCCTGCGACTCATACAGATTTAGAATTCTTACCTGATTTATTTTACAGCACCTGTGCCATGTCCTAGCATCTCAAAGAAGCGGTCATGTCTAAAAGCGTACAGAAATCTATCCCACCCCTTCACCAACTAGTCTTGAAATATTACAAGTTCTTCCACATTGTTCTTCAGGGATATAAATATCCTGTGCACCATGGCTAGTGATATACTGAGAGCAAATTCTGCAAGGTTTTCTCTATCTGATCTTTCCTGCTCACACCATAAACAGCCAGAGAAGGTGTATAGAGAAGGAGTATCTGTTTCCTTTTAATATTGGGTTGAGATTGTGGCTTATTATTAAATAATAATTATGTCTCCATAATAAAATATGGAGACAATCTTGAGGTTGCAGAGGGCAAACTTCAGACAAGATGGTACATTTATAGCCTATGAAACTCTTCTACAGTTCAGGAATGATGCAAAATTAGTTCAAACAAATTAATAAGAAGGGAATACAGCAATTTTATTTAATGCTGGTTCCATCTGCCAGAAACACTCCTGGCTAACAGTGGCTTAAAAATCCTTATTTTCATATCTCTAGTAAGACCACAGCGCAAAAAGCCTTTCAGCTGACCAAAAATGCGATCAGACCTGTTTCTCCAGAGGTCAGGAAGCTGCTGTACCACTTTTAGATCAAACCAGCTAGGATTAGCTCACCTTTGGAGAGGGAAGTCCTAGCTGTTCTGGTCTCCCAGCGAGTAACAGCCACAGTAAGAATAAAACGCTGCAACACATGGGAGCACAACTGGGTTTTTTGCACCAACTACCCCTTCTGAGGCCCAGGGGATGGGCAGCCATACTAACGAGGACTAAGTACCTGCCGTTATCTTGCTGTTTAGCCTCCTCCAGCAGTGGTTTAGCTGGTTCAGCAGTCATAAACCAGCATTTTCTCAGTCCCAAGCCATAGTCATACTCTGCCTGCCCCTCTCAGCTGTAACATCCCTAACTGAAACCCAATTTCTGATGGACCAATATGAAATAGTGATGGTTTCTGAAAGACCCCTTCAGGCTGGAGGGCTGTATTACTGCCTGGATTACTGTTAGCACCACAGACAAACCTCCCCAGATAACGAACCATCAACTTTCAGACATCAAATAGAGCCTGAAAAAAACTGTTGCAGTATTGCTCTGAAGTTTTCTCGGATAGGCAGCTCTGGGCTCTTCTGCTGTTTCCCTTGGATTTTTCAATAATATACCTTTATTTTAAAGACTTGGTCATTCCCTCTGACCTCATCTGCCATTCCTCTTGCTGCAGGTACACTTACAACATGTTAGCAAGGACAGGAATATACTACCTACCATTGACATGGCTCAACTTCTCACTGTCCATCCTGCTCTATCCCCTTTCAGTTTTGGCTAAAGGTAAGGAGATGAGATAGGTACCAACACCTCGCTTCCTTAATCTCCCTCAATAAAATTCGATCCGTTCAATTGTAATTTGCATTTAAGATATTTCTTTTTGTTTTGCCAAAGTCATCATAGATGTTTATGTACTCTCATGTTAACCTGTGTGCCCCCTGTCTCTCTCTTTTCTGTACTTTTTTTCCTTAATAGCAGTTCTCTGGGGTTTGTATGTCTAGTTTGGGGTTGCTGGTTTTGTTTTTTTAACAGTATGGGAAAAGGTTCATTTTTCTGGATAAAGCAGGAAAATACCCCCACAAAAGACACACAGAATCCCCCATTCCAGGCTGATCACATTAGACAGCAAGTCCCGAAGCTGCCTTCTCCCCCACTGAGGCTGACCTTACTGGCTCAGGCGATATGTAGCAGCTTATCATACTTACAGCAGGAAATGTGCCCACTGAGATCACGTTAAAAGCAGCGTCACTACGGGAGTGACAGAACTTGTTATTGAATAGCAATTACTCGATAATTCTAGTATTGAGAGAGCAATTAGCACCTCAGACCTACAAAACTGAGCTCAAGGAGAAAACAACATGTGCATATGCATACGAATGACATGGTAAATTCAGCGTATAATACAGCTGTCCGTGCCTTAAAGGTAACTGACTTTTACATGATGCTTTTTGATGATCTTCCACTTACTTCTGACTAAAGATTTACCACGTTATTTTGCAGCATTTGCAATTTGTGTGTCACTGCCTTATTTTGAGTCCTTTGGCACATACTCCATCAAGCTACCATTTCCATTCGCCTTCTCAATCTACTTCCCCTATGTTCTGAAAATGTACCTGCTTGTGCTCTTCATAGGTAAGTATCTCCTCTTCCAGAAAGCCGGGTCTCAAAACAACTGGGATGCCTATGGCAACAAAAAAATCCAATCAGTATAGCTCCTTTCCCAAACTCTAACTCTCTCTGCCACATCTCCTGCAGACCACTGCAGGGAAGTTCACCACCAGCTGTTCTGATTTCTGATGTCTTTCAAATACATATAATCAAATTTGGAAGAGACACTGTGTGTGTGAGGCATGAAAATAGAAAACAAAAGTATAAAAATTGCTTCAATGATCCTGGCCTTACAGCTACTTACCAAAGTTTGCCTTTTTTTTTTTTTTCTTTTTAAAATCAATTTCCATTTGATCCTACTCTAATCCTGTGCAACCCCTCCTCACTCATTCCTCCCAGCTGGTGAGAGAAGTTTCAGCTAAATTAAGACCTTCACGGCTTGATTATCCAAAGGGATATCCAAAGAGCCCACCCCAAAACCTGCATGTAAATAGACCGCTTCTCCTTCTCAACAAAATACTGTTGAAAAATTTTGACTGAATTTGGCTGCATTACAACCAAGTCTTTGTTCTGTCATTGGCTTTAATGCTAATTTGCAGGATCTCATCTTTGTGATGCAGTGTTCTGTTCCTAAGTTCACAGAAGGAACTGTGCAGGTTCCCAGATGAAGGCTCATACTGTTCCTTCTAGATGAACTGAAGACACTTTGGATGCTACACCCTTGTTCTTATACCATTTTGTGTTTTGATTCAGGTATGTGCTTTATCATCCAGAACCTCTTCTCTGAAAGGAAGGCACACCTAGGGACAGGCAACATCAAAAAGAAAAGAAGCTAAGCTGATATTTTGTTTGGAAATAAGAAATACATTCCCAGTGGGCTGCTGTATATCGTAGCTTAAAAAGAATTTAGACAAAGATTTTCAATGCAAAACTCCTGTTTCCATGTACATTATCTGGCTGTATAGAATTTTCAGAAAAGGCAGGTCTCTTTAATGCACCTCAAAAATGGAGCAGCTCAAAATAACTAGTTACTTTTGAAAGTTTTGACTTCAAATATCAGGAGTTCTAAAAATGAATATATTTTTTCTAACATATATTAGAGCACTCTGAAAAAAATTTGAAGAGTGTCTCTGCTCACAACCACACCAACAACCCTTCTCTTGGTGTTAATCCTTGCCTCATTAGCAATGGATATTCTGTAATGACAATACCATTTGATCTATGAGATTATTTTATATTAGGCCAACATGTACGTGCCCCATATATATAAATGCTAAATGGTCTAGAACTGGAATCTCTCAAGGAGGAGAAGCTGGAAACTTTGCAACCTATGAGATTCACATGCTGATTAGCCCCAGGCATTCACAAAGGATCCCTCACATTCCAGCCCAACCTTCACTTCTCCAACCAAGATTCCAGAAAATGCAGCTAAACCACAAAGGCAAGTGGTCGGGTGCACATCTACTACATATTCAAGGGGATATTTAAGGTACAGAAGTAAACACTTGCAACCACATGTCTGGTCGACATTAAGAATCTCTTTCACCCTAATGATTTTCTTCCGTGCTGAACAGCAGACAGATAAGCAAAAGCTGCGTGACATAGTCAGGCCAAATATATGTTGTTCTTTCAAGGGAAGTGAATGACTACCAAAAGCCACGTGCAAAATTCTAGCCATTTTGCTCAAGTGTGTTGCTCCTCATGCTTCTGTAGGACTATCTATGAGAATGCAACTAGAACAGAGTCTCTCTTTGAAGGCTGGGAATGACGAATACGGACAGCAACGCAGTGGTCTGTATGGGCAAAAATGGAGAAATAACTGCTTAGAAGCTGGCAGAGGCTTTTCTTTGAATTCAAGCAGGTGGCGGAGAAAAGTGAGGCTATATTTTTGAGCTTGACTGAAAACCAGGGGGAGGGAGGATGGAGAATAGCTGGAGGGAGGAAAGAAAATAGGTGGAGGGAAGATAATACTTCAAGGGAAAACAAACACTACCGCAATATGAAGAGGCTTTTGCCATTATGACTTTCTAAACCATGCAGCCTAAGAGAGTATACAAGGAAAGAGTGAAGCTGGCCTCAACGAAAGCAGTTGTTAAGAAAGGTTACCCTACTATCATTTTTGTTTATTTAATGTATGTTGGCAGACAACACCTGCAGACTGTTGTGACCACTGGAGTATTCGCAAACTGTAAGCAGCAAGCTGATACATGCAACAATATAAGGTCAACCCTGTTTGGCTTTTTTTGAAAGCCCTGCAAACAGAGGCAGGAATTTGGAACTTATTAGAGAAACAGAAGTACTCCCACTTTGGCCTTCTGTCTGTCCCAAACTGATTCAAGTGTGGACAACGTGAAGAAATGTATAGAGCAGCTGAATAGGACGACAGGTTTGAAGAAGAGAAACAGAAGAACACTTCACATCAAACCACTATATAACACACTAAAGGTGAAACGTGGACATTTTTCCCCCTGGAAATTCAATCTAATGTGTTTGTCATCAAACTGCCCAGACTTAACATACCCCGTAGAAGGAAACATGACATATGATATTGTATTGGGTCACGGGGCAAGGCTTTGGCAGGGGGGAAGCTGCAGGAACGGCTTCCATAAGAAGCAGCTACAGGCTTCCCCCATGCCAGACACAGCTGGGTCCAGCCAGCTCCGAACCAGAACCACTGCAGGACACCGCTGAGCCAAACTGTGAAAACATAGTTAGGAAAAGGTAAAATACGCTACACAGCAGCTGTGAGAGAGAAGAACACGGAAAACGTGAGAGAAACAGCTCTGCAGACACTAAGGTCAGTGGGGAAGGAAAGGAGGAGGTACTCCAGATACTGCAGCAGATTCCCCTGTGGCCCATGGAAAAAACCCATGGTGGAACGGGTTGTCCCTCTGCAGCCCATGGAGGGCCGCGCCAGACAAGGTATCCACACTGCAGCCTGTGGAGAACACCATGCTGCAGCAGGTGGATCTGCCCTGAGGGAAGCTGCAGTCCACGGAGAGCCCACACAGCAGCCAAGTTCCTGGCAGGAAATGTGGCCCATGAGGGACCCACACTGGAGCAGCCTTTTCCAGATGGACTGTAGCCCATGGAAAGGGCCGATGGTAGACCAGTTCTTGAAGAGTTGCAGTCTGTGAGAAGGAACCATGTTGGAGCAGTTCATGAAGTATCCCACGGGAAGGACACCATGGTGGGAGCAGGGGAACAGTGTGAAGAGGAACAAGCAGCGGACATGAAGGTTTATGAACTGGCTGCAACCCCCATTCCCTACCTGGCCCACATCACTTGAGGAGGGAGAAAGTAGAAAGTCAGGAATGAGGGAATGAAGTTGAACCTAGGAAGAAGGGAGAAGTGGGGGGAAGGTGTTTTTTTGTTTTGTCTTGTTTCTTACCGTCCTAATCTATTTTTAATTGGCAATAAATTACTCTTCCCCAAGTCAAGTCTGGTGTTGTGACAGTAAATGGTAAATGATCTCCCTGTCTTTATCTTGACCCACGAGCTCTCTCATGTTATTTTCTCCCTGTGCTGTTGTGGAGGGAGAGTGAGAGGAGCAGCTGAATGGGCACCTGGCAGCCAGCCAAGGTCAAACCTAGCACAGATACTCATATTAAGCCATGTTTATTGTTTTATGT